>ONZH01007660.1:0-20697 GCA_900303285.1 Rhinella marina | reverse complement strand
TTGCTATATACTATATTAATACGCACAAGGCGAGCAGTAAGGGACGGGGAAGTGGGCGTGCTGCTGATGGTGAACGCAGAGGCCATGGCTCTGGGCGCGGCGAAACTGTGCCTGCTGGCAGAGCCCAAGAAACAAAGTCACCCAAAACTCCTAGCTTCATGTCACAGTTTGCAAGGCGGCGCAAGACACAACTCTTGTCGCCACACCAGTGGGAGCAGGTAGTCGGTTGGATTTCAGCTGATAATGCTTCCAGTCGGTTAAGCACCACCCCCTCTTCCACAAAGTCCAGTCTCAGTAGCCAAGAGTCTGGGCAACCGCATCCTCACCCTGATCTTCCTTCCTCCCACCATGCAGAGTCTGGGCAAAGAACTAATACCACATTCGGATATTCCGAGGAGCTTTTTTCATCACCGTTCCTTGGCTCGGGCATCTCGCCAAGGCCGCTTGAAGTGGGACATGAGGAGATATTGTGCCCTGATTCCCAACCTATTGAGCAAACACAGTCTGTAGAAGATGACAGTGGGGAACGGCAAGTAGCGCCTCACTAGGTGCATGATGATGATGAGACCTATGTGAGGTTTTGCGCAACTTTGATGAATCTACACAGATGGTGAGCGCCGATAATGCAATTATCAGCGTAACCATCCCACTTCTGTGTCTACTAAAAAGCTCACTGCTCACAATAAAAGCCAACACTCTGTGTGTGGAAGAGGCAGAAATGGGGGAAGACCCTACACAGGGTGAGAGCCAGACCTCCCTCGGTTCGTCTTCTCAGCGTGAATTGGAGGAGGAGGACGAGGAGGAGGAGCAGGACACGGTTGCCACCGCTACACAGGATAGCCATACCACGTTTACACCATCTCTTCGGCGTGAATGGGCTGAAGAGGAGGAAGAGAACGAGGAGGATATTGAGAGTCATCCTCCTGGTGGGGAGAGCGAAGGTCTGTTGGGACTCTGGCACACATGGGTGACTTCATGCTATGCTGCCTTTCCCGTGACCCTCGCGTTATACGCATATTAGCCAACACCGATTACTGGTTGTTCACCATTCTCGACCCCCGCTACAAAGAGAACTTCTCATCTCTCATTCCTGTGGTGGAGATGACAAGTAAAATGTTGCAATACCAGAAGGCCCTTGTTGAAAAATTGCTCCAAAAATTTCCATCTGACAACGCTGGCGGCAGAGTACGTAGTTCCTTGGGTATCCGAGGAGGGGAGACGAGGGGAACACGCATCAGTTCTAACAGAGGCAGGGTGACACTCTCCAAGGCTTGGGACAGTTTCATGACACCCCGCCAGCACCCTCACCCTGATGAGCACCTAGTGTCACAAGGAGGGAAAAGTTTTGGAAGATGGTAAAGGAGTACCTAGCTGACGCCTGCCGCCAGCGTTTTGTCTGAGCGGGTATTTAGTACCGCTGGGGGCATAATTACTGATAAGCGCATCTGCCTGTCAACTGACAATGCTGACAGGATGACGCTTATCAAAATGAACAAGGTCTGGATTGCCCCTGACTTCTCTACTCCACCAGAGGAAAGCGGCTTAACATGAAGGAACCTTAAATGTGGCTTTTAGGGTGTATTGAATACACTGTATTCCCATGTACCCCTTCCTCTTCTCTCCTCTTCCTCCTCATCCTCCATCATATGAAACTGCTTAGGCTGCCCTCGAAGTTCACCAGCTGGGCCTGCACCATAATTTTTTTACACGGTCAGCTCACCAGCTGGCTGTCACGCTCTGGTGTGGAGGGAATAGCCACACCAAGCGTAAGAGGGAAGGGAAAAGACCAAACAAAGGAAACGGTCACCTCCTGCAGGGAACCCTGAAACTAGGCCCTGGCTGACTACCAGTATGAACAGGCCTTAGTGGCAGGAGAGTTCATACCCAGGAACCTAATAACAAACTCACCCTATAGAACCCTGCAGCTAGTGACAGAGAAAAGAGTCAACCCGTTCCTCCAAGAGGACGGACGAACAGGAGACTTCAGAAGGCAAAACCACAACAGGGAAAAGTAGGATAAACACAATAGGGAAAATGACACTTATCTTAATACCACTTATTTCAGCAACCGGATCTCAGCCGAGAACAACACCACACACAACAAAGTAAGCAGAAAGTATAAACCGCAAGGAATACTGGGAGAGGAAAGGATAAATAGGGGAAAGATAATCACCACACCCACAACAGCTGAGGGTAAGGGGTGTAGTAAATAGCAACTAAACTAAGAGGAAAACATGTCAAATTATGTCACTTTTGAAAACCTAGCCGAACGCCTGCAACCTGATGCAGGAATGTTCGTGACATTACCCCACCCCCCTTTTATGGGTGACCTCTGGGCACCCAGGACCAACTCTATCAGGATGAGACCTGTGAAAGGCTTTCACCAAACGACTGGCATTCACGTCAGATGCCGGTACCCATGTCCTCTCCTCAGGTCCATAACCCTTCCAGTGAAAAAGATATTGAAGAGTCCCAAGGAGAACTCGAGAATCAATGATCTTGACAATCTGAAATTCCAAATTGCCATCCACCAAGACAGGCGCGGGTGGCAAGGGAGATGGCTCCAGAAGTTCAACATATCTCTTCAACAAAGATCTGTGAAACACATTATGGATTTTCAGAGCCTGAGGAAGTTCAAGACGAAATGCTACAGGATTAATAATGGCCCTGATCTTATATGGGCCAATAAATCTTGGACCCAACTTCCAAGAAGGAACTTTCAACTTAATGTTCTTAGTAGACAGCCACACAGAATCACCCACACTTAGGTCCGGACCATTCATACGTCTCCTGTCAGCCACACGTTTGTACTTGTTACCCATATTTATCAAGTTATTTTGAATTTTCTGCCATATAGATGACAATGATGACGAAAAACGTTCTTCCTCAGGAATACCAGAAGTATCAGAACCAGAAAATGTGCCAAATGCAGGTGAATAACCAACCACCAGAATAACTGTCTTACCAGAAGAATCAGGCAGATCAGTGATGAAGTCCATGGATAAGTGAGTCCATGGTCTGGGCGGAATGGGTAATGGAAGTAGGGGTCCAGAAGGTCGAGTATGTGTCACCTTAGTGCGTGCACAGACACTACAGGCCGACACATAGCCCTCAACACACTTACGCAGCCCCGGCTACCAGAATCTACGAGAGATGAGGTCGACAGTGGATTTACTCCCAGGGTATCCCGCACCGAAGAATGATGTTCCTCAAACAGCTTATGACGCAAATCTGAAGGAACAAACAACTTCCCAAGGGGGCAAGACTCCGGTGCATCTCCCTGGGCCTCAAACACCTTAGCCTCAAGATCAGGGTAAAGAGCATATATCACTCCTTCAGACAGTATAGAACTCGGATCCTCTAAATCCCCACCTCCAGGAAAACTATGTGACAAGGCATCCGCCTTCACATTCTTAACCCCAGGACAATATGTGACAATGAAATTGAATCTGGTGAAAAACAAAGACCATATGGCCTGCCTCGGATTAAGTCGTTTAGCTTAGCGTTTAGCTCCAGGTAAGCCAGATTTTTGTGATCAGTGAATACAGTGATTGGGTGAATCGCCCCTTCCAACCAATGATGCCATTCCTCAAAAGCCAACTTACTGGCCAGTAACTCTTTGTTACCCACATCATAATTTCTCACCGCAGCAGTTTTTTCGAAAAAAAAGCACATGTGCGCCATTTACCAGGTGACGGGCCCTGTGATAAAACTGCTCCTACCCCCACCTCGGATGCGTCAACCTCCACAATGAAAGGTTGTGACACATCTGGCTGCACCAATATAGGGGCAGAAGAAAAGCACTCCTTCACAGCGGAGAAGGCTTGCAATGCTGCATCAGACCACACTAAGACATCCATCCCTTTCTTAGTCATGTCAGTTAAGGGTTTAACTATTGTCGAATAGTTCTTAATAAATTTTTGGTAATAGTTGGTGAACCCCAAAAATCGCATAAGAGCCTTCAGATTTTCAGGTCGGTCCCAGTCCAAAACAGCACGGACTTTCTCTGGATCCATACGAAAACCTGAAGATGAAAGCAGGTATCTTAAGAATTGCACCTCTTGTACAGCAAAAACACATTTCTCAAATTTTGTATACAACTTGTTATCTCTTAAGATTTGCAACACCTGTCTCACGTGATCCTGGTGTGTCACCATATCTGGAGAATAGATTAGTATGTCATCCAAATACACGACTACAAACCTCGCCACCAGGTGATGAAAAAGTCATTAACAAAATGCTGGAAGACAGCAGGGGCATTGGTCAACCCAAAAGGCATGACCAGGTTCTCAAAGTGGCCCTCAGGAGTGCTAAAGGCCGTCTTCCATTCATCCCCTTCCTTGATCCTGACCATATTATATCCCCCTTAAATCCAACTTGGAGAACACCTTGGCATCAACAATCTGGTTAAACAAGTCAGGAATCAAAGGAAGGGGGTACGGATTACGGACAGTAATCCTATTGAGTTCACGGAAATCCAGACATGGCCTAAGGGTTCCGTCCTTTTTCTTAACAAAGAAAAACCCAGCTGCCACAGGAGATTTGGAAGGTCTAATATGTCCTTTAGATAAACTCTCAGCAATATATTCCTTCATGGCCGTTCTCTCAGGTCTAGAAAGGTTATACAGCCTAGATTTGGGCAATTTTGCTCCAGGGATAAGATTGATAGGACAATCATATTCCCGGTGAGGGGGTAAATCCTGACATCCACCTTCAGAAAATACATCATAGAAATCCAATATAAAAGAGGGAAGTGTCTTAGTAGTTAAAGCAGAAAAAGATGTATTAAGACAATTGTCAACGCAATAATCACTCCAATCCACAATTTGTCTAGTATGCCAGTCAATGGTCGGATTATGTTTGCTTAACCATGGTAAACCCAGAAACATAGGAGCAGGAAGACCTTCCAACACAAAACATGAAATAAGCTCCTGATGAAATTCACCCACTCTTAATTTGATATCATGCACCATTTGAGACAAACACTTCTGAGATAGAGGTGGAGAATCAATGGCAAACACAGAAATCTTCTTTTCCAATGCACTCAGAGACAATCCATGCATACGGACAAACTGAGCATCAATCAGGTTTACCCCTGCCCCGCTGTCAATAAACACCTCAATTCTCACAACCTTTGACTTTAGCGCCACCTCGGCAGTCAGGAGAAAACTGGTACTACAGGATGAAGACAAATGCACATTTTCAGTTTCTCTACCCACCCCACGAAGAGTGAGATGAGAATTCAACGCCCCCTTTTCTTTTCTCTTTTAGAGATTGAATGCATGGACACACATTGATAAAGTGTCCTTTCTGACCACAGAAAAAACACACACCCTTTTTATTACCAAAATTCTTAAGAGTGGAAACAGGAGTAGTTCCCCCTAACTGCATAGGTTCGTCCCCTGACATCAACCTAGGGGAATTTTCACCCAGTGTCATAGGAAGACAGTACACTACGTGATTGTACGTCCTGAGAGCGGGGGCCCCTAGATCGGTCTCTCAGGAACCTCTCCATGCGTACAGCAAGAGACATAGCGGCTTCCAAAGACACAGGGGTTTCATGAAAGGCCAAAGCGTCCTTCATCCTTTCTGATAAACCTTGACAGAATTGGCTATGTAGAGACGGATCGTTCCATTCAGTATTGGTCGCACACCTCCGGAACTCCGGAGCAATAGATCTCAACCGAGCGCTCACCCTGATGAAGGTCACGTATCTGGGTCTCAGCCAAGGAGATACGATCCGGATCATCATAGATAATCCCTAAAGTCTTGAAAAATTCATCTACCGACTGGAGAGAATGCGATCCGGTCGGCAGAGAAAAGGCCCGCCCATGACTGCGCATCTCCTTTAAGCAGCGAGATAACCACACCAACCTTCTGCTCCTCATTACCAGAAGAATGTGGACGCAGTCTGAAATACAATTTGCATGCCTCCCTGAAAAGAATAAAATTATCACGTCCCCCAGAAAATCTATCCGGGGGGGCAACCTTAGGCTCCAACAGACCTGACACCCAGCACCCCCAGAACCACCAGCCTGTGGTCTCTGAATCTAGTTGCGGATGTCAGCCACCTCCAAGCTGAGTCCCTGCAGCTGTTCAGCAAGCGCAGCAATAGCATCCATGTTAGCACAAAAATTACATTAATTTTTGTTTGGCGGTTTATAATGTCACACTCTGGTGTGGAGGGAATAGCCACACCAAGCGTAAGAGGGAAGGGAAAAGACCAAACAAGGGAAACAGTCACCTCCTGCAGGGAACCCTGAAACTAGGCCCTGGCTGACTACCAGTATGAACAGGCCTTATTGGTAGGAGAGTTCATACACAGGAACCTAATAACAAACTCACCCTATAGAACCCTGCAGCTAGTGACAGAGAAAAGAATCAACCCGTTCCTCCAAGAGGACGGACAAACAGGAGACTCCAGAAGGCAAAACCACAACAGGATAAACACAATAGGGAAAATGACACTTATCTTAATACCACTTATTGCAGCAACCGGATCTCAGCCAAGAACAACACCACACACAACAAAGTAAGCAGAAAGTATAAACCGCAAGGAATACTGGGAGAGGAAGGGATAAATAGGGGAAGATAATCACCACACCCACAACAGCTGAGGGGAAGGGGTGTAGTAAACAGCAACCAAACTAAGAGAAAAACATGTCAAATTATGTCACTTTTGAAAGCCTAGCCGAACGCCTTCCACCTGATACAGGAACATTTGTGACACTGGCGCTGCACCATCATTTTTAAAACGTTCAGCTCTGCTGAATGTCAACCATAATTTTTTACACGGTCAGCTCTGCTTCATGTCAACCATAATTTTTTACACGGTCATCTCTGCTGCATGTCAACCATAATTTTTACTACACGTTCAGCTCTGCTGCATGTCAACCATAATATTTTACACGGTCAGCTCTGCTGCATGTAAACCATAATTTTTTACACGGTCAGCTCTGTTGCATGTCACCCATCATTTTTACACGGTCAGCTTAGCAGCAGCACGTCACCCCTATTGTTTTTGAGTATCAGCAGCAGGCGATCAATCCGAATTTTTCAAGGGTGTGTCTGATGCACTCCTTTATGTGTAATAAAGGGGGTATTGGAGTGCCTGTTCCTTGTAATTTTTGGCAGCCCTTTCACTTTGTGCGTAGGCTTTATGAGTGTAGGAGTCCCCCAATTATACCACAATGTGTATGAGGCCCTCCTTTATGTGATATAACGGTTGTATCGGAATGCCTCATCCGTGTAATTTTTGGCAGCACTTGCGCTTAACGTATAAATAAATATATGTTTCCTTACAATATTTCCTGTAAAATCGATGTTATCTTGGGTTTTGGGGGGTATTTATGTCATTCCGTAAAAGTGGCGTAATACATTGTTAATAGCAGCGACTTTGGTGTCCAAGATGCATCCAGACATCCTCCCCATGCTGTTCCCTAACCATTTCAGAGGTGTTTCCCTATCAACCAGACACCCTCTCCTCTGCAGAGCAGGGGGTGCCTGGTCTTCTCCCATAGACTTCCATTATACTCAGGTGCTCGCACGAGCACTCGAGCACCACCTAGTGTTCGGCCAGAGCACCTGAGCATCGGGGTGCTCGATCATCACTAGTAAATACCATTTTCATGTAGTAAAATCATGTTGAGTCTATTGACAAATTCCCGTTTAGAGGGTGGACGTTGGTCTAACCAATGTTTGGCTATTAATATTCTAGCCTGGAATAGCATCCTTTGAATACATATAGTTTATTGTTATTGCTTGAATCACCAAGCAGTCCCAGCACACATACCCTAGGATCATTTGTCAATCGAATCTGTGTTGTTCTTGCAATCAATTGTATGACCTCATCCCAAAAAGTGTTAAGATCAGAGCTGGCCCAAAACATATGTAGCAAAGTGGCATCTTCCGCACCACATCTTGGACAGTTGGAATCAGTTCTGAATCCCAATTTATATAGAAATGCAGGGGTTCTATAAACTCTATGTATTAGATACAATTGTGATATCCTCTGCGCCTCACTGAGTGTGAGGGTGGGAGTCAAGGCTAGTAAGTCATCCCACTGCTCCTTTGTTATAGGTCCAACGTCTTTTTCCCACTTATTTTTAACTAGTGAAAGGTCAACAGAAGTAGACTTAACAGATAAGTGTTTATATAACATAGAAATGAGACCCTTGGCACTGCCCCCTCGCAGTAGTTGCTGAATCATAGAGGGAGAGGTCCCTATGTGCGCCTTCCCTTTAAACTGCGTCTGATAGGCATGACGAAGCTGTAGGAATTGATAGAAAGTACTGTGCGGGAGATTGTATTCTGATTGCAGCTGTGCAAAAGACTTCATTATGCCATCCGATTAAATCTGAGAAAGGAAGAGGATACCTTTCGCTTCCCAGGGTGAAAAGCCTTCTAGTCTGAAAATCTCAGGCAATTGTGGGTTATGCCACAAAGGTGTATGTTCATAGAACCCCTGAATCTCGTTCATCTCCTTAAATTTAGACCAAACTTTAGTTATCAAGGAAAATGTAGGATGGGATCTCTGGGAGGATTTCAGTTTGCCCAGTTCTGCCAACGCTATGGGTACTTTCTGTCCTATATAACAGGATATCATTCTGTCTGAAGGTCCTAACCCCGTGTGTTGCCCCCATCCTTTAAGGTGCTGTAACTGTGCGGCTATAAAGTAGAGCCAGGGATTCGGGAGGACTAACCCACCTTCCTCTTTGCCTTTTTGAAGGGACTCTAGATGTGTTCTGGGATGTTGCTTTTTCTAAACTAGGGACCTAAATATACCCTGTATTTTATAGAAAACTGTCTGAGGTAACGATATAGGGGAGTTGTGTAATATATATACAGTAGCAATTGGGGCATCAATATCATTTTTATAAGGTTACAGCGGCCCATAACTGACATAGGGAGCTTACACCAGACATTTATTTTATCAATAAATTTTTGGATTAGTGGGTCCACATTCAGTTTAAAGGGTTATTCCCATCTTGGACAATTGTCCTATAGGTGTGGGGCCCACCGCTGGGACCCGCACCTATATCGAGAACGGGGCCCCGAAAGTGAAGGAGGGTGCACCGCGCATGCAGGGGCGGTTAATAGGTTTTAATTCCTGCCAAGCGTGTTAGTTAACAGCTTGATAGAGGTATTCCAGTGAGGTATATATGGTTTACTGTGGCTGAGTGAAGCCAACTAGCCACAGCTGACACCTCCACAGCAGTATCAGAGTAGGTTTATGTGCACACCCCACACTGAGAGAGATACATGTAAACATTTACAGGCTGATACAAAGCTAACAACGCGAGGCAGTTGTTTTTAATTCACTATTTTGCTCACAATTTTATCAACCTAAATGGAATAAAAGTTACGTTTTAGTTGTATCACTATTGTATCTGGGAAAATTATTGGTCATTGCCTACACGGCATATGTAGTAGAAATTAATCGATATAGGTGCGGGTCCCAGCGGTGGGACCCGCTAGCGATATGCCCCCATTGTCCAAGATGGGAATAACCCTTTAATATAATCAACGACTTTAGAAGTAACAACTACACCTAAGTATTTGTGAGACCAGTCCATCTGCGTAGGGTGGGGGTCAAGCGGAAGTATCACAGATTTGTCCCAGTTAATGGTAAGTCCTGAGAACGTACCAAATTCTGTAATATGATCCATAAGGGGTTGAATAGAACGCTGCATATCTCCAACATAAAGGAGCATGTCATCAGCGTAAAGGGAGACTCTTTCCTCCAGTCGTCCTATCGGAAATCCCTTCCAGTGAGGAGAGCTCCGTAAAAGACAAGCCAGGGGCTCAATGGCTATTGCAAATAAAAGCGGTGAGAGTGGACAACCCTGCCGTGTTCCCCTATGAAGAGAGAACTGCGATGACAAAATCCCATTTGCCCTGATTCTAGCTACAGGTGAATGATAGAGTAATCTAACCCATTTCATAAAACCATTCCCAAATCCCATAGTTTCCATGACCTCCCATAGATAGATGTCATATACTTTGCCTTCTCCAAAGCATTTCATACTATGCCATATAAAAAGTTAGTATATAAAATGAGAGTAACCAGCTCAGTGATAGAAAACAGAGGGTGGTTATTAACGGTATACACTCAGATTGGGTCACCGTCACTAGTAGGAAACTACAGGGGTCATTATTGGGCCCTATTCTCTTCAATATTTTTATTGATGATCTTATAGAAGGCTTGCACAGTAAAATATAAATTTTGCAGATGCCGAGGGCGGGGCCTGAGCATGCCGCTGTGAACACGCACCCTGCAGAGCTCCTGGACCCTGGGTCCTTCTACACAGCATTTTACCATACCCAATCTGATTTATCTTTATGAGGGAGGATGGTTAGGCATTCAGGTCACCGTGAATCCTCTTACCTGGCTCCAGAACCACGCATTGCACGATATTTCAGCCAAACCACGGGCCCGACGCGTCTTGCAATGGAATCCAAGATGGCGCCTGCAGGAGATCCGGCAACTGCTCCTGAGCAACAAGGCCTCACTTACTTTTGTGGTACACCGACTTCGGACCAGTCGGCCTCTCTGCATCTCGCCCGAGCTGTACAGACCCTGTGCTCTTTTCTTTCATGCCCCAAAGCAGATCGGTAATGGTGGAGACTCCAGCATTGACATTTGGCCTGGTGAGTGCCACTACATTTGAAAACACCCTAGGCCCTCTGGTGCCCAGATCAGCTGTCTTTCCGAACTCTGCTTATGGACCTGAGATTGTAGCCTCACAGTATGGCGACCAGTCATCCCCAGATATGGTGCAGACATGCTCTCTCTCCCCTACCGCACAAGAATTTATGCCAGGCACTGTCTGCAGACCCCTCATTGTGCTGGACCCCAATCCGGACTTTCCTCCTAAACCTGCCATTTTCCAAACCCCTGACTTCTCTGATGCCTTGGAGACCCCATCTTCTGCCTCATCTTCAGGTGGTAGACAGTCTAAGCACCCGAAATTGAAGGATATCTGGTCCCTCCTCAGTAACCTACCCACTAAAAATTATCTAGAAGCTATTATACTGAGGTTCGAGTCCAAACAAGAACAGGACATTGCAGCCGTCAAGACAGACCTGGTTAATATCTCTGCTCAACTAGCCTCCCAGGTGCAGGTTTCCTCTACCTTGAGCACTCACCTCTCTAAAGTTGAAGAATCTCTGGCCTTGCAAGGTTCCATGAACATGCACATGCTATTACAAGTGGATGACCAGGAAAATAGAGGTCAGCACAATAACATTAAACTGCGCAGGATCCCAGAGGAGGTGCCTGCGATTAATTTGTGCAAGGTTGTGTCCTCCATTTTCAACACCCTTCTCTCCAGACCAGTAGACACAGCGATTGAGCTGGATAGTGTACATAGAGTTCTGGGGCCCAGATGCCCAGATAACCCAGCACCCCGGGATGTCCTATGTAGGGTTCATTTTTTCATGGAGAAAGAGGAGATTCCACAATGGGCCTGGAGGCAGGGTCCCACTATGTTTGCGGGCGCTCAGATTCAACTTCTGCCAGACGTCTCGAGGCGGACCCTGACAATGAGGCGTATTCTTAAACCTCTCCTACAATCTATCACTGAAGCTGGGACTACCTACCATTGGGGACATCCATTTCATCTCATTATTCGCAAAAATGGACTCTCCTTTGCCCTGCACTCCCCAGACCAAGCTGGAGATTTGGCTCAGTTTTTGGACATCCCTACTGTCTCTCTCCTGGACTGGTTGGATGTCTCCATTTCTACTTCTCAGGCAGCTCCGCTCCCTCTGCATGCTCGTGGCAAGTCTCCACGCAGACGCTTTTCAGGGATACCAACATCTGAACAGGGGACTAACATGTAGACTGGTTTGTCGACTGAGGACTGCGGATGATTTCTGTAGTCCTATGCTACGGAGACTAGCCTGATGTCTGTTTGGCTGAGGCAACTGTTGGAGAATCAGGATTATGATGTGATGGTCCACCATGTTGTCTTAGTCAGACATCTTACATTTGTACCTTAAAGCTTAGCTAAAGAGTCACCTTGAATACTGATGTACTGTTTTCTTTAGGTGATCAATTAATACATATTTTCTCTGTTTAGGATGAGCTAGTTATGAGATCATGGAGTCTTAGTGACAAATTTATGTCCTCCATAGCTTCTTTTAGATACTTGGTTAGTGGACATTTGTCAGCTTCTGTAGTTTATGGCAAACAAACATTTTCAAGGATAATTGAATCAGAGGACGAGGGATCAAAGGTTAAAGATACATTAGATATTCATTCTCATACATGTTAGAAAATTTTTGCCAATTAAGTATCATGAAGTATAAAGAGGCGTAAGTGTTCCTTAGGCATATTGATGTTGGAGGTGCAACTTCCGTAAGGATGCTCTACCCCTTTTTAGATAGTCCACGGATGCCGAAAAGGCATTTGACAGAGTGAGTTGGCCTTGGCTCTTTGCAGTCTTGAAGCATGTGGGCATAGGTGACTCCATGATGGCCTGGATCCGTTCCCTCTATACCTCCCCTACGGCCTTGATGAAGGTCAATGGTGTACTATCGTCCACTTTTGACATACGAAACAGGAAGTTGTCCTTTCTCTCCCTTGATTTTTGTTCTTACCCTAGAGCCCCTGCTCCTTACAATATGGATGAATCCCAATATTACAGGACTCTCCATGTGTGCCCAGGAATTTAAGATTGCTGCATATGTGGATGACCTGATGTTTACAATCACTAGGCCCCTAACCTCTTTCCCAAACCTGATCACTGAGTTAAATACGTTCAACACTTTAGCCAATCTGAAAATCAACTTCTAAAAAGCAGATGCTTTAAATATATCATTAACAAGTTGACTGGAATACACCCTAGCCACCTCTCTCCCATTTAGATGGACAGTCAAAGCTGTCAAATACCTGGGGACTTGGATCCCAAGGGATTTGAAAAAGGTTTACAGCAGAAATTATGCCCTCCTTTTAGGTCGGGTCAGAGAGAATCTCAATAAATGGTTGAAGGGACCATACACATGATTTGGCCATTGTGCCATATTTAAGATGAATGTTATTCCTCGTCTGTTGTACCTCTTTCAAACCCTCCCCATAAAACTATCCCTAAGTTTCTTTGTTACTGCTCACTTAGATCTTTTTAGGTTTATCTGGGCGGGTAAGAGACCGAGACTGGCCCGTTCTTTACTTCATATCCCGAAGGAATGGTGGGGGGGTCCTGGGGATACCCAATCTCCGTAAATATTATGCAGCCAGCATGCTTCAACAGGTCATGGACTGGTGCCATCACACGCCTTTTAAGCAATGGGTTACCATTGAACATCTGTGTTCCCGGTCCCCCCTTGCTCCCTTACCTTGGGCAATGTCCCAGATTCCTACTGTACTCTCTACCTACCCCACCATAGGCCCTACCATACTTCAAGTTCACAAAAACGCTAGTGTGGACACAATCTCGCCAACACCATCCCTACTGTTCCCAGTCCTAGGACACTCGGATTTCCCAGCTAGCTGTTCTCCTGGCCCTTTTATGACTTGGCGCCTAGGGGGCAAGTGTCGAGCCCCTTACTTTAGAATTTCAGGACGATGGTTTACATATCCCGAACTATTGAACCTCTCATATGCGTTGGGGCCTTGGAGAGTTAGGCAATGATCCCATTTCCTTTCCACTATCCCCTCAACCTCAGGATTTGATAGACCTCTCACTCCTTTTGAAAAAGTGTGTATTGGCTCGGGTGTATACTGGCATTCTCTGTCTGAATTCTATAAGGCTTTGGTGACGCCCCAGTTGGATTTCCGCCCTCCCTATGTTGACAGATGGGCCTCTGATCTACAAATGGACATCCCCTCCAACCAGTGGCCAAGACTATATTGTCTCTCGCACAAGTCCTCGATAGCTAGCAAATTCCAGGAAGCAGGTTACAAAATACTGTCTAGATGGTATTACGTACCCCCTCTAGTGTCTAGTTGTTGTCTGTCCCCCCTTGCCCATAGTATATTTCCCTTTAGGCATGTATGTGGTTATGTGAAGATTTCTCATGGTCTGTTAGATAAGAAATGCCAACTTATTTTCATCTGCCTTTCTGATCTCTATACTGATATATGTAGACTGGTCATGCCATATTGAACAAGATATCATGTACTGTGTATGTCATTCAAGTGGCCTCTCAACATTTGTCACTTACCATCTTTATTGAGAGGTCAGACCATTGTATTTGCATTTTATAATTTTCTTAAATAAAGAATTTAAAAAAATGCAGATGCCATTAAAACATGTAAAGTTTTAACATAGAAGAGGACAGTACACTGCTACAGATGGATCTTGATAGATTAGAGGATTGGGCAGAGAAGTGTCAGATGAGGTTTAACACTGACAAATGTAAGGTTTTGCACATGGGAAGGAATAATGCAAGTCACCTGTACATACTAAATGGTAAAACACTGGGTAACATTGACATGGAATATGACTTTTTATAGACAGAAAACTAAACTGTAGAAACCAGTGTCAGGCAGCTGCTTCCAAGGCCAATAAGATAATGGGTTGCATCAAAAGGTGCATAGATACACATAGATGAGGACATAGTCCTGCCACTTTACAAATCACTAGTCAGACCACACATGGAGTACTGTGTACAGTTCTGGGCTCCTGTGAACAAGACAGATATAGCAGAACTGGAGAGGGTTTAGAGCTAAAGAGGGCAAATAAAGTAATGACTGGAACTAGTGTATGTAGAGAGAAGTGTCCTTCAGGTATATTATATATACAGTATATATACTGTCTGGAGGGGGTGGATATTCCAGTCCACACCTCTATTCCACCACAGGTGAGGCCACCTGTGTATAATCACTGGGGTGATAAACCAGCCTTCAGTGTAAGAGTGAAGGGAGAGAGAGGGTCCCAGGGAACAGACCTGGAGAGGGCCCACATGGTCCCAGCCAGGGAGGGCTGGGGGCCACAAGGCTGAGGAAGCCTGGGAGGTTGGAGCCTGCCGAGGCTCTGTGTGGTCTCAGCCAGGAGGGCTGAGGGGCCACAAGGCTTTGTAAAGCCTGACGTTTGGGGGGCCCAGGGACGCCTATGGATAGAGGGTCGCATGGTCAGAGTCAGGAGGACTACTGGACCATATCCCCCCAAAAGTGCTGGTGAGGTCCCCCCAAAAGTGCTGCTGGACTGTATGGCTGAGGAAACCGCATCTAATGGCGTGTGTGAACGGTGCTCTATAGGTGAGATAGAGACAACACGTGTATTAGGTAGATCCCCGACTGAATAACGAACCCCATTGAAGTCAATGGGAGACTCGAGCATTTTTGCAGGGGACCAAGGCTCTGCCTAGGGAAGGCTGGGTGAAAACCTGGAAACCTCAGAAAATGATGGAAACACCACGGAAATGGACAGGAAACAGCAGGGGCAGCATGCATGGATGCCTCTGAGGCTGCCTAATCCCACCATTAGCCCAAATTCTCAGGCAACAGCCTGGTGGTTACCCTCATGGCAATTGTGCTCACCCAGACCAAGAAAGGCGAGGCACATGCCCATCACATGTTAGGGAAGCACCCAACTAGGTGCAACGAAGGTCCGTCACCGCCTGCAGGTGACACCACTGCTCATGCTGGCACTGCAGCTAAAATCAAGTTCAGTATCTGTTCTTATCAGTTGCCGTGCCTGCTGGTGGTATAGTGGTGAGCATAGCTACTTCCCAAGCAGTTGACCTGGGTTCGATTCCCGTCTATCGCAGGAGGCATTTCAGAATCAGTACAATATCTAATACGTACCCCTACCAGGGGTAAATTGTTTGGAGAGAGGGCCTGTAGGTGGGGGGCAAGGAGGTTTTGCTGGAAGAGCCAGAGGAGTGCCCCCTGGGCTAGCGTGTGTGGTGGTGACAACAGCCGGATGTATTTAGAATGACGACCCCAACTTAAAAATTTAGCATCAACCGGTACAGTCGTAAATTATGAGATTGATCAAGTGTGGCATGACTTTTTAGATGGAGATTGCATGTGGTCACGTACTCCCTGGAACCCCATAGTCACCCCTTCCCTGATGTGCTAGCCCACAACATTCTCTGCCCCAATTCGCAAGACCTTTTGCTGTTTCCGTGTGCTGACAGTGTGGATTTACCAGTGTTGTCTGAGGAGGTGGTGGACAATGGTGAGACACAGGTGTCGGGGGGGGGGGGGTGAGGTAGTTGTATGGGAAGCAAGTTACAGTGGGGACTCCTTGGGGGGGACTTTCTCATGATGGGACAGATTCAACTTGGGTGGATCAGGCACAGGAACAGATGAATTTTTGGGGGGTTTAGTTAACTTTTATTTATCAAAAATAACCACAGAGATATTTATTCGTTATCTTCTCTGCGCAGTCTGGCGTTGGGGTTCCTCACTTTGATGGCGAGCTGTTCCGCTCTCTCCACAATGGTCTGTAGCTTCTTAGATGGAGACTTTGTCAGCGATTTCAGTACAGAAGGACTTGTTGCTCATCCACAGAACCTCTACCTCCTTGACATTGTGGACAAGGAATTTGCGGGTGGACCAGGAATTTGCGGAACCCTGTGAGCAGCATGTGTTTGGTCTTCTACTTGCTACCGTATCCAATGTTGGGCAATATAGATTCGCAAGTAATATTATTTTTCAACACCTATCCCAAAATAAAAAATGCATGCAGTATGCGCAAATAAAACTTGGAACTGGAATTGGAGAGAGGGCCTGTAGGTGGGGGGGGGGGCAGGTGGGGGGGGGCAGGCTGGGGGGAAGGAGGTTTCGCTGGAAGAGCCAGAGGAGTGCCCCCTGGGCTAGCGTGTGTGGTGGTGACAACAGCCGGATGTATTTAGAATGACGACGCAGTACCCCAACTTAAAAATTTAGCATCAACCGGTACAGTCGTAAATTATGAGCTTGATCAAGTGTGATATGTGTTCTATGTATACTACTCAGTTTAATACCGTATTTTCCGGCAGCTATCCGGAAAAATAGTTTGGAGAGAGAGAAAGATAGGAAAAAGACGTAAATTGTTTGGAGAGAGGGCCTGTAGGTGGAACTCCGGAAAAAATTGTTTGGACAGAGGGCCTGTAGGTGGACCTCCGGAAAAATTGTTTGGAGAGAGGGCCTGTAGGTGGACCTCCGTTAAAATTGTTTGGACAGAGGGCCTATAGGTGGACCTCCGGAAAAATTGTTTGGAGAGAGGGCCTGTAGGTGGACCTCCGTTAAAATTGTTTGGACAGAGGGCCTATAGGTGGACCTCTGGAAAAATTGTTTGAATAGAGGGCCTGTAGGGGGCCCTCCTGAAAAATTGTTTGAAGAGAGGGCCTGTAGGTGGACCTCTGGAAAAATTGTTTGGAGAGAGGGCCTGTAGGTGGACCTCTGGAAAAATTGTTTGGAGAGAGGGCCTGTAGGTGGACCTCTGGAAAAATTGTTTGGAGAGAGGGCCTGTAGGTGGACCTCTGGAATAGAGGGCCTGTAGGGGGCCCTCCTGAAAAATTGTTGGAAGAGAGGGCCTGTAGGTGGACCTCTGGAAAAATTGTTTGAATAGAGGGCCTGTAGGTGGACCTCTGGAAAAATTGTTTGAATAGAGGGCCTGTAGGGGGCCCTCCTGAAAAAATTGTTTGAAGAGAGGGCCTGTAGGGGGCCCTCCTGAAAAATTGTGCTAAAAGAGTGCCAGTTGGACCTTAAAAAATGGCGTTTTTGGGGTCAGCGTTAGGCAAAGACGATATGGAGGAGGAGTAGAGAAGAGGAGTAGAGAAGAGGAATCGGATACATAAGTTATTTAAATCTTTAGCTGCTTTCCCCCGGAGGAGATTTGAATTCCGGTGAAATCCAGGCTTTGTTCATTTTAATAAGCGTCAGCCTGTCAGCGCTGTCAGTTGACAGGCGTGTATGCTTATCGGTGATGACGCCACCAGCTGCACTGAATACCCGCTCTGACAGCACGCTAGCGGCAGGGCAGGCCAGCAGCTCCAAGGCGTACAGCGCCAGTTCAGGCCACGTGTCCAGCTTTGAAACCCAGTAGTAGAGATGAGCGAGTAGTGAAATATTCGAAAGTTCATTAAAGTCTATGGGAAAAAAATGCTCGCCACTTGGAAATCTCAATTCGACCACTTGGAGGTCACCAAGTCCACCCTGAAACCTCAGAAAAGGATGCCAACACTGCTGGAATGCAACTGGGACAGCAGGGGAAGCATGTCTGGGTGCATATAACGCGCCCAAGTCGCACTATTACGCCACTATCACAGCCTCTCAACAATACACTCCAAAGACAATATAACCTCTCTGTAAAGTGAGACCATACAAGGAAACCTTCTTTCCTCTACATTGCCATGGACCCCAAGCCATACTAGACAAAAAAGAAGATAAAATTCTGCACCCCTTAAAATCACGTTGCCTATGACAACCACAGATGGCATAGGCAAGGGGGAAATAGACCCCACCCCTAATTGTCATTGTGTGTGTGTGTGAGATGTGGTCAGACATGTCTTCTTTAAAATGTAAAAAACACTCAAACACATGCAGAAGCCTTAAAATGCCCAAATTGTGCGCTTGAGATGTCAGTGACCCGACCTGGGCCCAGTGTCATGTCTAGCAGGTAAAGCAGTGGGGATGTTGAGGGATGCGTAGGACCGCAAAAGGCAGGAAGAGGCCGTGGGCTGGCCAGAGGCTCATGGAAAATTTTGTGGAGGCCCAAGAGGTGAGACGTCTTAAAAATTGTGTGGAGGCTAAGAGGTGAGACCTCTTAAAAATTATGTGGAGGCCCAAGAGGTGAGACCTCTTAAACACTTTGTGGAGGGCCCAAGAAGGGTGAGACCTCTTAAAAATTTATGTGGGATGGCCTAAGAGGTGAGACCGCTCTTAAACATTTGTTGGGAGGCCAAAGAGGGTGAGAACCTCTTAAAAAATTATGTGGAGGCCAAGAGGTGAGACCCCCGTTTAAAAATTGTGTGGAGGCCCAAGAGGTGAGACCTCTTCAAAAATTTATGTGGAGGCCAAAGAGGTGAGACCTGTTAAAAATTTTGTGGAGGCCCAAGAGGTGAGACCTTGATAAAATTTTGTGGAGGCCCAAGAGGTGAGAACCTTGATAAAATTATGTGGAGGCCCAAGAGGTGAGACCTGTTAAAAATTTTGTGGAGGCCCAAGAGGTGAGACTCTTAAAAATTATGTGGAGGCCCAAGAGGTGAACATGTTAAAAATTTGTGGAGGCCCAAGAGGTGAGACCTTGATAAAATTATGTGGAGGCCCAAGAGGTGAGACCTGTTAAAATTTTGTGGAGGCCCAAGAGGTGAGACCTTGATAAAATTTTGTGGAGGCCCAAGAGGTGAGACCTTGATAAATTTTGTGGAGGCCCAAGAGGTGAGACTCCTTGATAAAATTTTGTGGAGGCCCAAGAGGTGAGACCTTGATAAAATTTTTGTGGAGGCCCAAGAGGTGAGACCTTGATAAAATTTTGTGGAGGCCCAAGAGGTGAGACCTCTTAAACATTTTGTGGAGGCCCAAGAGGTGAGACCTGTTAAAAATTTTGTGGAGGCCAAGAGGTGAGACTTTAAAATTTGTGGAGGCCAAGAGGTAGACTCTTAAAAATTATGTGGAGGCCCAAGAGGTAAACTCTTAAAAATTATGTGGAGGCCCAAGAGGTGAGACCTCTTAAACATTTTGTGGAGGCCCAAGAGGGTGAGACCTCTTAAACATTTTGTGGAGGCCCAAGGTACCTCTAACATTTGGAGGTCAAGGTGAGACCCTCTTAAAAAATTTTGTGGAGGCCCAAGAGGTGAGCCATAAATATATAAATTTTTCTTATTTACGGAAGCAATTCTACAGCGGTTAAGGAGGAGGAGGAGGAGGTGCGAGGAGGAAATGGCACTTCATACAGATGGCACTTCACTTTTGGCTGCTTTCCACTGTTGGAGAAGCAAAGGTCCGGGTCAATCCACTTGCTGTTTCATTTTGATTAGCGTCAGCCTGTCGGCACTGTCGGTTGACAGGCGGCTGCGCCTTATCGGTTATAATTCCCCCGGCTGCGCTGAACACCCTTTCTGATAGCACGCTGGCGGGCAGGGCAGGCAAGCAACCTACAAGGCATACAAGGGACAGTTCCAGCCACGTGTCCAACTTGGAGACCCAGTAAGTGTAGGACGCCGAGGGATCGGGGAGGACAGGGGTACGGTCCTGCCAGGTACTCCCGCAACATCCGCCGATACTTGTCCCTCCTGCTGATAGCGGGCCCCGCAGTGATGGAAGTTGCACGAGGGGTGCCATGAACGTGTCCCACACCTTGGAGAGTGTTCCCCTGGTGGCTGTGGGCCTGATTGATGTTGTGGGACTCTGGGAGACCCTCTCCTCTCTGCCGCCAGCGATGGTGGGTGGGAAAATCTCCATCATGTTCTGCACGAGTTCCCTCTGGTATTCCAGCAATCGATTCGTCCTCTCCTCTACCCGGAATAAAGAAGAGACGTTATCTTTATACCGGGGGTCCAGGAGTGCGAAGACCCAGTACAGTTTGTTCTCCACTATCCGGACAACACGTGTGTCCCGGGAAAAGCAGCCCAGCATGAAGTCAGCCATGTGTGCCAGACTCTGAATAGGCATGACCTCACTGCCCCCACGCAGAAGGATCACTTGCCATTTCCTCCTCTTCCCTCTTCCGCCTCCTCTCCGCCCCATCCTCGCTGAACCAATGGGACGCACACAGCCTGACTGCTACCCTCGCCGCCAGCATCCTCCTCCTCTTCCACAGC
>ONZH01007659.1:0-28150 GCA_900303285.1 Rhinella marina | reverse complement strand
TCCCCATGTGCGTAATATTTAAACTGAGAATTTAAAAAGGCTTTAGCTGTCGAGGTATTGAGGATAGTTTTAAGTTCTGTTCTAGTCTGATTTAGTGCATCTAGATCCGGTTGAGACAGAGATTGTTTGTGAACTGATTCCTGTGTCTGTATCTGTTGGTATAACTCAGTTATTACTTTTTTCCTTTCCCTGTGTATATGGGTCCCAAGCGCTATCAGATGTCCCCTCAATACAGATTTATGTGCCTCCCATAGTATCCCTTTTGAGACATCTGGGGTGTCGTTTAAGGTAAAATAATCAGAGATGTGTTTCTGTATCTGCTGTATATTATCCTTATTACCTAGCAACGTGGTGTTTAGGCGCCAGTTGTTAGTTTTTTTTGGGTATGCCTGATAGGTTATATACAAGTAATACTGGGGCATGATCAGAGATAGTAATGTTATCTATCTTAATCGTTTTGCATAAGTGTAATTGGTGATATGGTATAAATAAATAGTCAATGCGACTATAGGAGTTATGGCTGTGGGAGTAATATGTATAGTCTCTAACCTCTGGATAAAAAGCTCTCCACACATCTACTAGTGAGCCTTCTTGCATACCTGCTTTAATCTGAGCATGAGCTGATTTAGAGAGTATTGATTGTCTAGAGGAAGAGTCTAGTTCTGGTTGAAGCGTAACATTTAGATCTCCGCCCATAATGATACAACCTTCTGCAAAATCATTAAATTTGGCCAAAGTGCTTACAATCCAATCATTCTGTTTCGTATTTGGGGCATATATGCTTCCAAAAGTGCACATCTGAGAACCCATAATCCCTTTTAGAAACATATATCTCCCATCAGGGTCCGAGAGTTCTGAACGCACCTCAAAAGGAATTGTTTTGTGAAAGGCTATACTAACTCCACGTGAAGCAGAGCTAGGGGAGGTGCTATGAAACCATTTATCATATTGCAAGTGACTCAATTTGGGTATATGTTTGGATCGAAAATGAGTCTCTTGCAAAAATGCAACTCCTACCTTGAGTTTGCTCAAGAGTTTACAGATTTGGCTCCTTTTTTCTGGCGCGTTCATTCCTCTGGTGTTCAGAGTACATACAGTAATATCAGCCATTATCTACACCCCAAACAGAAAAAGTGTATGTTAATAAGAATATCAAGATTATGCAGATATAAGATGCTGTCAGTCGTAAGAAAAAGAGGAAGATACATGAGATGCATTTGTATTCAAGGAAGACATGATATTCCCGAGTGTCATATCTAGCGGACCTCACGACCTGTTGTAACCTAACATTAAACCTAAGGAACAAATTTAAACAAAACCAACATAAAAGCAAGATCATGAAAGCCAGTGAGCCGACGCCAGGCCGAATCTCCGTGTTAAAGCATGTCTTAAAGCATCGTCTCAATGGCTTCAAGTAGATCACCTTCTGCGAGGTGTGTCTAACATGTCGCATCTTGCATTAACTCACTTTAACTTATGTAAATGATGAGGTACAGGTTGTATAATATCAGAGCAAATATAAAGTAAATAATGTGGAGGGGAAACTTCCTTCAAATTGGACCTTCAGCCATAACTAGGCCTACTGGTGATATAAATTGAGATAAACCAGCACATTAAGATATACGTTACACAGAGTTCCTTGTTCATGAGACATCACGCGTGTAGTTAGATGGCCGATTCAATCTTCTCGGTGTCATTCTAGACGGGGTGCTTTTCCCTCTTTGTCTACGAGAGTTGATCACTGGGGTCCAGGGTTCCACTTGTGGGACATCTGGTAGAGAGGCAATATCCTGTGCCACATTCCAGTCAGATATCTCCAGCTCTGCTATATCCAGGAGGTCATAAATCCGCTGTAAATCTGCTGGTGAGCGAATCACAATCTTTCTGCCTGGGTTGTTTATCAGCAATCCAAAGGGATGAAGCCATCTATATGTGATCTTTTTCTTCCTCAGTATTTCCAGCAATGGGCGTAGGTGGTTCCTTTTGCGTAAAGTCATTGGAGAAAGATCTTGGTATATGGAAACCACTGATCCCTCAATCAGAGGTAAAGTAGAGGATCGTGCAGCTGCAATGATCAATTCTTTGGTTTTATAGTTGGTCATCCGACAAATGACATCTCTTGGACTTTCGTTAGGTTGCGGGAGAGGTCTCAGAGCTCTATGGGCTCTATCCATAGACATATCCACTGCTGTTGAACTTAAGATGGAGGTAAAGAAGGTCGTAAGAGTCGCTTCCAAGGCATCAGGTAGGATGGTTTCAGGAATTCCTTTAATCCTAATATTGTGTCTGCGGCCTCGGTTGTCTTGCTCTTCTATTAGTGAGTATAAATAATTGACATGTGCTTGGCAAGTGTCCATGTTTCTAGACACCGCCGTATGAAACTCCGTGCTTGCTGCTTGGGCCTGCTCTAAAGCTTCTACCCTCCCATTCATCTGACGCAGGTCTTGTTTAATATCTCTGAGCTCTGTGATCAACGGTTCTAGCGAGTTTGCTAGTAAAGACTTAATAAAGGTTTTGGAAAAGACCTGGTCTTCTTCGTCTCTCTGTTCCTCCATGTCGCTCTCTAGTTCTGCGTCAGTGCCTTCTTCAGCATGTGTGGCGGGAGGTAACTGTTTAGGCGGCGCCATCTTGGATTGAGGTCCCGCTGTCGCTGGAACAGATCTTTTAATAAATCTATCGATCTCTCCCTGGGCTAACGAGGACTTGCCTGTTCCAGGGGTATCCTTTGAGCGATCTTTGGTATTTTTGCCCATTTTTTTCGCTGGCCAAATAGCTTATAATAGCCTAGTTATGCTGGGTCTGCAGCAGAGCTCAGCTCTATGCGTGCATCCGGCTCTGCGGCGAAGCTCCGCCCCCCTCCCTGGCTCTGTTGACTGCTTACAGCCAACACCTCCTCTGGAGTCTCACTATGTTCCACCCGCTGACTTTGGTGGACTTCCTCCTCCTCCTCCTCCTCATCACTAAAAAGTGGTAGAGACTCCAAGGGCAGATCAAGGTTTGCCAAGAGTTCCCTGGCAGAAGGTGTCCCAAAGGTGAGTGGCATTCTAATAACAGGGGACGGGGCAGAGGACTCTCGCTGACCGTCCCATGTAAGGGTGGTGTCGGATGATCCAGCGGATGCTTGACTCCTTGTTTGGGAGCTTTGGGCGGTGGAACTGGAGGATTGGGTAAGCCAATCTAGAACCGCTGGCTGTGTGGTTCTTACTTGACCAGTGGCCGTCAGGGGTAGCTGCACCCTGCTGCCACGCCTGTTACCCCGGCTGCCACCGGGCCTGGTGCTGCCACTTCTCCTATCCTCACCGCCTGCTGTTGCACTCCTTGCCTGGGAAGTGCTGGAAGTAGGACACTTGGACATATTTTTATTTGGGTGGGGGGAAATTAAATGATGTATTTTTTTTATACTTTTTTAAACTTTATTTTTTTTATAACTTTTTTTTTAACTTTTTTATTTTTAAACTTTTTTTATAACTTTTTTAAAACTTTTTTTGTTGCGGCTAAACGGGGTTGACGGCACCCAGCTGAGCAGCAACGTGTAGCGTGTACGGGCATGGGACAGGAATGCTACCTGTCCTGACTCTTTTCTCTCACTATTTCTTTTTTTATCACCCTATCTCTCCCTAGATCTCACAATTTTTTTATTTATATGACTTTCTCTCCCTATCTCTACCTATCTCTTGCTTTCTCAGCCTCTTTCCCTATATATCACCTTATCTTCTATATCTAGCTTTCTCTTCCTCTCTCCTGCTTCTCTCACTAACCCTTTCTATTTCTTCTCTATCTCTCCCTATATCTATCTACTTGTTTGAATATCTATCTAACTATATCTTTTCTATCTCTAACTAATGTGGAGCTCCTCTCTCTGTGATGTCTGGCGACGCACTGACAAGATGTCAGGGCGCTCAGAAACTTCAGGGGCTGTGGGGTGACGTCACACATCTTTTTTTTCACAGAAAACCAGGATACAAGGGATTATAGGAGTAATAATCCCTTGTATCCTGGTCTATTCTGTGAAAAAAGTACAGTTTTGCGTTACCGTTTTTTTTTTTTTTACCAGATTCGTTACGAACTTTTCAAAAGTTCGGTTTGGTGACGAACCAAACTTTTTGCAAAGTTCATAACAAATCTGGTTCGTTACGGTTCGGTTCGCTCATCCCTAATTTTAATGAACAGCAAACTAAGCTGTAGAAACCAGTATCAGACAGCTACTGCCAAGGCCAATAAGATAATGGGTTACATCAAAAGAGACATAGATGCCTGTGATGAGAACATAGTCCTGCCACTTTACAAATCACTAGTCAGACCACACATGGAGTACTGTGTACAGTTCTGGGCTCCTGTGAACAAGGCAGACATAGCAGAGCTGGATAGGGTTCAGAGTAGGGCAACTAGAGATGAGCGAATCATTCAAAATTTTATTCGCTGAACATTCGCCGAACTTTTCCTAATATTTTTGTATTCGACGAATAGATTCGTTGTATTTGCGTATGAAATATACGTTATGTGGCTGTTAGCGAACATCCGCGCACTAATAACAAACGGTCAGTTAAAAATGTACGCAATTTCTTAGAAGACGTATGTATGAGCGTACAAATCGCGTATGAATCCTCAGCGTACTATTGTCTAGCGATTACGTAATACGCAGGCATGCACGACGTGAGGCCGCGGCGTGCACTCCTCAGAGGCTGACCGAATAGTTGAAAATGGCATCCAGGCGATCCTCATCATTTAGCTCTGGAGAGCTGAAATACCTGATCCGGCTGATGGACAGAGAGGATTACGATGGCACACACCGCCATCCAAACCAGCATAAGAAGGAGGTGATCCAGAAGGTGATCCGAGGCTTGCGCCATCATTTCCACACTGTGCGGACCCCGGGCCAGATCCAGCGGAAATGGTCCGAACTGAAATTTAAATTCCCAGAGCGGCTTAATACGGCAGGATGAGTAACAAAATATTTGATAAGTAAAAACATGTAAAAAAATTAGTGTACTGTATTGTATATATACCAGCAGTCACTGCGAATAATGAAAAAAGTATTGAAGGACAACGTGGTCGTTCGTAGTGCGCTGCAGTAATTTTGTTTCATGCTAGGCAACGCCTCTAACTCTCGACCCAAACAACTTAAGTGAAGGTATTCTAGTCATTATTGTTAATGGTGCTGGCCGTTCTCCCGTTTGTGTCAGGCAAATGCACTAGTGTGAAAGAAAGTACCCTTAGATATAGGCCCCTTCATAGTTAGAGCTTCCTCCTCCTACTCACAGACTCAAAGACGTGCCCATGCTGCAGCTACTGTCAGTGGGCGATATCCAAAGTATTCCTACTGCACTGTGTTAACGATATAAAGAAAGTTATTGCGACGATAATGTTATCTATTGCTATAAATACTTTTTTAGAAGAAAAAATATGATATGGCCCGTGCGCTTCCTGAGGCCGTCGCCGTACAGTGAAACACTGCATGGGGCCATAGCGTGAAGAAGACAGAGTTTTTTTCCCACGGCCGTTTTCCATATTAATGAACACAGCGGTGTCTGCCGGCCGAAGTATTACTAAATTACACACGCTCCTGTTCACTGATTACAATTGACAGACAGTAAAATAAAAAAGGCTTGGCTTGTTTGGGCAACAAGCCTGTACATTCTACCTTAAAAAAGGCAGTGAAAATTATATATGAGCTTTTCATGGCTGCCCCGGCCAGTAGTAGTAGGGGACGGGGTATATCAGCATAGAGTGATTGGTAAAATAAATACAACAAACTGCGGTGGTGTATAACAATGTCCGCTAATGTAACTTGTAACGGGAGGCAGTGTAAAAAATGTATTTATTTATTAATTGTTTTTATTGTTTTTTTAAATATATATAACACACATATATTGTTTTATTTTTTTTTTTGGAGGGGGGGGGGGACTAAAGGCTGAGGCTCCAAAACAAACTTAACAATACTAAATAGAACTATTAGTAACGTTAACTAACAGCAGCTACTCTCCTACTAAGCGTAGAAAACGGAGGCAGAGGTAGACAACAGTGTTTGGTTTCGAAAAGGGTTTTGGAGACTTCGGGTTCGCACAGCCCATGACATGACGTTTGGTAGTAAAATTATGGGACGGCTGACAGCAACAGTGGGAAGACACTCAGACTATTCTGCCCTGCAACGCCTGATCTAATCACCACCAGCGTCAGCAAGAGGAGTATGAAATTCGGATGTAATCCAGCCTTTATTCATTTTTATAAAGGTATTTTTTTTAACACTGCCGGGTGACAGTTTTGTCCTTTTGAGTGTCACCACCACCCCAGCGGTGCTAAAAACCCTCTCTGACATGACACTTGAGGCTGGGCAGGAAAGAATCCCTAGTGCATAGTGGAACAGTTCCAGCCATTGTTGTAATCTGCCTGCCCAGAAGTCCAGGGGGTCTGAGAAGAGGCTTTGTGAGCCAGACTGCAGGTATACCTGAACCTGCTCATTGAGGTGGGTGATCTGGGCCTGATCACTTGGCTGCAGCTGTTGGGAGCCTGCAGAGAAAAATTCCTGCATCATACTAATTAGACTTAACTGGCTGCTGCTGGTTGTGGCATAAGGTGGATGACTTGGCCGGACCTTCTCCTTCTCAGACAAGCTGGCAGCAGGCTGGGGCTGGCTGAAACCTGTGGCCAGGTTACTACATAGCTTCTCCCGCAATGATTCTAATTTCTCTTCCCTTTCCTGTGAAGGAAAACAATCCCCCATGTTGGATTGATACCGCGGGTCCAGAAGCATCGCCAGCCAGTATTCTTCAGTCTGCCTTATGTTTAGGATACGCCTGTCAGTGCGTAAGCATGTGAGCATACAACTCGCCATCCTGCCCAGCGTGCCTGAGAGGCCACTTCTTTCCATCTCAGCCTCTCCCTGGGAAACTGCTGTGTCCCTGAAAGTCTCATCATCCTCATCCTCCAGCTGTGTCGTCTCCTCCTCCTCCTGGTCATCAACATCACCCTCATTAAAATCCTCCTCCTCTCCCCCCTCCTCTAACTGAAGCTCCTCATCCTCATCCTCCTCCTGCTCCGCAAGGGAACTTTGGCGTTGGGGCTCCCCTACAGTGACAGCATGGCGGGCAGACAAATGGCCAGGATTTCCTTCCCCCATTGCCCCCTGCTGCATGAGCGTGAGGGTCTTTTCCAGCACAAATATTATTGAAATTACGTCGTTCGCACTGCATCTTTTGTGGCTTCTTCTAAGGCCTTAGAACAGTGCAGGCATCTCGGATTAGCCTCCACTGCCGGAAATCAAAGCCGCACCTGCTCCCTATGGTGGGAGATTCTGGCTGCTGCTGGACAAAATCGTCCACTGCTCTACGCTGCTCTAGGAGTCACTGCAACATATGAAGAGTGGAATTCCACCGGGTCGGCACGTCGCCTATTAAGCGGTGTGGCGGAAGACCGTTTTGACGCTGCAGTTCCACCAGAGTGTGGCGAGATACACATGAATGGCTGAAATGAGTGCAAAGCTTCCGCGACTTTGCCAGCACTGTGCACAGGCCAGTGAATGTTTTTAGAAATCTCTGCACCACTAGATTTAGGACATGTGCCATACAGGGAGCATGCGTGAATTGACCAAGGTTCAGCACTGCCACTATATTTGTCCCATTGTCACTCACTACCTTGCCCACTTCCAGCTGCCGTGGAGTCAGCCAGCGCACAATTTGCTGCTTCATGTAATGGCCAGTGTGGCTGCTACTGCCAAGACAAACTAAGTCTAACACTACATGGCAGCGTTTCACCTGGCACATGTGATATGAAGGAGTGGGGGTAACTCGCTGCCCTGACGCTCCAGCAGGTGGACTGCCCGTAGAGGTGGAAGCGGATAGTTGTTGGGTGGTCTGCTGCAATCCTGGCTGGAAAGCACGTGGAGGTGCCAACAGCAATTGACCCGGTTGCTGGGGGGTTCGTGCCTCGCTGCCACTAAATACATTCAGCCAGTGGGCAGTAAAGGACATGTATTGCCCCTGGCCGTAAGCACTGCTCCAGGTGTCCACCGTAACATGCAATATTGTCAGCCACGTGGGAGTAAAGGGCGGGGATAGCTTTGTTGGAGAAGTAATGCCGGCTAGGGACCTGCCAGCGTGGCTGAGCGCAAGCCATTAGCTCCCTAAAAGCTGGGCAGTCAACCAGCTGTTACGACTACACTGCACAGCCAGCAACTTTGTCAGGTGACAATTCAGTTTGCGCACTGTCGGATTACTTGTGGCGTAAAACTGCTTCCTGGCCACACACTCGACAATGGACGCCTGCCGAATGAGAGGAGGTGAAGAATTGCACGCACTGGCTGACGATGAGGTGGATGTACTAGTTACACCCCGGGATGCGGGCTGAGCTATGGCCCTGGATGCGGCCTGCCTGACAGAAGGGACCCCAGGAGAAGTAACCAGCTCTTTAGTATTAATGGACTGCTCTAAATTGCCGGTATGACGCCGCTTGAAATGGTTCCACAGAGCAGTGGTCCCAACATTTGTGGCTTTCCCACAGCTCAATTTCTATTTACACAAATTACATGTGGCCATACTGCGCCCTCCACAGCTGGCCAAGCTTGTAGCCCTTGCACGCTTACACCCTGGTGCCGGCCCCACTATGTTTGGGGTCTCACTAGTTCCCTGGGAAGCAAAAGCCCTGGGCCTAACTCGCCTCTGCCCTCTGTTGCTGCCCCTACTACTACCACCCTCCTCCTCGGAGATCAAATCCTCCTCACCAGCCCGATCCGCTTCCCAGGTCCTCCGGTCTAACACATCAGATTCATCATCAGACTCCTCCACAACACATTTTTTGGAATGCAAATTAGGCTGTTCCCCACCAACCGACAATTCCGGGCAGTCCAAACTCTGACTGCCCTCTAAGAAATCCTCAGGGAGGCTGTCCGCTGGATTATTCGGTGTGCTTCGGTGGCTTTCTTTTTTAATAAATTGTAGAAGGGACACCACTAGGAGGAAACACTGAAGCCCGAGAGGTAGCAGAAAATGACGGGGATTGCTGGAGTGGAATGGTGGAGCAGGACGAGCCTGACCCCTGGCTACATATGGATACTGTATCAGCAGATGACAGCAGATCATCCGGCTGAGACTGAGATGAGTGTGCCATCCACTCCACTACCTCATCCACTTTCTCCTCCACTACAATTTTGCGCCTTGGTGGGTTAGCCTGGTGGAACAACGGCCAAGTATTGCGAATACTAATAGTAGATGCTCCGGCTACAGGTCCTTTGGCACTTCTGCCCTGTGCCACCTTCTCCTTTTTTTTTAGAGCTTGAGGTCTGGCTGGAACTGGACCCCTTTTGCTTATCCATTCCAGATATTTTTCAATTCACTCTGTGTCCCTGCAGCTGGTCTTTGTCCCTGTATCTCCCTATCTCTCCCTGTCTCTCTCTCTCTGCCTGATTAATTACTAGCCCTGCACTGGCCCTGCAGTATCCTTGATATGTGTAATATGGATTCCCAGAGCAATTACACCAAATTTTCACAAAACAGGTCACAGAAATTCACACACAGTGCTTCTGCTCGTCTCAGCAGTCACAGCAGAAGTGATGCATCACTGGCTTACCGAGCCTGAGCCAATCAGAGCAAGCCCTGCCCACTAGGTCAGGTGACCGCTTTCTTCCCGGGCTTTTGCGCACGATAAACGAACTAACAGTAAAAGTTCGCTAATGAATTGAATTCGTACGCAACAGCGTACAGTAACTTATACGTAGCAATTGCGTATAATTTATAGGACAAACTACGTAGCGAATGCATACAAAGCCGAAGCGAATCACCTAATATTCGGATTCCCTTTGCAGCTAAAAATTTTCAAGATTCGATGCGATTCAACGAATTGGCGAATAGATTCGCTCATCTCTAAGGGCAACTAAAGAAATAACTATATTGGGTGGACTACAGTACCCAGAAAGATTATCAAAATTAGTGTTATTTACTTTAGAAAAAAGATGACTGAAGGGAGATCTAATAACTATGTATAAATATATCGGGTCAGTACAGAGATCTCTCCCATGATCTATTTATCCCAAGGACTGTGACTGTCACGAGGCGACATCCTCTGCGTCTTGAGGAAAGAAGGTTTGTACACAAACATAGAAGAGGATTCTTTACGGTAAGAGCAGTAAGACTATGGAACATAGGTGATGATGGTGAGTTCAGTAAAAGAATTCAAAAGGGGCCTGGATGTATTTCTGGAGTGTAATAATATTACAGGTTATAGCTACTAGAGATGGGTCATTGATCCAGGGAGTTATTCTGATTGTCTGATTGGAATCGGGAAGGAATTTTTTTCCCCTAAAGTGGGGAAAATTGGCTTCTACCTCACCTTGCCTTCCTCTGGATCAACTTGCAGGATAACAGTCTGAACTGGATGAACAGATGTCTTTTTTCAGCCTTATAAACTATGTTACTATGTTATTATGTTAAGTACAAAGACAAGAGGGATGTCCTTGTACTGACCACAATTCCAAGTAACACCAGCTCTCTTGCCCTTGTACAAGTTACCACTACCTCCAAGCCAGACTGCATCTTGGACTACAATAGGCAAATGTAGCAGCTGACCTTTCAGATCAAGTTTTGAAGCCAGACATGAACATTTCAGTTTCAAGAGGTGGTGATCAAGGCCCTAATTTTTTTTCAGGAAGGGGAGGGCCCCAGTATTTCTGGAAGCTATGATGCATGTGTCCCCCAAACAGCAAGGAAGAGAATGACCCAAAAGTGATGCAGAGTGTGTTCCAAAAGAGGGCTTAGAAAGGACAACATTTATCACTGTGAAACCTGTCCGGATGATTCTTTCAAGGTGTACTAAACATCCATGCGCCGCTGGGAATGGAGGATGGAAGTGGTAGTGGCTATGACTGCAATAATTATTTACTTTGGCAATCCTCACACTGATGCTGTCTAGGGCATTGATAGAAGGGTGAACCTTTTCTTCTCCTAAGTCACCTGGCTGATGGTAGTTGGGGTGCCCTTAGTGTTGTGGGTTTCGTGGGGGTGCAAGGCAGAAGATGTAGGTGCAGAGGTTGGCGAATGGTGCTGGAGTCAGTAACCAGGTTAATTGTAGAAAATAAACAAAGTACAGAACGGGGGTTGTAGTACATCCAATGAGATCAAAAGACAGCTCTAAGCAATTCATAGAGCAAATCTCTACCCAGATAGCAGTGTATGGATATAGGCCAGAATGTTGATTGTAGTACTTCTTCCCTCTCTCTTGCTAGAATTTCTCTCTGCAGACTCTAAGGCTGGCAAATTTATACTTGCAATGGTGGCTATAAATCCCAGCTGATGAGTATAGGAGTAAGATATGTTGGGCCAGACTGTGTTGAAGTATGAAGGGTGTTTTAATAATGTCCCTTTCACTGCAGTAAAGTCTCTAAAAGTCTTAACAGCAAATACCTTACTGATTGACTCCAGTTCTTAGCTGGCAGATTCTGGACTTTTTCATTCGTTAGTTTCTCTTTTCCTGGAGTACTGTGTAGAAGAGATGGGGTTCACTCTTTAAATTTCTCAGAGATAGTAATTCTCTGAAATGAAGGCCTAGTTTTATGACAAGTGTGCGCATATACTGTAGCTTCCTCTCATTTTCTCCACTAGCACACATGGTGTTCTTTTTACTCCTGAGCCCTATTATATATCCAGACAACAGTTAAGGGACACATGTTTGGTGTTTGCACAATCAGGAAACAGAGTATAATAATTAGAGAGCTGACTTTTCTCAGTGGCATGAATTTCTCATGAATTTTGTCATGCGGACACCAAAACGCAGCAAGCAGCATTTTAGTGTCCGCCTCCAAAGCGGAATGCTGACTGAACTGAAGCAAACTGAAGCAAAACTGATGCATTCTGAATGGATCCTTTTCCATTCAGAATGCATTAGGACAAAACTGATCAGTCTTGGAAGCGTTTTTGCAGAGCCATGATGGATCCTGCAAAAACGCTGGTGTGAAAGTAGCCTCACTCGGCACACATGCAGAAAAGGCCTTTGACCCAGTGGACTGGATGTTCTTGACTAGGCTACTGCTCAAATACCATTTTCCACCTCCATTTATAGAAGCCATAATGGTCATGTATCATAACCTTCAGCGCGTGTCTTGGTTAACACAACTCTTTCCCCCCCTTTCACAATCTATGCACTAGGCAGGGCTGCCCTCTTTCCCCTTTGCTTTTTGTTTTAGTTATTGAATCCCTATAACAAAACATTAGACAAGATGATAGAGTTGAAGGACTTCACATAGGGGGAACCCATCATCAGGCAGCAGCTTTTGCAGATCATTTACTGATCATTATTACAAACCCCCGCCAGACATTATCGGCAATACACTCGATCATCCATAACTTTGGAGAACTGTCTAACTTCCTAATTAATATGACCAAATCCCAAGTACTAAGCGTGACATTAGACCCCCTAACGCAACAGGCACTAGCTTCAGGCTCGCCTTATCAGTGGTTGAGTGGGTCAATTGAATTTCTTGGCATAAACCTCACCTCGAATCCATCCACACTTTATAATGACAATTTTAAAGACCTGTCTCAAAAAATCTCAATGCTTATAGATTCAAGGGATGCATCATTCCCTTCTTGGTTTGGAAGGCGCACCTTGATCAAAACTATTGTATCCCCCAAGATCCTGTAATATATGCAGACTCTCCCAACATATATTCCTGCTTGTTTCTTTGTCCAGTTATGCAAAATCATATCTACATACTTATGAAGGAAGTTCAAACCTAGATTACCCTAATCTCTTCTAGTACAAACAAACAGACAGGGTGGAGTGGGCTTGCCTTATTTCTTGCTATACTATAGATCTATACAGGGACAAAGGTGTTTGGAATGGCTGAGAGTTCAGAGTGACAGATTAGACATCCAAGCAGAGTCATCCTCAGTGTCCGTGCCTCTGAGGTTCTTGTTGTACCCTGGGCTGGGAGAGCACTGCAACTTTAAGGAAATATCCAACCCCCTTAAGCCTTGTTCACACATCATTTTTTTGATCAGTTATTTCCATCAGTTATTGTGAGCCAAAACCAGGTGCGGATCAAAAACACAGAACTGGTGCAGATATGTCAATTATACCTTATCTCTGTTTAGCCTCTACTCCTTGTTTTGGCTCACAAAAACTGATAGAAATAACTGATCAAATAACTGACGTGTGAATGAGGCCTTACTAAAAATACCTTGAAGATATAGCATACTCACATGAGGCATATATTGTTGTCCAGCCTGTTATCCCAGTTACTGAGGATACAAGATGTGCTTTGGGACTCTTCCTCATTCTTTCATATGTCACTTCCTGAAGCATGTAAATTTATCCCACTGCCCTTGGCAGATCTCTCTCTTCTTGATAATTGGTAATCTCACCCAAAATTAAAACCTCTCTCTGCTCTCCAATTACTACACATTTTACACTATACTAAAAAAATAAATCTCACAGACCAACACTCCCCTCTCACTGGTTTTGAAAAGCTTGCTCTCAGGCCGCATTCAGATGGCCGTAGTATTGTGGGTCCGCAAAAATGCAAATTGCGGAACACACGGCCGGGCGCCCCGTTCAAAATGACTATTGTTGCGGACAAGAATAGGACATGTTCTATTTTTTTTGTGCGGAGCTGGCTCCGTGCTGCGGCTGCCCGCTCTCATTGAAGTGAATGGGGCCACATCTATTGCGGAATTGATGCGTACCCATTCACACAGTGGCGTGAATGGGCCCTCATACATAGGGAGCATAGGGGAAAAATCTCTGCTATTTAAGTTTAATAACGTATGTCAGACCTAAAACACCAACCTTCATTACAAACTGGGAAACTGACCTCCACACTACATTCACAAAAGAGGAAATAGATGCATTGCTTAGATCTACTCCAGCTACAGTACCTCTACTTGTGTAAGTCTACAAGAAAACTTTTATACAGTAGTTTAAGTTTTAACCAGATGGTACTACACACTGCGGAGATTGCAGATACTTTTTCCTAACTTTGACCCGTTCTGTTGGAGATGTACCATATTTTTCGCCCTATAAGACGCACCGGCCCATAAAACGCACCTAGGTTTTAGAGTAGGAAAATAAGAAAAAAATATTTTTCATCAGATCCTCTTATCAGACTGCCCATAAATTTCAGGACATCACATCAGACCCCCATATCAGCCCTCCATGTCAGAACTCCATCAGCCCTCCATGTCAGACCCCCAACAGACCTCACATCAGCCCACTATGGCCCCATATCAGCCCACTGTGCCCCCATACCATCTCAATGTGCGCCCACCAGACCTCAGATCAGCCCACTGTGCCCCCATCAGACCTCAGATCAGCCTACTGTGCCCCCATCAGACCTCAGATCAGCAGAATGTGCCCCCATCAGACCTCAGATCAGCAGAATGTGCCCCCATCAGACCTCAGATCAACAGTATGTGCCCCGATCAGACCTCGGATCAGCAGAATGTGCCCCCATCAGACCTCGGATTAGCAGAATGTGCCCCCATCAGACCTCAGATCAACAGTATGTGCCCCCATCAGACCTCAGATCAGCAGAATGTGCCCCCATCAGACCTTTAGATCAGCATATTGTGCCCCATCAGACCTCAGATTACAGCAGTATGTGCCCCCATCAGACCTCAGATCAGCGTCTTGTGCCCCCATCAGACCTCAGAGCAGCGTCTTGTGCCCCCATCAGACCTCAGATCAGCGCTGCAGCGTCAGGTCATAGTGCGTGCTGGCGGGGAAAAGAGTCGATTCGCCCTTTAAGACGCACTGCATTTTCCCCCCTACTTTTGGGGGGGGGGGGGGGGAGTGCGTCTTATAGGGCTAAAAATACGGTAATTCTTCATTAGATACATTTATTCATATTTGGTGGAACTGCCCGCCATTAATGACTTTTGGAAAGAAATATGTAACATAATTTCAGGGATATGTGGACATTGTGTCTCACATTCTCCTCAATTGTGTTTTTTGAATCTCAGAAGCCACAGAGCTGGTTCTACATCTACTAACAAACTGATAACATTACTGCTGGCATCTGCAAGGATTTTAATAGCCACTTACTGGAAAAATACTAATACGCCACCGGTGGTATATATTATGGTGAACATGCAGTCTCTTCACTGTTTCTACCTATGTCCCTCCCCCTCCTCTCTCATCTAATACTTTCCCCTTCCTCCCCCTTACTCTCCCTTTCCCCTCCACAGTTACCTATAAGTTTCTATAGGAGTTGACTATAAACATCAATGAATTATATTGCACATGCTATTTACTTCTTCAATATACAATGCTATTATTCAAAAATGTTATAAGGAGTAAAATGTAACAACATGTAAGTTATCTGTACTTTGGATGTGTACTAGTTCTCATTTTCTCTGTATGACTGTATTTTTTACTTTCTCTACTCCAATAAAATATTATTAAACATAAAAATGGTGTCTGCTGGCATGTGCAGCTGGCATCATAGCCACCGGCTATTTGGTCACTATATTATATGGCAGCTAGTTTTCAGGCTCCTATCCCTTATGTCAATCATCCAGCGGCCATGTACCATCCACCATGTTAGGCTCTTCTGGTTTTAAAGGGAACCTGTCATCAACTCTATGCTGCCCATACTAACGGCAGCATAAAGTAGTGACAGATGAATTGATTTCAGCGGTCTGTCATTTAAAAGTTAAAAGTAAGTGGTTGCCGAGAACCAACATCACAATCATTGCAGACTAGGCCTGGAAAAGAGTCATGGCCACCTGAGAAGAGTCATAGTTATTCATAAATTCCTGCTCTCCTTGCCCACCTACTGATGATTACAGGCTTCTACCTAGTTTTCTCCCTTTTTCTCTAGGATAGAACTGCCAATCATCAGCAGATGGGCAGGGAGAGCAGGAGATTAGGAATAACCATGACTCTTCTCAAGTAGATTTAACTGTTTTCAAGGCCTGTGCTGCAATGATTAAGATGCTGGTTCTTGGTGACCACTTACTTTTAGTTCATGAGTAACACACCGCTGAAATCAGCATTTCTGTCACTATTCTATGCCGCCCCTCTGTGACTTCAGCATAAAGTTGATGGCAGGTTCCTTTTAACCCTAATACATTTTGAAAGCAAAATACCAATAGGTTTATAGTATTGACGGATCCATGTCCTTATGGAGGGATCCACATGGGTTAAAAGTTTTTTGCACTGCACAGTGACGTACAATTTGTTTAAAATTTGTTGTGGCTGTCAGAGTGACACAGAAAAAATTTTAGAGTGACACAGAACATGTTAGCTAGGAAAGATGAATTTGGGTCTAGTTGGTGGAGTGATTTGTCTGGTAATGCTGTCGTAGTTCCGACCATAAACTATTACAATAATTGCACAAATTTTTTCACTAAAAGAACGTACTAGCTACAATGAATTTGGGTTGAGTTGGTGAAGCGATTGGTGTGGTTTATTCCAATAACAAAAGAGACTCCTCCATGATAAGTATTTATTTGACCCCAGGCTGTCTTCAACCAACATCTTTGAATGAATGCATTCAGCAATAATAGGTATGTGATGCCCTTAGATGTCCGGGGCTGCATGTGTGCTTCACTGAGGGGATCGCCGTCTGTCTACCCTTTGCCAACAGGTGTGGGTAACTTGCTCAACAGAATCCTGACCCATTCATGTATCAGTTCTGCATTGCGTGAGAAATTTTTCTGAGTTTTTCACGCATCCCTAGCCCCATAGAAGTGAATGGGGCTTCAGTGAAAAATGCATTGCATCCGGAAGCAAGTGCGGATGCAGTGCCTTTTTCACTGATGGTTGCTAAGAAATGTTGTTTGTAAACCTTCAGTTTTTTATCATGCTCGTGAAAAATGCATCAAAACACATTGCACCTGCGTGGAAAAAACGGAACAATTGAATGCAATCACAGACAAAACTGACTGAACTTGCGTGCAAAATGGTGCCAGTTTTCCTGAACGCATGCTTCGTTATGCTCGTGTGAAAGAGGCCTAATACTGATCCCATATAACGAAACAGCTAACAGAATGCATTCACTATGATAAATTTGGCTCCACTGCACAGTTGAACAGGGCAAAATATTAAACTGTGGCCTAATACTGACGCTCTATAATGCAAGAGCTAACAGAATGCATTCGCTTGATAAATTTGGCTACACTGCACAGTTGAACAGGGTGAAATATTACACTGTCCTGGAATACGGTTTCGGTGACATAACGGATATATTACACCTGCCTTATATACTAAACCACACTGGGGGAGATTTACCAAAACTGGTGTAAAGGAAAGTTGACTTAGTTGCCCCTAGAAACCAGTCAGATTGCATCTTTCTTTTTCCAAAGGAGCTCTGCTAAATGAAAATTGGAATCTGATTGATTTCTAAGAGCAACTAAGCAGTTTTTCCCTTAACGCCAGTTTAGCTAAATCTCCCCCACTAACTGTCTGAGTAAAATAACGGATTAACTCTTAATGTGGGTGCAGTAGAACATCATGCACACAGCGATACACTCAACCTGCAGTCTCCCTACTGTCCCAAACCAGTCTTCACTCGTTCTCTCCAATATTCTTTTTTAAACCAGTTTTCAGTAACACTGTCCCTAGTGCCTGAGCCCTTTGGCACGTTTCTCCCTATGCTCATCTCACAGTGAAAAGAGACTGTGTGCTTTCATAGGGTTGTGACATCGCAGGGAGACGGCTAATAGCGGATTGACTGGATACTCAGCATTATGGGTCATATCGCGTTCTGCAGCCGCCATTTAAGAAAAAACTGCTTCATTACCAGGAAGTGCAAGGAATTCAACTTCAGATGCTTTGATTCTTTCAATACTAATATCAGACACTCAAATGGCATATCTGTGGGCAAATTGCAATTTTCATTATTCACCTTCCATTTAATTTCTGGAAAACACATATAGGGTCAAAGTGTTTACTACACCCCTTAAAAATTCCTTAAAGGGTTTAGTTTTCCAAATGGGGTCACTTTTTGAGGGTTTCTACTGTAATGGTACCTCAGTGGTACCCCCTTCAAATGCAACACGGGACCTTAAAGCTATTCTAGAGAAATCTGCCCTTCAAAAGCTAAATAGCTATTTTTTCCTTCTGGACCCTGCTGTGTGCCTATACAGCAGTTTACGGCCACATATGGGGTGCTTCCATATTGAGGAGAAAATGTATAACAACTTATCAGAGTTTTCTTTCTAGTTCCACATTGTGAAAATGAAAAATGTGGGCCTAAAGATACATTTACTTGTTAAAAAATGTGATATTCATCTTTTCAGCCGAGTTTCTAAATTTCATAAAAAATGTCTGGGGGGGTCAAAGTGATCACTTAACTCACAAAATTTCTTGGAGGGTGTATTTTCCAAAAATGAGTAACTTTTTTTTGGTTTCCACAAAGCAGAGTCTCTTCATATGCGACATAGCACCCAAAAAGCATTTCAGCAAAATCTGCACTCTAGAAACCAAGATGCTCCTTCCTTTCTGAACCCTGCTGTGTGCCTATACAGCAGTGTACAACCACATATGAGGACTTTCTGAAAATTGCAGAATCAATGTAATAAATGTTGACTTTTGTTTTGCTGTTAACCATTGCTGTGTTAGAGGAAAAACTGGATAAAAATGAAAAATCTGCAAAGAAAGTGAAATTATTACATTTCTTCTTCATTTTGCTTAATTTCTGTGGAACATTTAACAATTAAGTTACTAAACCATTTTTTAAAAATTTGAGGGATGTAGTTTCTACAATGGGGTCATTTAAGTGCTTTCTATTATGTAAGTCACTTAACAACGGAATTGGACATTACAAAGGTGGGTTTCAGAAATGTTATTGAAAATTTGAAGACTTGCTTTTAAAATGATATTTACAAAATGATGCCAACATAGAGTAGACATATAGTTAGAGATGAGCGAATTGAAGCTGACGAAGTGGAATTCGATCAGAATTTCAGGATTTATTCGATTTGCACCAAATCCGAATTTTATGATGCTTTGTGGTAGCGAATCACATTTTTTTTTCTAAAATGACTGCTGTGTGTGTTAGGTCATGGAGCAAGGAACTCTGGGAACGAGGGATCACCCACAATGCCATGCATGCAGCTAATCAGCAGCAAGCCAGCCCTGTGATGTCACAAGCCTATAAATAGCCTCAGCCATCTTGGATTCTGCCATTCTGCAGTGAACTTAGTGCAGGGAGAGACGTTAGCAGGCGCTAGGGAAAGTGGTAGAAGAGACTTTCAAACATATATTGCTCAATGAAAGTGTAGGAAAAGATAGGGAGGAAAGTATTGATGCAGAACAGGGTTCAATAGGGGTGTTTAGAGACAGGGTACAGGGTTACACCTTGGTGCAGTGACTGGGGTTCAAAATTGCCATGATTCAGCTGCTCATTTCAGGTTTGCAATAGATCATACCTCTTTAATTCCGGTTATTATTAAACCTTGTGCACCGCAGTTACATTTAGTAAAGCCTCTTTTTTTTTGTTTATTAGTGGTGGAAAAAAGAAAGGGCTTATTAGCCGATGTGTGGTGAAGTGGGAAAATTACAGCCCTTTGTAGCGTATATTAGTGGCAAAAAAAGTTTTATTCGGCATATAGCGCCGCAGTTACATTTAGTAAAGCCTTTTTTTGTTTTTTATTAGTGGTGGAAAAAAAAGGGCTTATTAGCCGTTGTGTGGTGAAGTGGGAAATTACAGCCCTTTGTAGCGTATATTAGTGGCAAAAAATTTTTTATTCGGCGTATAAGAAGTAGAGCGGCGTCTTAAAAAGATTAAAATAGACAAATCGCCAGGACCGGATGGCATACACCCCCGTATCCTAAGAGAATTAAGTAATCTCATCACCAGACCCTTATTTCTAATATTTAAGGACTCTATACTGACAGGGAGTGTTCCACAGGATTGGCGCATAGCAAATGTGGTACCAATATTCAAAAAGGGTCCAAAAACAGAGCCCGGGAACTATAGGCCGGTAAGTTTAACATCTGTCATGGGTAAACTGTTTGAGGGTTTTCTAAGAGATGCTATCTTGGAGTACCTCAATGAAAATAAGCAAATAACTACATATCAGCATGGCTTCATGAGGGATCGGTCATGTCAAACCAATGTAATCAGTTTCTATGAGGAGGTAAGTTCTAGACTGGACCGCGGCGAATCAATAGATGTCGTATATCTGGACTTCTCCAAAGCATTTGACACGGTACCACATAAAAGGTTAGTATATAAAATGAGAATGCTTGGCCTGGGAGAAAATGTCTGTATGTGGGTAAGTAACTGGCTCAGTGATAGAAAACAGAGGGTGGTTATTAACGGCACATATTCAGATTGGGTCACTGTCACTAGTGGGGTACCACAGGGGTCAGTATTGGGCCCTATTCTCTTCAATATATTAATGATCTTGTAGAAAGCTTGCACAGTAAAATATCAATTTTTGCAGATGACACTAAACTGTGTAAAGTAATTAACACAGAAGAGGACAGTACACTGCTACAGATGGATCTGGATAGACTGGAGGCTTGGGCAGAGAAGTGGCAGATGAGGTTTAACACTGACAAATGTAAGGTTATGCATATGGGAAGGAATAATGCAAGTCACCAGTACATACTAAATGGTAAAATATTAGGTAACTCTGACATGAATTTTAGTGAACAGCAAACTAAGCTGTAGAAACCAGTGTCAGACAGCTGCTGCCAAGGCCAATAAGATAATGGGTTGCATCAAAAGAGGCATAGATGCCCGTGATGAGAACATAGTCCTGACACTTTACAAATCACTAGTCAGACCACACTTGGAGTACTGTGTACAGTTCTGGGCTCCTGTGAACAAGTCAGACATAGCAGAGCTGGAGAGGGTTCAGAGGAGGGCAACTAAAGTAATAACTGGAATGGGTGGACTACAGTACCCAGAAAGATTATCAAAATTAGGCTTATTCACTTTAGAAAAAAGACGACTGAGGGGAGATCTAATAACTATGTATAAATATATCACAGGTCAGTACAGAGATCTCTCTCATGATCTATTTATCCCGAGGACTGTGACTGTGACGAGAGGACATCCTCTGCGTCTGGAGGAAAGAAGGTTTGTACACAAACATAGAAGAGGATTCTTTACGGCAAGAGCAGTGAGACTCTCTGCCTGAGGAGGTGGTGATGATAGGTTCACTAAAAGAGTTCAAGAGGGTCCGGGATGTATTGCTGGAGGGTAATAATATTACAGGTTATAGTTAATAGAGAGGGGTCATTGATCCAGGGAGTAAATCTGATTGCCTGATTGGAGTCGGGAAGGAATTTTTTCCCCTAAAGTGGGGAAAATTGGCTTCTACATCACAGGGTTTTTTTGCCTTCCTCTGGATCAACTTGTAGGAAAACAGGCCAAACTGGATGGACAGATGTCTTTTTTCGGCCTTATAAACTATGTTACTATGTATAGCGCCGCAGTTGCATTTAGTAAAGCCTTTTTTGTTTTTTTATTAGTGGTGGAAAAAAGAAAGGGCTTATTAGCCATTGTGTGGTGAAGTAGGAAAATTCCAGCCCTTTGTAGCGTGTATTAGTGGCAAAAAAAAGTTCTATTCGGCGTGTAGCACAGCAGTTACATTTAGTAAAGCCTTTTTTTGTTTTTTATTAGTGGTGGAAAAAAGAAAGGGCTTATTAGCCATTGAGTGGTGAAGTGGGAAAATTACAGCCCCGTTTGGCGTGTTTTAATTTTCTTTTTATTTATTTATTTATTTGATCTAACAGTATGTCAGACAGAGAAGTGATAGGCCCTGCACAGGGGAGTGGCAGAGCCCTAAATGTCTGGTGCAGGCACAGATCGCAGTAGAGTAAGGGGGCGTAGCAGCAGGGATCACTATGAAAGGCCTGAGCTCCCGGTGTCATCTAGCAGTCGTGTCTTGACCAGCAACCCAGCGGTTCTTGAATAGTTGACTCAGTCTGCGACTTCATGGCAAATGACATCAGACACCCCCAGCCAAGAGTCTGTGGGTGTCAGAAACAACCCTGAGTTGGCATGGCCCGGGAGCAGGCCCTGTGCCCTCACCTGTCCTCAACCTGCCTCTGTCCTTTTCTGTTCCCTCAGCCAAAAAAGTACTGTATGCTGTGGGCTCAGCTCCACTATACAGTGAGGACAAGCTACTAGAGGACAGTCAGCAGCTACTTGCCAGCCAAAATGTGGAGGAGACATCTGCAGCTTCTTCCGGTGGGTGGACAAGTAGTGATGAGAGTGGCGTGGGTGCTCGTGTTGCGGGCAGTCAGGCTCCGGACCCAAAGACCGTTGAGGACATCCGTGACATGCAGACAGTACTCGATGATGATGATGTAGCCGATCGCACTTGGGAGCTTGGTGAATTAGGGGCTTCATCATTATCGGGGTAAGAGGGTGGCAGCTTGCCCATGTGGCGGCGGTGGAGCCAGCAAGTTTCTAGCATGTCCAGGAGTCAACAGGGAGGGGGGGTAAAATCATCTGCTCGGCAGTATGGCAGTTTTTTGTTAAGCCACCGGGTGAGGTGAACATGGCTATTTGTAGAATCTGTGTGCAGAAGGTGATGCATGGCCAGGGTGCCAATGTTGGCACCACAGCCCTGCGTCAACATATACAGTGTCACCATAAAGTGGTCTGGGAGAAGCGTGGCTCCAATGTGGTGGTCCAGCCTGCCGCAGCAGCCGCTACATCACCCAGTGGCATGCACCCAATTTCATGCAGTCAAGGCTCCACCACCTCAGGGAAAGGGAGCTTCTGTCTGTCCTTCCCATCATCTGATGCTCCTGCTCCTCTTCCTACTCCTCGTCAGTCATTCTATCAGCAATCGATCAGCAATCGATCACCGAAGTGATTGCCAAGAGACAGCAGTATGCGTGTACTCATCCCATGGAGCAGAAGCTGAACATGCTCCTGGCCAAGTTGCTGGTGCTGCAGTCCCTTCCTTTCCAAGTGGTGGACTCTGAACCTTACCTGAAACTGATGGCTTGTGCCGAGCCGAGGTGGAGAGTTCGAAGCCGTCATTTCTTTGCAAAACAGGCAGTACCAGCCCTGCACAAATATGTAGAACAAAAGGTGGGCCAGCCCTTGAGCCTATTGGTGTCTGCCAAAGTGCACGGCAGAGCCGAAGTGTGGAGCTGTAACTATGATCAGGGACAGTATATGTCCTTTACGGCCCACTAAGTAAATGTGGTTCCTGCACAGCCAAACCAGCAACTTGGCCAGGTGACGTCGCATCCGCCTCCACGTTCTTATGCCTTTGGTCCTGCGACAATGTCCGCCTCTGCCTCCTCATCCTCCACCGTGTCCTCAGCCTCCACTGCATGGACAATTGCTGTGTCACACGGTTCTACACCTCATTTGCCTGGATGAATGGAGTCACACAGGGGAGGAACTGATCTGTGTCCTTCATCAAGAAATTTAATCCTGGCTTTCCAAGCGGCAATTTAAAATCGTAACCATGGTGACCAACAACCGGAAGAACATGGTGTTGGCACTGCGTCAAGGTGGGTTGTGCCATGTGCCCTGCATGGCACACGTGTTCAGTCTGGTTGTCAATCGGTTCCTGAAGTCTTCTACCCATCTACAAGACATCCTAAAAATGTCCAGGAAACTTTGCATGCACTTCAACCACTCGTACACCGCCAAGCACACCCTCCTTGAGCTTCAGCGACAGAATGGCGTCTCCAACATAGGCTGATATGCAACATTTCCACCCATTGGAATTCCACCATCCATATGTTGGACTGACTCTACGAATAGAGAAAGTTCATAAACAATTTCTTGATGATCCAAGCAGACAGGTACTCACCTGTGTAACTTCGATGTCATCCAGTGGCAGCTCATGCGTGACACCTGTCATTTGCTTGTGCCCTTTGAGAAGGCCACTGTATTTGTCAGTCACCCGGACTACGGGATGAACAAAGTCTTTCCACAGATTCATATCCTGGAAAAAATACTAGTAAATCTGGCTGGTCAGAGGACAGAAGACGTGGTGACTACATCTCATGGCCACATGAGCCCTGTAGGGGCTGAACTGGAGGAGGACATTGGAGCACAAACAATGTGTAGCGAAATGGGTGATTTTTCTGCACAGGTGATGGGAGAGAAGGAGCAGGAGCAGCCAGAGGAACTACTAGGCGATGAGGAAGAGGAAGCAGAGGACCCAGACACACCGTGGCAGTATACAGTGGAGATGGAGGCATGGAGTCCCTCCGAGTCACTTGCGCAAATTGCCCAATGCATGTTCACTTGCTTGCGTAGTGACAGCCGAATTTTCACCACTCGGCAGAGGAAGGACTACTGGCTCTCCACCATGTTAGACCCTCGCTACCGGTCCAAAATGGGGGCCTTATTTACATCCGCTGAGAAGGAGGAAAAACTGAACTACTATAGAGACATCCTATGTAGTCAGTTGGCCGCAACCTATCTGCACCATCGTTCATCCTCTTGCAGGTCTGACCACAGCTCTGTGCTCACGTTCCACTGCCATAGCGGCTGGGGGGGAGGTTGCAGGAGCAGTACCAGCTCCATCAGCAGCATCATGAGCCTAGAGTCACTGATGAGCAGCTTTCTTCAGGCCAGAAGCCTGACTAATAAAACTGGTGAACTGGAATTTGTGATGTGTGAGGAGGACTATGACATAGTGGGAGTAACTGAGACATGTCAGGATGATAGCTATGACTGGGCAGTTAATGTACAGAGTTATTGTCAGGACCGGCAGTCATTGCAACCGTTCTGCTGGTCCTGCCCCTGACTCTGGTGGCGAGGTTGTTGCCCGGGGTCAGGCTTGATCCGCTATTTCGGCAGGCTCCTCCTCCAGCCGGCGGTCTCTGGCTGTGGATGTGCGTCCCAGGCAGGGGACACGCGCGACGGTGGGATGGGGTCTGCTAGGTATTTAAGGCCCTCTAGTTTTTACCTAGCTGCCAGTGTTCTTTGCTACTACCTGGTTTGCTATTTTTTGCTCTGCAGTTTTGACTCTTGATGTTCTTTGACCCTTGGTGTGTTTTTGACTACTTCTCTCTGCTTGCTGATTTTGTTCCTGACGTACTCTCCTGGTTTTGACGCGGCTACCTGACTACCCATTTGGTTCTTGTTTGTCTGTCTTGTTTGTCTTCCCATCCCCCGCACTTTTTCTAGTGTATTTCCAGTCTTCAGGTTGTCAGCTCAGGGGTTAGCCTGAGCGGGCAATAGGCAGGGAAAGGGGTTGGGATTAAGCTTAGGGATCACTTACCCCTTATCTGTGTATCCCAGCCCTGACAGAAACACTGGCCCAAAAGAGGCCTGCAACCTGCATACGTCCAGCTACGTTCACTCCACCTATGGAGCCTATGTCAGCTGTGCTCGCGCAGGTCCAGGCCTTGACCAAGTTGGTTCAAGATCTGGCTATCCGCCTTCAGGTTCAGGAAGACATGCATGCTACGGCCCCGGTGCCACCTCCGGCCGTTCAGTCACCTGCACCTGAAGGTTCCCCTTCCCGACCTTTTTCCGGGCGATCGTAAGAAATTTTTTTCATTTCGGGAAGGATGTAAACTTTAATTTTCCTTATGACCTCGGTCCTCTGGGACAGAAGCGCAAAAGGTGGGGTTGGTTATGTCTCTCCTGCGGGGTGACCCGCAAAATTGGGCGCTTTCCTTACCTCCTGATTCACCTCTACGTTCTTCTCTGGACAGTTTTTTTTTGATGAACAGATTTATGATGAACCAGACCGACCTGCGTTAGCGGTTTCCCACTTGTTATCCCTCTGTCAGGGTAGACAAATGGTGGAAGAATATTGTGCTACGTTCAGACAGTACGTGACGGACTCGGGGTGGAACGATCAGGCCTTGAAAGACCTATTCATGACCGGCCTCTCAGACCAGGTAAAAGACTTGAATTAGCTCAATCAGAACCTAAGACTTTTGACGAAGCTATGACCCTCACCATCCGGGCAGATCGACGCCTAAGGTCCAGACGACCACCTCGGGTGTCTCCCGCCCCTCGGCCGACCCTCAGTCCGGTCTTATCTCTACCTGGGCCTGAACCAATGGAGCTCGGCAGTATCACCCCAGAGCAGAGGAGGGAACATCGCCGGAAGAATCGACTATGTTTCTACTGTGGGAGTCCCGAACATCAGCTAGATACCTGTCCCAAGAAGTCACAGCAGGAAAAACTTCCGCTCCTAGGCTGTTGTCGGGAGGACTGCCTAGGAGCTCAGGTACTCCCTAAAATTTCTAAAATGTTTTTGCCCTGCACTATTGAGGTCCAGTCAGCCTCATGTACAGGTCTGGCTTTTCTGGACTCGGGTGCAGCCGCTAATTTCATCGACTTGGATTTCGTGTCCCAGGTTTTGTCTTCCATGATTCCGTTGTCCCCTCCTATCCTAGTATCAAGTGTGGATATGACCCCATTGCGTGCTGGTTTGGTCAAATTCCGCACCCCGAGATAAAATTGGTGGTGGGTGCACTACACATAGAATATTGTTCTTTTCTGGTTATGAAAAATTTGTCGGTGAACGTTATCCTGGGGATGCCCTGGCTCCAGGAACATAATCCAGTTATTGACTGGGGTACACTGGATCTTGTTCGCTGGGGTCCTCAGTGTAAGGCCCATATGTCTCAGGTCTCACTCTGTACCACGACTGCATGTGATGCTGGGATCCCAGAGTTTATCTCTGATTTCGCAGATGTTTTCTCCAAACCCCTGTCTCAAGTCCTTCCTCCTCATAGGGATTTTGACTGTAAGATAGATCTCTTGCCCAAAGTCAAGCTGCCTAAGGGTCGTATTTATAATCTGTCTGTACCTGAAAGAGAGTCGCTTAAGCAGTATATTGATGAAAGCTTGGCTATTGGGCATATTAGACCTTCTGAGTCCCCAACGGGGGCTGGGTTCTTTTTTGTGGAGAAAAAAGATGGTGGGTTAAGGCCGTGTATTGATTACCGCAAATTAAATAAAATCACGGTCAAGAACTCTGGACCTCTTCCTCTTATTCCGGACCTTCTGAATCAGGTTTCTGGGGCCAATTGGTTCTCCAAATTAGATCTTAGGGGAGCGTATAATCTGATTCGGATTCGGGAAGGAGATGAGTGGAAGACTGCTTTTAACACACCACTGGGGCACTTTGAATATCTTGTTATGCCTTTCGGTCTGAGTAATGCCCCGGCAGTCTTCCAAGGTTTTATGAATACCATTTTTTATGATGTTATTGGGGTCTTTATGGTGGTCTATCTGGATGACATCCTGATTTTTTCTCCAGATCTGCCCACCCATCATGAACATCTTCGCCTTGTGTTGTCCCGGTTGCGAAAAAACTCTTTGTTCGCTAAGTTGGAAAAATGTATTTTTTGTGTGCAAAAGGTTTCATTTCTGGGTTATGTGGTCACTCCTTCCGATGTACAGATGGATCCGTGTAAGGTTCAGGCGATAGCAGAGTGGGTCCGCCCCACCGACTTAAAATCCCTTCAACGGTTTCTAGGTTTTGCCAATTACTACAGAAACTTTATAAAAAACTTTTACGTAATCGCCAAACCACTCACGGATCTTACCCGCAAGGGGGCTGATCCTAGTAACTGGTCTCCTGCAGCATACTCTGCGTTTCAGGAGCTCAAGAAAGCTTTTTCTACAGCCCCTGTGTTGATTCAGCCTGATCTCTCTCAACCCTTCATTGTAGAGGTAGATGCTTCTGAGGTCGGTGTGGGGGGCAGTATTATCTCAAGGGTCTTCTGCTCTCACAAACCTCAGGCCATGTGCATTTTTCTCTAAAAAAATTCTCTTCATGTGAAAGAAATTATGATATTGGGAATCGCGAGCTCCTTGCCATCAAATGGGCTTTTGAAGTGTGGAGGGAGCTCTCCACCCAGTGACAGTGATCACAGACTATAAAAACCTAGTGTATCTTGATAATGCAAAACGTCTCAATGCTCGTCAGGCCAGATGGGCCTTGTTTTTCTCACGTTTTAATTTTGTTGTTACCTACCGACCGGGTACAAAAAATGTTAAAGCTGATGCTTTATCCTGGAGTTTCGGTATTCCTGAGGGTTCGGAGTCTGAGTCTGGTAACATTTTAACTCCAGGTATTGTACTGGCAGCTGTCTCCTCTCACCTCTCTTCTCAAATTCTTGCTGAACAAAATTCTGCTCCTAAAGACCTTCCAGAAGGCAAATTGTTTGTTCCCATGTCTTGCCGTTTGAGAGTGTTAGAGGAGACACATTGTTCAGTGCTAGCAGGTCACCCAGGTGTTCGAGGAACATTAGATTT
>ONZH01007658.1:600000-1063782 GCA_900303285.1 Rhinella marina | reverse complement strand
ACAGACACTATGATACATACCTCTCTATCTAATACACAGACACTTTGATACATACCTATCTAATACAGAGACACTATGATACATACCTCTCTATCTAATACACAGACACTATGATACATACTTCTCTATCTAATACACAGACACTATGACACATACTTTATCTAATACAGACACTATGACACATACTTTATCTAATACAGACACTATGATACATACATCTCCTTTCTTCCTAATAATCAGACATCAAGCTACTTCTCTAGTTCACTTGACAGACAAAACACAAACATCCTAGCTCCTTCTAGAAGAGATAACACAACATAAAGCTCTCCATTCCTCCCACTACATGCAGTAGACTATGTATGATCTCCTCATAACATAAGCAAAACCGCAATAACATCATAGCAAGCATTGAGTTAATTAAAACGCCAGTGGCCTAATACTCTTATTGGTAAAGAGGGGAGTCTTTTATCCACCACCCCCCCCCCAAAGTAATTTATATCAGTCAGAACCGCCTAAGCTGAAGCCCCATAAATCTTTATAAACTAACTTAAAGCAGACAATAAGCGGCTCCCCCTCCCTCACTTCTGTGCAGTGATTAATGGGAACAGACCCCCCCCCCATTCCCTGCCACAGACACACATTCCTCACTCCCTATACTAACAGCACTGGATGGTGCCTTTAAAGGGCTAGTTTCCTGTGTGCAAACACGAGCACATATGAAGGTTTCTTTTTTTTCACTTCCCGCAAAAGGCTTCTCCCTTCCAAAAAGGTGATTCAGCCGTCTCTCATTTTTCCTTTCTTTGGAACATTATTGTGAATTTACTTTTTTTTAAATCAAACAAAAGTCTGTAAATTGTCATTTTTGTCTATGTTATGTCTAGTAACTAAAACAAGAAACACTATATCAGATTAAACAGCTACAATATCTGTGCTCTATGGTAGAAGAGGTCCAAGTAGTGGGTGCCCAGTGTATTTACATGTCATTTTTTTGTTGCAATTTTTTAAAAATATAACCTCTTAGATGTACAGCGCCATGAAATGAAATCAATAATAATCACAACAAAAGAAGCAAGTCATGTAAATGGTGCATGCACAACATCTAGTAAAAATGACATCCATGTCACATATTTTAGTGGAGTTTTCCTGCAGTTTAGCTTTTTCTTGCAGTTTTTTTTTTCACGCTAAAAACGCTAGCTCCAGATGTTAGCTGAAAGTCTATAGGAAATATGAAACGCCGGGCACACAAGTACAGCCGTTTTGGTGGCTTTTCAATAATGCAGCATGTTTTAGGTCTTGAGTCGTTTTTTTTCACATAATTTTCTTTCCAGGATTTCTTTAGCGTTGAGCAGATGATATAATTGTTGTCAATGTACCAGGACTTACCACAGGTATTCATTCTGTGGGATATTCTTAAATCATGAGCGGCAGGTGGGCGCTGAGGACTGCAGTTGAGGAACACTGCCATAGAGCACACACATGCTCCCTATGGCTCTTAAAGGGCCAGCACGCGCACAGTAATTCACTCCAGGCCACCTCCGGGTACATAGGGCACTTTCCCTTATAGGAGGGTATCTGAGAAAAAAGTGATTTAGCTTGCTATTACCTTAAAAGGTGAGCTATATCCAATTGTCTGCCTCTACTGACTTCTGTCTGATTCCTGACCCTCCGCTGCCTGTCCTGACCTGTGTCTCATCTACATTTTTACCTTTGCCTGCCATTATCTCAGCCCATTTACCGTATTGCATGTACTCCACCAGCCCTAACCTCTGCCTGTCCCCTCAGTGCTCCACAACGGTGGCTTTGACCCCCATTGTCTGCTGTCAACAACAAAGGGACTACTCCAGGAGGTAGTGGCCTGGTGGATCAAACGGTGACTACCATGGAACTGCGAGTAGAACGCCCTTAGGACTAGCCGAACGTAAAATCTGATGGTTGCACCCAGGGTTCCACACCCTCCGCCATAACATTAAAGTTCTATGCCAGTTTTTTTTACATAGAAATGTCGCAAGTGCGTTTTGCATCAAAATTTGTAACTTTTTAGCTTTTTCCTGACACCTTCACCACTTTTCTAAAAAATGGGCAGGGATTTCCACAGTCCAACTCGTATCGCAGAGGATGCAACAAATTTATTAAGAGGCATGGGATTGGTTTTTACTTATTTACTAGTTTTTAGTAAATGATTCCCAACGTGCGCAAAAATGGCACAAAAACCTCCACAAAAAATACATCTGGACAGCAAAAAAAAAAAAATGCTTGCGCTTATTCTGGTGTTTTTGTTTCTACTGGTTTTACAATTCATGTGCTGATGTAATGGCTTTTTACAGCAGCCATGACAGACCCACTGACCTATAGTGGATCCAATCAGTTTCTGAATTTTCTGCAAAGAAACAGAACGTAACTAATACATTTACAATCATCTCAAATGGCAAGACTGGGCTAAGGCCAAAGACAACTCTTACAGTGATTTCAGTGCAGAACAGGAAGAGAATTATTAAAGAACTCCCGCAAAAAATTTATTCCATGTCCTGCTAGAAATGTACATGATGTAATCTGTAGTGAATGTAATTTTCTTACCAGTGGCTGAATTTTTGAGTTATATCATCCTGAAGTTTCTTATATGTGTCATGTGACTAGGAATTAGACCCACCAACTCACACAGCACCTTATGTGTGGACAGGAAGTCTAATTTTCTATGCATTCCTATGGGAGCCTCACTTTCAGTCCCATAGGAATGAATAGAGCAGTAACTGGCTTGCTGTCCTGGGTCAGTTGGAGGTCAGGGAGTTGGTCACATGACACAGCTACAATAAGAAGAGAGTGGAAACTCTCAATTTCAGCCTCTGATAAGAAAATGACATTCACTACAGATTATATCATGCACCTTTCTAACAGGTCAGAGAATAAAAATTTTTGTGGGAGTTCTTCTTTAAGCAAAATGCAAAAAAATTATATTGCAGCAACAAAAAAATATATCGATTAGGTATGCCATCAAAATCAGAGCAGCCAGACTCTTTTATATGTCTAACATGTATAACTTATCACCTAGTCAATGTACTGGGCATTGAAACACAGGCTCATTCAACTGTTTCCATTCAGGCACACAGCTAGGTAATGGTTGGCACTGGTTTTGGTGACTCTGGTTGGCACCATTGCCTTGCATCCAGTACATGACACATACACAGATTTCTGTACAGGTATTAGACATGACATGTACACGGTTGCAGAGCCATAAATGTATGCAGAGTTTTCAGTGCGGCAGGCCCTGTGACGGCCCACCATTTCCTTCTCCGTGGGCCCTGAGGTGGGTTTCTGCACAACGCTCTGTTTTCACAGCTGCAGTAAAGTGGGAGCTTTTTATTATTTTGATTTCTGGGAGTTGATTTGGCTTATTCTGCAGATCCTGCTCACGTAGAACACCCTTCCACCTCCTCCCTGCATCCCCCAAATAGAGCGGCCTGCACAAGGTGTAACATGAGGCGGCACGGTGCACACAGAGGGGGACACAAAGGCGGCTGGGGCCATCAGGTGTATGACTGGGGTGTTTAACCATTGCAGTCCCTGGCTATTGTGACACTACATAACTCAGCATGCCCTGTGCACACTGCCATGGGTGTGAAGACCGATGTTCTAAAATCTTCCTATCTGTCCGTCTTACATATATCTCTAAGCTCTCCACTACAGCCTGTCTCTCAGACTCCCCAGGCAGACTCACTAGTGGAAGGAGTTTGGGTTTTTCACTAGATAATGTCACTTCCCTATATTTTCTTCTTCCTGCATGAACCGCGCTGCCATTTGAGATGAATTGAGAGAAAAGGTCAATTTGTAGCATGCCAACGGACGTCACAAAATGCCAGGCGCCTGCACTACCCACGCACATCTCAGAGCCCATCCCTGTGCCAGCAGCTTGCATGGTCCTCTACCTTGCCCTGATAATACAGAGGGCATTTGACACCACCTATTCATACCTTGATGGATCAGAGGTAAAAGTGAGCGTGGAGAAATCAGAAGGCGGGGGACGGCAGAAGATAAAATCAGATAAAGAATGGAAAGCGAAGCAAAGTCAAAATCACCGGCTTTATAAGAACATTTAATAAACTGAAGACTAAACTTAAGAGTGAGGGCTGAGGGAAGAAGGATGTATCAGGGGAAAATAAGAAAAGGGAATAGAAAGATGAAAGGAGAGATTAGTACAACCCCCACCCCCTCCGAACTGTGCTGTCCTCATATGCTCTCCCTATCGCAATGACTTCAGTGGGTGGGGATACGGCACAACATAGAGAGGGGGGTTTTCCCTAGCACCCGTGGGTGGCACGCGATGGGTGCTGCATGAGATTATAACCCACCACTGGTAAATAAGGATGTTTCAGTGACGCTGCTAGTTCCTTGTTCTATGTGAACCACAAAAAGCAGAATCTGAAAGTGGGGAACCTGCGGTGTTAAAGGGAAATGGTACAGAGCTCGTATTCAGGTACAATCTGCACACAGGAGACGAGGCAATCACATCTGGTCCTGGCATGTTTTACATACTTATACTGGAGGGCGTTCTTCTCTTATTCCTCCTGAGAATGTGAGGATAAACTGACTGGAGCTTACCATTCCACTAGGGTCTGATATTGTCACTGACTGGACTGTGTCATGTATGTAAAACACACTTCTGACACAAAGGAAATGTAACACCAAGTTACTGATTTATTGATACATTTTCAAGGGTAATAACAGAGGGATGAAAGAAAAGATTCACCAACACCAATAACCCCTGGTCTCCTAATGTGTGAGAGGTTATGGTGATGAAGATGTTTGCTCTGGCAGTGACTGACGCCCTGGTGCATGGAGAAATGTCCAGGGTCCTCATTTCCTTACAATTTACACAAACAACAAAGCAGCTGCATTACGGAGGACCTGTCGCCTCTCCTGACATGTCTGCGTCAGTACCTGCTTACATTTCCCATGTAGTAATAACCCTGGAGCATCTATTTTTATAATTCTATGTTTTGCCTTTCCTTTATTATTCCTGCTAAAGGTTCTGAATGAATTACTAGCAGTTTGCAACGAAGGTCCAGATGGGTGTTACCAGTTGGAGGGATGTCTCTGCACAGTCTGCACTGATTGGATAATGTCAGACTGTGTAGTGACACCCACACCCCCTATTGGTAACACCCAGCTGGACCTTCACTGCAAACTGCTATTTATTCATTTAGAACTTCTAGCAGGGATAATAAAGGAATAGTACAACATAAAGTGATAAGAATAGATGCTCCAGAATTGTTCTTACATGAAGGATGCATATTATTGTTAAAACAGAGGGGTTATAGATCTTCTTTAAATGCTCAGCATTTGACAGGATATGAACGCATTGGTTTTCTTTGCTGCCACTAGAGGGCACACTTGCCCAGGAGTTGAAGACACAGTTGTCATCTCTCTCTAACATATTTCTAACTACATTTCAACAAAATTCCTTTGCCTTTCCTTCCTGTCTACACCTATAATATATCTCCTCCTCCTTAGTTTGTGTGATTCCACAGCTGTCAGACCAAATTATTTTCAGCCTGGCGTAGGAATGGTTGACATGAATGTGTATTTTGGACTGTAAGTGTTGGGAGGAGTGTGAATAACGTGCCACACACAGAGAAAATATGTGCATATGTATAACTGGCTACAAATAAGTGTGCGGTTGTCACTGGAGCATTGTCAGGGTTATTACAGCATAGTGAATAGACATTAATATCTTATCCAAAATGCTCAGAATCTACTTGCTCCCCCTCCTTAATCATTCCCTGTATCCATGCAAGCAAATGTCAATTAGGGCAACTATGCTCATACACACATCGCTCTCACTGAGCAGACACTACCATTCTTAAAATACCAAAATGCAGACTTAAAGGCCAATTTCACCCAGAGGGCATTTACACTTTGATGCTGTCAGAATCCATACAGATTCAGCTGTAGGGGTGATAAAACAATAAGGTCATGAATTAGCGGCATGTTGGACTTCTTCTAAGCAGCAGATTCTATGGTCTATATACACATTGCAGGTTTAAGGGGTTCAATATAACTGTATGCTACATGTGAATACACCAGAACCATTTATAATAGGGCCTCATGCACACGGCCGTGCCCATATTGCAGGGTGCAAACAGCGGGTCTGCAATATATGGGCCGCCTCCATTTGTGCACCGCATCACGGATGCAGACCCGTTCACTTGAATGGGTCCACAATCCGGAAGGTGTGGTGTGGAACAGAGGCACGGACCCCATGGAAGCCCTGCCTCCACACCACAAAAAAAAAAAAAAAACCAGAACATGTTCTATTTTTTTCCAGTTCGGACGGATCACGGACCCATTAAAGTTGAATGGGTATCTCTCGCTGCATCTCTCCTTTGCCAATCCCTTCACTGGCTCCCCATTGCCCAGAGAATTCAGTTCAAAACACTGACAAATACATACAAGGCCGTCCACAACCTGTCCCTTCCCTACATCTCAGAGCTACTTTCCCGATACATCCCCACACGTAATATCCGATCCTCACAAGACCTCCTTCTCTCCTCCCCTCTTATCACCTCTTCCCACAATCAGCACACTGCAACAGCCACTCAACCCTCCTCAGTCAGGAACAAGTTCATTATCACCTGGAGGTCTAGCTGTTGAGGCAGCTGCATAAGACCCAAAGCCTCACTTAGACAGCACTGCTACACTGTCTGAGTTATTCCGCGGTTGGACCACCTTGTCTCATACCACATCTCCTCCTGAAATTTGCATTAGACAACAAGAGATGCAGCATCAGACAAGGTGGTCAGGTCTACGAGGCAGACATCCAGTGCCTGAAGCCACTACCGGCAACCATTGTAAAAGCGGCTCTTGGCATCATCTGGTTCTCATAGCAACTGGGCCTCATTGACTAGCTCTCCATCTCCCACAACAATTGCAAATTTCAGTGGGAGTTGCAGCTAACCTTAGAACACCATTTTAAGGATCTATCTGAAAACAGGTTTGCAGTCTGTTTCCAAAGGCAACCGGTATGCAATGGGGTATCAAGGGGCAAGCATCCAAAAACAGCTGTCTACAGATGGATATTTGGCTTGGCTATTTTCCTTTGTCATGTCTCAAGGCTTGTTATAAAGTTGGATTTTGACTCATAGGGAGCCACTTCTCTTTTATTGGGAGATACCCCTTTGTATATTGTTTCCCCATGGAGCACTGCCAATAAGTCTCCATCCCAAGGAGCACTTCCAGTAAGTCTCCACACAGGGCTAGTCTCTAAGGTAAGCCAGTACCCTGCCTAAGCAAAGGCAACAAGAAACACTGTAAATACAGCTCTGGAATATAATCTAGATAAGGGCCCTTGCACACGACCGTATGCCCTCTGAGACACACAGTCCGTGAGCAGGCCATATGTCCCGGAGCAGCATTGATTGTGCGCACGGGAGCGCACAGCATCATAGATTACAATGATGCTGTGCACGTCAGGCCGCCTGCAGGACTATTGTCCCGCACTCATATGATCTTGTGAGTGTGGGACAATAGCTCCGCGGGCAGCCCGGCGTGCACAGCATCCTTGTAATCAATAATGCTGTGCGCTCCGGTGCGCACAATCAATGCCGCTCCGGGACATATGGCCCGCTCACGGACTGTGTGTCTCAGAGGGCATACGGTCGTGTGCAAGGGCCCTAAGTAGTAGGAACACAATCTTTTGACCCAATGTTTTCCCACCAGTCATGTGTCATCCTTGCCCTTTTACCTCATAATTTAGATCTTGGTTTTTTTTTTGTACCGTCAAACTGTATTTTGCTCTATCTTTCACACTTTCCAAACTGTCATGACTGTCGTCAGGTGCCAGACAATAGCAACATACTAGCCTTACTGTATGATGTTATATGACAGACCAATGGCAGTAGCTTGTTCCTACAATCAGTGTACCAGCAAGTCCATCCTGACATCACCCCCTGGGAGGAGGATCAGTTTATCTGTGTTTCTCATGTGTGTGACCTATTTTCGGTTGGAGATGTAGACTCTTATAAAACAAGTGAAGCCCACCTAGAAAGGGGGTCCTATAAGGGGGTTGAGGAGCTGCAGGTATGTTTAACCCATTAGTTTTTGTTTTTTTTGTATTTTACATTTAAAAGAGCTGCCATTAAGATTACACTTATGTATATGTGGTTGTAGAATGTAATGTTATAGGTGAATTCCCCATATAGCTTAGAGACCACCATTTATACAATGGCTGAAGGCACAAAAACCCTGCTGCCACAACAGTCCCATATGAGCAGCTTCTACCCTCATCTGCTGTGTCCTTCCCCCCTTTCTTTGTACACTGTAAGCCCTCGTGGGCAGGGTCTTCTCCTCTTAGCTCATGCCTATGGTACTTGTTCTGTTTGATGTATATTATACCCCTTTTTTGGATATACAGCACCCTGGAATTAACCCGTTCCTGACACAGCAAGTTAAAAGGGACAAAAAAACCCTGCAAATCGGCTAATTTGATTATTTTCTGGTACAGCATTCATTGTAATTGATAAATACGTTTATATTTTAATAGTACTGGCATTTTGGGACACGATGATGCCTATGATTTTTTTTATTTTTACTATGGGGAAAGGGAGTGATTTCAGTTTTTATAGATATATATTTTAACTTCTTTTATATCCATCATAAGGGTCTTGAACATGCAATCTTTAGACTGTATTTCTCATATTCTACTGTGATTTTAAACAGAAGATTATGATGAATTCAGTCTTTTCCTATTGAGTCCCAAAACCTGCAGGCCTCAACAAGAACTGCAACTCTAAGGCCTCTTTCACACGAGCGTAACAGATTAGGTCAGGATGCGTTCAGGAAAACTCGCACCATTGTGCAAGCAAGTTCAGTCAGTTTTGTCTGCGATTGCGTTCAGTTGTTCAGTTTATTCCACGCGGGTGCAATGCGTTTTGATGTGTTTTTCACGCGCATGATAAAAAACTGAAGGTGTACAAACAACATCTCTTAGCAACCATCAGTGAAAAACGCACTGCACCCGCACTTGCTTCAGAATGCAATGTGTTTTTCACTGAAGCCCCATTCACTTCTATGGGGACCAGAGCTGCGTGAAAAACGCAGAATATAGAACATGCTGCGTTTTTCACACAACGCAGAACTAATGCGTGAAAAAAAATGCTCATGTGCACAGACCCATTGAAATGAATGGGTCAGGATTCAGTGCGGGTGCTATGCGTTCATGTCACGCATTGCACCTGCGCGGAAAACTTGCTCGTGTGAAAGGGGCCTAATACCATGGGTTTCTTCAGAGAGACCCAGTGTATTAGAAACAACCAGCGGTTCCCCCTTCTGGGGGGTTTAAAGTTTGCAATGTTTTGAGATGTGTTTAAACATGGTCATCCTAAACGACCTGACATCCACAGTACATATATGGTGGATGTCGAGAAGGGGTTAATGGTGCTTAAAAATAATATACAGTGCATACACACACACACAAACACAGCGTCCCTCAACAACTTCTGGAATGAAGCAACAGTGATGGTAAGAAAACGCAGTGGCACTCTACTCCACGTAGGCCACATGTCCATACACCCTGTCAGCAAGAGATGAAACCAATAAAGAAAAAATAAACCAATTTCACGTCTGAGTGGCGAAAGTATGTAAACCTTTAGGATTAGGAAATAATTTGAAAGTGAAATTAGAGTAGGGTGTTTTCAATCAGTGGGATGACAATCATTATGAGTGGGCGACCTGCTTTATTTATAAAAACAGGGATCTATGAAAATCTGCTCTTCACAACATGTACATGATAGCATGAGCAAAAGAGATTTCTGAGGACCTCAGAAGAAGAGTTGTCAATGCTCATCAGGCATGCTCATCTTTGTATCATCTCTAAAAGGTTTGGACCCCACCAATCCACAGTCAGACAGATTCTGTGCTAAAGGAGCAGATCCAAACCATTATTACCCTTTCCAGGAGTGCTTGGCCAACAAAGATCACTAACTAATATCATTAACTAATATTAATGTTCATGAGTCCACATTAGGAGGACACTGAACAACAATGGTGAACACGGCAGGATTGTAAGGAGAAAGCCACTGCTGCTCATCTGTGGTTTGCTAATGACCACCTGGACAAGCCAGAAGGCTAACTGGACAATGGTTTGTGGACAGATGAAATCAGAATAGAACTTTTTGAAAATGAAAAATGTTATTTTTGGAGAAAGGAAAACACTACATTCCATCATAAAAACCTCAACCCATCTGTGAAAAACACAGTGGTGGTAGTATCATGGTTTGGGCCTGCTATGCTGCATTTGGGCCAGGACGGTTTGCCATCATCATACCAACAAATTATAAAGAAAAATATCAAGATATCTGTCCGTGAGCAGAATCTCAAGAGAATGTGGGTTGTACATCAAGACAATGACCCTAGGCACACAAGTCGTTCAACCAAAGAATGGTTGAAGAAGAATAAAGTTAAAGTTTTGGAATGACCTGACCTTAATCCAATAGAAATATGTAGAAGTGCCTGAATTGACCTGTTCATGGAGGACACCCACCAACATAACAGAGTTGAAGCGGTTTTCTAAGAAATGAGCTAAAAAGCTGATGTGCAGGACTAATCAACAATTACAGGAAACGTTTAGTTCTGCCTCTTTAATTGTGGCCATAGACTACTTTCCTGGTGGGCCGATGCACAGGGGGCCATTTGAGCCTTCCTCACCGCTGCTGGCCATGTGCAAAATGATATGACGTTCCTGGTGTGAATTAATGCTGAGAGCATCAACTACTTATGTAAATGGCCAGTGCCATCCTGAATTCAACTGCATCATCATGCTCAGTCTGGTGATACAACTGAATATTGCAGTAGGGCGTGGGAGCCCATAGCTCTCTGCCCTGCCATTTATCCTCATAGGCCACTACATGAGGCAGTGTAAATATGGCGCAGGGATGAAGGAGTCTCAGGACACAGACTGGAAGTGGCTTGAAGTCTAGACCTTCATGCTGAAACTCAAACTTTTTTTCTTTCCTTGGCAACTTAGGGAGCATACTACTGGGCCCCTGACATGATGAAGGTAGGGCTTGGTTAGTGGTGTGACCTGCATCTTTCTCTATATCTTAGAGAGGAAGGTTCATATAAGTTCCCAGTCTGCCCCTTAATCTGGTGCATCTATAGACTCTCTTAGGGGCATTTATCAAAGTGTTTACGAAACTACTGGGATGTAAAAAGTCACAAATTATGGCATGTTCCATAATTTGCGACTTTCAAGCTTTCTCAACACTTTTTAAAAGTGACACAAACGTGGTCAGGGCTTAGCTGGAGGGGAGTGGTCTCCCGCAGCCCATCATATTTACTATTATTTTCGTCAGAAACTCATAGCTGGTCTAGATTTGAACCTCTGGTGCATGGACTGCCTAGAAATGTGCCAAATTTATTAAGAGGCTTAACACCAGTCTTAGTATATATGCCCCACTGTCTAAAAGTTAGTTGTCTTTCGTTCTTTGACTTATGGCAGAAATTTTGGCACAAAGTCATACTTAGGCCACGGCCCCTCGTCAAGTATGTAAAAAAAAAGTCTAAAACCCTAGATGTGACTTTTTGCTCCACAAAGTCGTTCAGCAGTTCAGTACTGAACCTAGTACGGTGAGTTGTCTGGGAATAGCAGGACAGGACGGGTCCTCCAGAGGAAGAGACTATGTAACTCATTTAGGCTGGAGCTACATGGCAATATGTCACGCAACATGGAGATTGTGATGGTGCAGGGCATGTTAAAAAATGCGTTCTATGAAAGCTGATCAGAATAACTGCTCAGACCCAAAGTGATCATATTCCAACAAACCATGAAAATTCCCTCCAGAGCTTTACCTTATTTCCTCCCACATCAGCTGCTGCCAACAAACTAGAAAAAAAAAAAAGAAAAACATTACACCAAGCAAAGTCTTCCAAATGAGGCCAATCATGTACACACATTAAAAAATTTCTATCATGCTAAAATCATGCCCTTGCCCACTGGCACCAGCTAAGTAAGCATTGTCACACGCTGTTGACAATGAGGGTCAGCAGGAAAGACTTTATCCCAGGACATGGATTAGCAGCACAGATTCCCATGCTGCCCCTCCGGGAACAAAAGCTCAGGTTCTGAAAAAAAGGACTTTACTGCCACCCTCTGGTCACATATGAGTACTATTATACAACCCCTGGCAAAAATTATGGAATCACCAGTCTCTGCGGATGTTCCTTCAGTTGTTTAATTTTGTTGAAAAAAAACAGATCACAGACATGACAAAAAACTAAAGGCATTTCAAATGGCAACTTTCTGGCTTTAAGAGATACTAAAATCAAGAAAAATAATTGTGGTAGCCAGTAACAGTTACATTTTTAGAACAAGCACAGGGAATAAATCATGGAATCACTCAATTCTGAGAAAAAAATTATGTAATCATGAAAAACAAACAAAATAACACTCCAACACATCACTAGTACTTTGTTGCACCATCTCTGGCTTTTATAACTGCTTGCAGTCTCTGAGGCATTGACAATGAGTGACAAATAGAAATGAGCAAACGTGCTCGTAACGAGCACTGTACCGCTTGGCTCCCCTAAACTCGCATGGGCGCAGGCAGCCGCTTCCATCGGGTGAGGAGGACAGAAGTGGCTGCCTGCGCCCATGCGAGCGCAGGGGAGCCGAGTGGTACAGTGCTCGTTACGAGCACGTTCGCTCATCTCTAGTGACAAACAGTACTCTTTATCAATCTGGCTCCAGCTTTCTCTGATTGCTGTTGCCAGATCAGCTTTGCAGGTTGGAGCCTTGTCATGGACCATTTTCTTTAACTTCCACCACAGATTTTCAATTGGCTTGAGATCCGGACTGTTTGCAGGCCATGACATTGACCTTATGTCTTTCTTCAAGGAATGTTTTCACAGTTTTTGCTCTATGGCAAGATGCATTATCATCTTGAAAAATGATTTCATCAACTCCAAACATCCTTTCGATAGGATAAGAAAAGTGTCCAAAATGTCAATGTAAACCTGTGCATTTATTGAAGATGTAATGACAGCCATCTCCCCAGTGCTTTTACCTGACATGCAGCCCCATATCATCAATGACTGTGGAAATTTGCATGTTTTCTTCAGACAGTCGTCTGCATAAATCTCTTTGGAATGGCACCAAAAGTTCCAGCATCATCACCTTGCCCAATGCAGATTCGAGATTCATCACTGAATAGGACTTTCATCCAGTCATCCACAGAGAATGAAGTCACTTGCGCAAATATTTAGCAACTTTGGGGTGGGAAGTGAGTATGGTTATCTATGGGGGTCCCCAATGCACGGGCAACATCCGTGCGGTTTCCTCAGACAGATGCAGACCCATTCCACTTCAATGGGTCTGCGATCCGTTCGCACTGCAAATAGCACATATTCTCCGTAGAACTTCCGTGGGGTTACATGACTCGGGTTACCATTTCTTGTCTTTGCATACATCAACTAAGCAGGCAAATAATCGGGAATAAACAGTTTCATCATGATAACTGCCTGCTCATCAGAGGAGTTGAGAGCTACATTTAAGCACAGCACTGTACTGGTCACCTTCAGAGTGCATATACTGTGTGTGTGCGCACATCTGACTCATGGAGACTCCAGGAAGAGGTCTTGGAAATCCAGACATTTATGAAATGCCAGCAGCCTTTACCAAAAGACTTAGCTTCTGATGTCTGGATGATCATCGGTTCATCTAAATCCAGCTTTACATTGGTTGTAATTTATTATTTAGTGAACCAATCTACTGAAAAGTGTATGTTAACCCTATAGGGTCCCCATAGGTTTGGATAGAGCAAACGACAATCATTGCTTTATCACTGAATAACTAAACCCCCAAGGCTTCATGATTAAAGGGGTCATCCCAGGACTAATGTAAAAAATGAAAATGGGAAATCATGTAGTACATGACAATCTCTTTCTAACAAAGCTAGAACCAGCCCTATACCTCACATGGATCCAGAGATCTCATTCATTGCTCTGCTAGATTTATATCAAGCTGACAGCTGAAGGGGAGTGTTTTCTGTGGCAGCTCAGGGGGCGTGTCCATGATCTCCCTATCAAAGCTCAGAAGGCAGCTGAAGGATGAAACTGAGCATGTGCAGCCATGTCAGTGACCAAATCAAAGAAAAAAACAGCAGGTGGCGCTATACAGATATTTTATTGAATAACTCACTGGCTATGCTGAACTCCATACAGCATTAAAAGGACATTTTGAGCCGAGCGACTTTGGATTTAGAATCCAAAGCTCGCTTCACTAATCCCTAGCTATGACACTTGAAATTTAGCTCTAGGGGGCTGCCATTTCTCTTGATCATCTTTGAGATGGTTCTACACTTTGACTGGAGTCCTTCTTTGGTAAATTCAGCTGTTTGGATGTGATTTGGAAATGCATATCAGAGTGAAAACCAAGCCATGAAGAGGAAAGAACTGCCTATAAAGCTGAGACAGGGCTATGTGGAGACACAGGTGTACCAAAGGGTATAAAACTTTCTGCTGCACTGGAAGCGCAATGGTCTCTTTGGCAGAGCTCTAAAGACCCTGTGTCCAGACTAACCAAATTCTCTGGTCTGATGAAACCAGGGCTGAACTTTTTGGCCTCAATGTCATGTTTGAAGCTGCCCAATTCCATCCCTACATGAAGCATCATGTTGTGGGGGTGTTTTTTGGCAGCTAGGTCAGGGTTGAGTGGAAGTACAGAGATATTCTTGTTGAAAACTTGGCCCACAGTGCTCTGGACCTCAGACTGGGATAAATGTTCACTTTCCAAAGACAATAACCCTAAGCACACAACCAAGACAAAGGAGTGGCTTAAGGACAAATCTGAATGTCCTTGAGTGGCCCAGCCAGAGCCTTGAACCAAATCAAACATCCCTGGAGAGACCAGAAAATGGCTGTCCACCAACAACCCCCATCCAACTTTTTTTTTTTCTTTAATCTTAGCACAAGGCCACAACATGATTCTATTTGCTGAAAGCTGCGATAAGAATTTATAAGCAAAATACGTAGACAAATCTTTCAAGTTTATTTAAAAAATGGCAGGTATAATACACGTAAGTAAATGCAGAATCTGCATCTGTAAATCCAGGACGTACCTCACAGATACTAAAACACTCATTGACATCTGCCACGTGATGCGGCAAACAAACAGTATTTGCATACTAATTACAACGGTAAGTACAAGTCTAAAAACAATTTACATCAAAGTGTCATAAAAGGGTTGAAATATAGAAAAGTCTTATCTGCAGAAACATTACCCGTCCTGTCCATGTGTCATGCCTGGAATTACAGTTCAATGACACTCAGTTATAAAATGATTTTCTGGGAGATACGTCATTGGCCGTCCAACTCCCAACAGCTCCGCCAATTAGCTGTTTGAAAAGTCCACAGGCTCTTCCTAGGCTAGTGACCTCACGTTCATTGGTCATGTCCTAGGTGCATCTCATTCCTATTCAACTGAATGGGTCTGAGCTGCAATACCAAGCACGGACGTTATTCAATAGACAGTGCTATGCTTGTTAAGCTGTGAAGACCACAGTAGTCACTGGAGCACCGGGGACTCACAAACACCTGATCAGGAGTGTTTACACCAGTGATCAAATATTGATGACCTATCCTGAAGATAGATCAATTTCGAACTCCCAGAAAAGCCAGGCAAAGGGTATGAACAGGTAATGTTTCTTTTGTTGGTTTTAATAACACGCAACATCTAATGTCACTGTGATGAATCCAGAGCAGACTAATTCATTAACATGTGACATGTATACAGTAAAACACAACAAAACCTCAATATTTCAATATTGCTTTAGCAGCTAATACATGAGATTCTCCTTACATGCCAACATTGTTATTTGTCACATCCCATAAAAAGCATACTTAATGTTGCATTGTTTGTATGACTATACCATTTGCATTTAATTTGAAAAATAAATATTCAATTAATCTAAAAGCTTTTTTTTAAGATTTACACAAAATACATTAAATATTAAAACAAAATAAAACTGAACTTAAATCCCGGCATGTAAGACATTTCCAATTAAAACCTTGTCCTTGAATGCGTGCTCTATGTCCCGTTCCTCTATCTTTAACGACACCTGAAAACGCAAAAAAAAAAAAATATTTTTAGCCAATACAGTGAGAACAATATAAGAGCTGTACAGTTATCGGAAATGCACACACAGGAATCACTTTCTGAACTACTCACCTTTGAGAGGCGGGCTTCCTTAGCTCTTTTCAGACCCAAAATTCCTCTAGTCTCCAGAAGCTGGCATAGGGACAGACATTCTGACTGGCCAACCATCACCATCTGCTGTTTTCGGCATACTTTACTGTAAGTCTCATAAAGCTGCAAGATCAAGATACAGTCTAGATGAAGTGCAAAGTAATAGTAGTAACATTACAATTATTATCGGCGCTATATAACTGCATTGGGCGGTCTAAGATGTCTTACCTTTCCCATGGTGACCTCCTTGATTTTGCTCTGTTGTGTGAGCAGCAGAAGGGAACACACTACAAGTTTCTGCTGCAGAGGAAAGGTCTCATCTCCTCCACTACTTGCTGACATTTTGTCACCATACACATCGGAGATAACCCGGGAGATGTGCGGCAAGCTGACTTTCTTTGGCACTGGTGTAGACACTGCTTCTTTAGCTGGTGAAGGACCTAAGAAAAGGCAATGTTACAAGTGAGGAAATAAATGCAACTCAAAGTTTAAGATGTTCAAGTTCTTCTACAGAAGAGAAAGCAATAAAATGTCTTAGGAGCAGCGCTTATCCCAGATTTCAGCTCTTGAGCTGCACTCATGCAGGTGAGAAGTGTGTCACAGAAGAACAGGGCAGGATCCTGTCCAGTTACGATGCTACATACACAGCAAGGAAATGAAAGAGATAATCTACTTACATTCAGATCGTGGCTTCAGGACAGTCTGGCTCCTCACATCCGACTCCACTATTTCTACAGCTCGTCTGCAAGTGAAAAACACATTCTTAATAGATGTAAATGCTTTTTAAAATGAATGCCTTGAAAGGAAAAAAAAAAAAAGAATAATAGACACTTCTGGGGTCATTTATCAAACTAATGTAACGTAGAACTGCCTTAGTTTACCATAGCAACCAATCAGATTCTGCCTTTCATTTTCCAAAAGAGCTGTCAAAAATGAAAGGTGGAATCTGATTGGTTGCTATGGACAACTAAAGCAGTTCTACTTTACACCAGTTTGATATATGACCCCATTCATCTTTGGAATCTAATCACACAGCAAAACCACCATGTGCGTCCATAATATAAGAGAGGAAGCATATATTACCTGCAAATGTCCAAAGCTTTCCGAGCATCTCCAGAAACCGCAGACACTTTCCTGGCACAAAACTGAATGGCAGCATTATCCAGAACTGGCTGTGCTGAGGCCTGAATAAGCATAAAGGCAGAATATTCAGAGTAATGACCAGAACATAATACGGTCATTAAAAATGGCCCCTTTGAATTATATGACTTAGAAGTACTTCTCATAATTAACAGAAACGGGTGCTCCCTAACTGTGATGAAGATCCTAGGACAGTGATGGCTGGCGCTCCAGCTCCCAGCATGTTCCATTCATTTCTATGGAGTTCTGAGAACAGTCAAGCAAGTGTGCATCTTGGTAGTTGTAGTTTTACCACAGCTGGAGTGCCAGAGGTTAGCCATCACAGACCTAGGAGATCTGTTTTACTTTTAACTCTTTTAAGGAATCACATATGCAGTAATTAGCAAAATTAGATTTTGGTCAAAAGGCTTACCCTGGTTGAGGGTCACACAGAGCACCATAACATATGAAATAGTGCTGGAAATGTAGTATAATAATAGAATACATCATGTTGAATTCATAGGGATAAGTGCTCTGTGCCAAAAACTATCAAATCTTAAAAAAAAAAAAAAAAGGCTTGGGGAGTCTTAGTGGAAACTAGTCCAGTTTTCAACTAAAAAACATCCATATTCACGAAGGCACAGCAAGTAACACAAGTTTCTTACCTGTGTAAGCCTGTCTTGTAGGATTGTGGCTATCTGGTCTTTGGTATAAGGAGAGAAATTCAGTAATTGCGGCTTGCACTGGGGCCGGGCCTGAAGTCTGGGCAAGATTCGGTCAGTCAAGTCCAAGGCATTTGCAATCCCTGGAAAGACGATACAAATTATCAGACTTGAGATCTTAGAGAGGGCAGTGCTTACAAACTATATACAACATGAAGAGTGAAACCTTAAGACTGGACTTACCAATAAGCACTACTCTAGAGTTAGTTAGCCATGGCCACTCAAAGACTGTGTATAACACATCATGTCCTTTGCTGTCCAGCTGATCCATCTCATCCAACACTAGAAGGCTGCAAAAGAGACACATTGGTAAGAAACCCATCTTGCAACACACAGGTGCCTTTCTGTAAGATATAATTCTTGCCCCACCTTTTCTGACAGTAATAGTAACCCTTATCGGTATATTGATACCAGACGTATATGCACCATTATAGGGAATATAAGTGAATAATGTGAGGTTTTAAAGGGAACTATTCAAAGTTATATTTTAATAAGGGTATTTTTTTCAGTTTAGTGATATATAAGTAAACCCTTTTGCAATAGAAAACCCTTTAATGGTAGCTGGATATACGTACATCATAGGACCTTTGGAAGTGACCAGCTTTTCTAGTTGCCTGAGCACATCTTTCCCAGGAAGAGAAGACTTTCCACTCCCAGAGATCTCTTCAGCAATGGCAGGGAAGATGGCCTGGGAGCTGCGTAAGGACATGCAATTGATATAAACAGTCTTGCCATCACCGAGAACTTCCTGAAACACAAGTCATAAAACGAAAAATGAGAATGCACGTATAGCAAGTATACACATACTGTAATATAAGTCACTGTACTACCCTACTCATTCACAATTTCTCTTCTAACTGGACCAAAGTTTGTACGTTCATAAATTAATTACAAATCCTCACATTCTATGAAAACGGTGAAACATGTTTGCCCAAACCTTGTTCTCCTGCAGCAGCTTGCTCAAGCAGGCAGTTTTGCCAGTTCCTGGAGCACCAGAGATGTAGAGACTGCCCGGCTTCTGTGAAGACACATGGGCCTTCAAGAAGGAAAGTATGGTCGATGTCTCCTTCTCCCGTGCCAGGAGACGTTCAGGCACAGCCGTGTTAAGGGCACACTTGACCTGCTGATAACATGAGGCTGTAAGTAGAAGAAAAAAAAAAAAAAAAGAATTAATATCTGATGTTTTGCAGCAACGCAACAAACCCCAATTCAGAATGGTCGTGCAGTGTGAACAAATGAGAAAGGGGCAGGTACTGACTGAATGGATATAAAAGTGGATGCTCTACTAATTAACAGCAGGAGGCAGAGGGCAACATCTTTACTTATGCACGAGCTCCGGATAATGAAAGTAGTCCCGCAGGGTCTAGTAGAGAACCACTGCTAAACCTTCAGGAGTAATAGAGCAAAAGCCCCTGGCTACCGAACTGAATCAGTAACCCAGTTTGGCTGAATGAGCTGATAAATGGTTCTCACCTTCCTGTTTGAACAGACGGGTACCCACACTCTTCCTTTCATGCGGCCCACGGTGGGATGAGCTGGTTGGGGTTTCTTGACCTCTTTTCTGAGGGGATAACACAACAGCATCTTCTCGCCTCTTGACAGGAGACAAAGGAGTTGCAGCAGCTTGGTTCTCGTCAAAAATAAGGCGTCTCCCTTTGGCTGGACTGAGAGGACTATTCACATTACACTTTTGTTTAGGTGGGGAGCATCGAAGAGACTCGGGGATGTTACACAGATTATCGTCACCTAGTGAGGAGAAAACATGTAAGATGCTGGCCTGGAAGGAAACAAGTTACATCAGTGGTCCAAAACCTAAAGCTCTGCAGCCAATATAAACCTAAAATGTTTCCTGACACAGGTTGTGGACCACTGACCTCCAGTATCAGCAGGTTCAAAGGTTCTTACCAAGCCTCTTCCGTGGACTAAGGGGCAACTCCTTGGACACCGGTGGCACCGCAGCTATAATCTCAGATTTGGAACGAACCCGCAGTCCGGCTTTGGATTGAGTCTTGGCAGTTTTTGTCTTGGGGAACTGAATGGAGCTTTGAGACTGGGACCGTGTGCTCGGCATGGCTAAAAAAATACAGATATATATATTTTTTTATATAGTCAGTGATTATTGGTGTAAGACCAATTGAAATTCATACAACATTGAGAGAATAATAGAGAGGGAAACCCCAGGCTTATTTTAAGGTAAAGTCATAAAAAGATGTAATGTTAATAGGAATAACATTCTGTAAATGCTGGAAAGCCGCATGTCGCCAACATACATCCTCATTAACAGTGATGCCCTGTATTTAACAGCACGATCCCCAGGCCGCGCTACTGTAATGAGCCCAGTCCTCCTCCCGATTAAGTCATCAACAGGGAGCAGTTCTGGCATAATGAATGAGACGGCCGGGGCTGAAACCAGGCAGAAGGCTTAACCCTTCCCGCATCACAACTGGAATCTGGTTTCTAATCTACAAGTAAAAGTTCCAAATTAAGATGTCTTTAGGAAAATACTAAGAATTGGAAAACTAGAAGTGGCATTTCTCAGAATTTGCACTCGCTATTTAAGTAGGATTTCCATCTAAAGCCTGGTTCACATGTGTGCTGTTAACTGGAGGAGGAACAGACTGCTGGACATGACTTATCCGGTATATGTGCCGGACGGATGGCGGATTCCATTACAGTGAATGGAGACCTGGCGGTATCTGGCTATGCCGGATACAGTGAACGCCAAAAGTCTCTTCCTCCACCAGTTCACAGCATAGCTGTGTGTCAGGCCTGAGGGCGGCAGATGATAGGTCATCAGCATCTGATTGGTAGGGATCTGACCCCTGGGACCCCCGCTGATCAGCTGTTTGTGAAGGCAGCAGCACCAGTAATATCACATTCATCGGTCACATGACCTCCACAAGCTCCATTAAAGTAATTGGGGCTGTGCTTGGTTTACTGAAAGAAGGCCATGGCACTACTGCCAGCGCCGATGCCTTCTGAAACAGCTGATCAGCGGGGTCCAAGGTGTTAGACCCCACCCAACAATCAGATTCTGATCTCGGAAAGCCCCTTTAATGCTTTGTGTGACTATCCACATTACATAACTAGTTTACAGGACTTTTCCACTGCTCAATGCAGTCTATATGGAGCGATTGCGCGCAGACTGGACGCCTCTACAAGGGGCCTTCACACAAATCCGTCCCATTCACCTGCGGCTTGCAGAAATCCATATGCTTGCTGCCCCAATCAATGTCCGCGATAGGGAGCTTAAAATAACAACTTGAAGCCTACATGGGGCTCAGTGGTCGGCACTGGTGCCTGGCAGAACAGGGGTCCTGGACTCCAGCCTGACCAAGAGCAATATCTGCATGGCGGTTGTATGGGTTACCACCAGTATTCTCCTACACTGATGAGGAATCTAGATTGCGAGCTCCACTGCGGAATATGCCGGTGCTATATAAATAAAATAAGCCTATGAAAACACAGTGTGAATGCAGATGTAGACAGACACAAGCCCCATGCGTCCTCTGGTGTGGGGGAAAAGTCTATTTGCTGAGGATCAGCTGATCACTATCAGGAAGAGGGGGAAGGGCAGAGAGGCAGTCACTAGCACAGCCATGCTAAGCATATGGGTCAGGACATGAGTCTGCACAGTATATACTAGCCAAATCACCATCTGTATACAGCTAATAGTGTAATGGGACAGTACCTTGTATGTGTGGTATACTGTGTAAATGTATGCGGTACATTGTATTCATTGAGCATGCACTCAAGCACAGTTTTCATTTATAACCCCTGTATATACACTATATACCAATATTATACAGTATACACTTTCACAAAGGAATCAGATAACGTATTAAAGAGACTGCTGACCAAAGGTCTACAGACACAGGACATGGTAAATAAAGGTGACCATACATTGGATACAAAAGGCTACTCTACCTAGGCATTTTCTATATGCATTGCAGTCTACAGCTATGCTCTATAATATAATAATGTAAAACATTACTACAGAACAGAACCGGGTTATTATACTTACTGTAAAGAAGGTGACACGACGAAGAGTCCACACAGAGCGCCAGCTGCAGACTGAACTCAGCGCGCCAAACTCAAGTTCCTAGTTCCAGCGCGCGCTCAGAATCTGGCGCCAAATTCTCTGATTGGACAAACCTCTACTCTGGTAAGAACGCGATTGGATGTTTGAGAGCGACTAGGGTTTGTTGTTCTCCTGGAGACCAAACCGAGTGACGTCAACGTCCCGCCTACCCTAAACCAATGAGATGGCGCCAATAGGCGAGACTGATGACGCCTTCAACCAATAAAATTCCATTGCTAAAATGTCGCATCAGCAGAGAGAAGCCATTTATTTGGTGTCGGGGGTAGAATGATCCGATGATATGTAAACGCCATGTATTAGCATTACTGTATGTGCACAATAGGCGGCCATTGTGGAAGGAAATAGAAGGCTGATATTTATACAGTTTACTGTTTCGCATCCAAGCGTTTGCGTAAAAGGTGACGTGTCCACTTGGTGCCCAGCAGGGGGCAACATAATACAATGTGCTCGTGTTTCTCCACTTACTTTCCCTGGAGTACTGTACACTGTATAAGCACTCATAACTGCCAATCACAGGTGCCAGCACCATGCCTCCATATGGTGCCTATGGGGCATTGTACGCATCTTATGGCTACATTTACATACAACTGTATGGACGACATATAGTTTGTGAGAACATATTAATTTCGGGATCCAGAAAAACCATAGATACTTCCGGTAGTGCCTGATCTCCAGGAACAACAAAGGACCCCTGATTTCTGCCCATCAGGAGTCAGTCAGGACCATCACATCAGTCTAAGGCTTCATTCACTCGTCCGTATTTTTCTTTTCCAGATTTTAGGTCCGTTTTTTGCGGATCCGTGTTTCCGCAAAAACCTTCCGTTTTTACCAATTGTGCATCCGCATCCGTTCCGTTTTTCCGCCCAAAAAAAGGAAGGAGGAATATATGTTGGTAGGGTATTTCTATTTCCTGGAAACAGATCCGCAATTGCGGATGACATATTGATGCATTCCGCATATCATCCGCATTTTTTGCGGACCCATTGATTATAATGGACCACAGACCACATATGCGGACAAAAGTAGGACAAACTGTATGTTATTTGCAGATCCGCATAACGGAACAACGGATGCGGACAGTATACGGAGTGCTGTCCGCATTTTTTCAGGACCCATTGAAATTAATGGATCCGCATCCTATCTGCATGATTTGCAGATGGGATCAGGAAAGAAAAACAGGACATGTGCATGGACCCTACTGTGTAGGGCTTGTGCCCAGGCCCTTTAGGGTCCACATCTGTTCCACATCTTAGGCTACTTTCACACTGGCGGCAGGCCTGATCCGGCAGGTGAAGGGTGCTGCCGGATCAGGCCTGCCGCAGTGACATGTGTGGAGCCGGAACCGCACTCCGGCCCCACACATGTCACACAGTACATGCATACACACACACACACACACACACACACACACACACATATATATATATATATAGACAAACAAACACACATACATACTTACATGCTCCCCGGCAGGTCTTCGGAGCGTCAGAGGGACAGGACGGCTCACACAGGTCACGATTCCCCACAGCGCCCTCTGCTGGGCGCCTGGTGGAATCGTCATGATTCCACCAGGCGCCCAGCAGAGGGCGCTGTGGGGAATCGTGACCTGTGTGAGCCGTCCTGTCCCTCTGACGCTCCGAAGACCTGCCGGGGAGCATGTAAGTATGTATGTGTGTTTGTATGTCTATATGTGTGTGTATGTTTATGTGTATGTCTGTGTCTGTATGTGTCTATGTGTAGCCGGATCCGTAATGGACTCCATTGAAAGTCAATGGAGGGCGGATCCGGTTACCATTATGGTCACACCAGACGGATACACCCCCATTGACTTGCATTGGGGGTCATTCCGGATCCGTCTTGGTGCGGATGCCTGGACCGGAGAGCAAACCGCAGCATGCTGCGGTTTGTTCTCCGGTCTGAAGACGGAACTGAATGCTTTCAGGAGCATTCCGTTGTCTTCAGTTCAGTTTTGTCCCCATTGACAATGACTGGGGACAAAACTGAAGCGTTTTATTCCGGTATTGAGCCCCTATGACGGAACTCAATACCGGAATTTTAAAACGCTAGTGTGAAAGTAGCCTTAGAGGGCCCATCCAGATTTCTGTTCTGTGGCCCCACAAATAAGATCGAGCATGTCCTATTCTTGTCCACAATAGTGGACAAGAATAGGCATTGCTATCATAGGGCTGGCTGTGTTCTGTGGATCCGCAATTTGTCCATTGGTCATGTGAAATGGACCCTTAAAGGGTGAGATTTTGCTATTGATGGTCTATCCTCAGAATAGGTCATCAATATTAGCAGGGGCAGATTGGGAACTTGGGAAAAAAAAAATGTAAGTGGGTCCAAGTTGACAGAAGGTGGTGCTCAGAATACCATCCCACAGAACCAAATACCCCAGTACGGCATAAAATACCTCTCCAGAAGCTGTGCCTTTGTGGTGGCCACCAATAGCTGCCACGTTCCTTTCTCCTCCTCCATTTCGCTCTAAGGGCCCATTCATTCAGCGATTGCAGACAAGAATAGGACATGTTCTATCTTTTTCGTGGAACGGAACCACGGCTGCGGACAGCACCACAGAGAGACAGACTCACTGAGGATAGGTCATCAATGGTAAAAAGCAGACAACCCCTTCAGGCCCCTTTCACACGAGCGAGTAGAGATGAGCGAGCAGTGCTCGTTACGAGCACTGTAGCGCTCGGGTCCCGTGTGAAATGCCCGCAGGCATTGCTGATCCGTCCTCATCTGCATGTAAGTCAATGAGGACGGATCGTTTGGAATGACACTCATACCAAACGGTTCCGTCCTCACCCGTCTTAAAGTCAGTGGGGACGGAACCGTTTGGTATGAGTGTCATACCAAACGATCCGTCCTCATTGACTTACATGCAGATGAGGACGGATCCGCAATGCCTGCGGGCATTTCACACGGGACCCGAGCGTTGCAGTGCTCGTAACGAGCACTGCTCGTTGCATCTCTACGAGCGAGTTTTCTGAGCGGGTGCAATACGTGACGTGAACGCATAGCACCCGCACTGAATCCTGACCCATTCATTTCTAAGGGTCTGTGTACATGAGTGTTTTTTTTTTTTCACGGATCAGATCTGCGTTGTGTGAAAAATGCAGCATGTTCTATATTCTGTGTTTTTCACACAGCCCTGGCCCCACAGAAGTAAATGGGGCTTCAGTGAAAAACGCATTGCATCCTGAAGCAAGTGCGGGTGCAGTGCGTTTTTCACTGATTGTTGCTAAGAGATGTTGTTTGTAAAGCTTCAGTTTTTTATCACGTGCGTGAAAAACACATCAAAACGCATCGCACTCGCGTGGAAAAAAACTGAACGCAATCGCAGACAAAACTGACTGAACTTGTCTGCAAAATTGTACGAGTTTTCCTTAATGCACCCTGAACGCATCCGGACCTAATCTGTCACACCAGCTCAGGCAGTGTGAAAAGTAGTTAACTGGAGGGGGAAGGGCTGCTTTAGATGGTGATATCTCCTCAATGGTAGCAGCTTGTCTGAAAGCTGACAGTCCAGGCTTTAATACAAGACCATAATGACAGCTAAACTCCAAGAAACAGAGGAGAAATCACTGTTGGAATTCAAGTTAGGAATAATCGCGAGTGAAACCTGTTTTTACTTTCATTTTCATCTGTATTCACAGCATCCCGATTTCTATCAGTGATATCTTTCTCTGTCCTAAACATATTGCTGTCAGTTTGGTATTGTCTGAAAGCTTTTAGTGTCTGCTTTCAAACAAGACCAGTTGCATGTTTCTAGCTGCTACCCCCCCAGGTAGATACTTTTCCCACTGCTGGAGCTCCACTCTGGCAAAACATTTAGGGGTTAAAGGGGACCCTCTGGCATTTTTAAATTAATGGCCTGTCTTTAATTGGGAGCAGCACTGCAGTAATCAGCTCTGTCCACTACACATTGGATGGCACTACTGCAGAACATCTAATCAGCAGGGGGTGCCAGAAGCCGGACCTCCTCCAATCTGATATTGATGACCTATCCTAAGGAGAGATTATCAATATAAAAATATTAATGTTTGCTACATCTGAATGTTCTCCACATACATCAGCTTGAATAAAATGTGCAGCTTCTTAAAGTGTCACTGACTTTTCACAAAACGTTTGATGCCTCATAGAGACATAGCAAAGGGTTTGATCGATGGGGGTCCAAGTGCTAAGACTGATCCATAGAACCAGGAGAGAGAAGCGCCCACATAGTACATGCTCAAGACAAGCCATAGATTTCCACTGAGCCTATCTCAATATCAAAAGGTTTGTATGAACTCCATAACCCTTTAAGTCGATCAAATCTGTAGATGCAATTTTGAGTTGAGTTCTTTGAGTTGAAAAGAAAAGTCACAAATGCAAAAACATCAAATCTGATAAAAGATCTGTACTATGCATCCATATTGTGACCCTTTTCAATACCAGTTGTGAAGGCCTTCAGCCACTTTCGATAACTGTTCTCCAAACGCCTGTTGAGCTGTCAATCATTTTTCCTGACCCTCCCAATGGACTCTGGGCTCATTCAAACAATGGGGAGAGGAGAGTCAAGATGCCACCTGCCTCCTCTGGCTTATGTCCCCTCAGAAAATCGGCGGTTTCAGATGACTTTAATGTATATGGCCAAGCTTAGTGAATGCACGTTACTGAGACAGGTAAGGCTGGGTTCACAGCTGCATTGTGAACTCCGGTACTCTGTTCCGCTTACTGTATCGGCCATATATGCCAGCTTTTGGGCAGACAAAAAGTAGCTTATTTGTAGAGCCAAAAGCCGGCATATATGCCAGAAAGCAGACGGATCCCATTATAGTAAATGCCGATGCACGGTGGTATCTGGTTATGCTGGATACCAGCCGTCTGTTCCTCTGCCAGAGTTCACAACTCAGAAAACATATTGGGGGGAATTTATCATTAGGAGAATATTTGAAGTCAGTTTTGCTTCAGTCTGTGTTGGAGAACTTTGTGCCACATTTATCAAATGTCACAGGTTGTTTGATAAATTTGGCTTGTCCTTAAACCTAACACTTCTGTCTAGAGAAGCGCCTCCACTTTTCCTACTCCACCCTCCTCCTGGAGTGAGATTGCGACTATTCTGCGACTTTTTTAAAATATCGCAATGATAAATCTGGAGTGAAACTCATTAACAGTTAACCACACCCACTTTTCCACCCATATTACAAAACTGGAGTGAGTGGTGTACACACGCAAAAAGTCGCCAAATTTTGCACAATCGCATAAATTTTGCGCACAGGAGTGCAAAAAAAGTCACAAAAGCCCTATTTTGCGACTTTTTGATGCCAGAATTCTGGAGTGATGGTATGATAAATCAGGGCCATTGACTGTAAAAATACTTTTTTTTGAATAATTATTCAGAAATATTGGCCCTGATTTATCATACCATCACTCCAGAATTCTGGCATCAAAAAGTCGCAAAATAGGGCTTTTGTGACTTTTTTTGCACTCCTGTGCGCAAAATTTATGCGATTGTGCAAAATTTGGCGACTTTTTGCGTGTGTACACCACTCACTCCAGTTTTGTAATATGGGTGGAAAAGTGGGTGTGGTTAACTGTTAATGAGTTTCACTCCAGATTTATCATTGCGATTTTTTAAAAAAGTCGCAGAATAGTCGCAATCTCACTCCAGGAGGAGGGTGGAGTAGGAAAAGTGGAGTAGCTTCTGTAGACAGAAGTGTTAGGTTTAAGGACAAGCCACATTTATCAAACAACCTGTGACATTTGATAAATGTGGCACAAAGTACTCCAACACAGACTGAAGCAAAACTGACTTCAAATATTCTCCTAATGATAAATTCCCCTATTGTCTATAGCAGGGATGCCCAACCTGCGGCCCTCCAGCTGTTGTAAAACTATAACTCCCAGCATGTCCTAATAGCTGTAGGCTGTTCAGGCATGCTGGGTGTTGTAGTTCTGCAACTGCTGGAGGGCCGCAGGTTGAGCATTCCAGGTCTATAGGACAGGACTATAACTGGTGTACTAGACACAGATCATAGCATACATCATCATTCATGAGTATCGGTTCACCCTAAGCTACATGGATCACATAATGGTAGCCCCGGACAGTGGTTAAAGCACTAAAAAGACCTAAGTCCTATAATGCCAAACACAATTCATATCAACAGACATAGTGACAGAAAAAGACATACAATGATGACCATAAGAAATCATTAATGGAGGACCCAGAACCAAACCATAGGAATCATGTTATGAAGTTTCCAGCAGGTTCCTACTTGTTTCCCCAATACTATCGGGGCCATTTTTTTTTTGTGAAAATACCAAATAGTTTGCATAAGTATTACAATGTCCTGTTACAGATCTGTCAATGTCCATATGAAGCAGAGGAAGACAAGTGATAGTCTATATTCTCTTTAGGATTATGCCTCATTGACACGACAGGGTTTGGTCAGTGATTTTGAGTCAAAACTAGGTGTGGAATTCAACCTAGAACAGGAGCAGATCTTTCCCTTATAGCTTATGTCTGTGGAGGATTCAATCCTGGATTTGGCTCACCATTACTGATGGAAATCACTGACCAAAACACTGACGTGTGAATAAGGCTTTAAACGTAGGTCCAATATGCTTCCTATATAGTGTTGTATAATAGCCCTACAGTCAGCAAATAATCATCAGGCTGTTTTATAGAAGGTTCTCCACAGATCAAAAAGAAAATGGATGTAATCTCATTAGAACAAACCAGCCGAGTACAGATAACATGGATTCAGCGGATAGAGGAATGAAAATGTAGGTTAGGTCCCTTTCACAACTCCGGCAGGTTGTTCCGGCGGGTGAACGAGAGGCCAACATGCTGTACTTTTGTTCCGGCTGCCTCTCGGCAGGGTGTGCCATGCTGCGGCTGGATCCATGGCCCATTCATTACAGTGAATGGGGCCGGAGTGTAGTTCTGGCCCCACACGTGCACCTGCGGCAGCACGGATCCGGCAGGCTGTTCACCCGCCGGAATCCCCTGCCGCAGGTGTGAAAGGGGCCTTAGACAGATGACAGCAGAGAAAAGGCATTCATGTCTCACACCGGGTAAATGTCGGGGGGGGGGGGGGGGGGGTGGACTTTACTATTCCTTGTCTGGTAGAAACATAGGAAAGGAGACTGAATCCTCAGTAAGTAAAAGAGAGTGTGGTGGCAATACACCGAGTTTGGCCTCCACATGGTTTTTTTGGCGCTTCTAACTGCTATCCCTGGGTGTCATTATGTAATCCATGAACCACAGGGTGAACCCACACACATGAATGATGATGTCTGCTATGATCCGCATCCAGTACACCGCTTATAATCCTATCCTATAGGCAATAGTTCTGCTTAGTGAATAGGCTACAGAAATATGAGGTTGCACATGACCTCATGTGGACATAGATACCTGGAATTATGTATAATATACTTTCTCATAAATGTTGGTAAGACCCATTCAAAATTAAACTGTGACTTCTAAGTCTCGCTGTGGCAATATATAATATCCACAAGGAAAAAGCTGCCCTCTAAATTTCCAAGAAAATCCTGTCTTTTATTCACTTATTCCTTTATGGAACCAATTTCAAGCATTTATCAAATGTGCTAGTCCAAGTTCTGTGGATGTACCAGACCCACGTATGACATCATTTTTCACTAAATACAAAAAGTGCCATGAACCTTAGGGTCCTCCTGGACTCCATCACAGGTGGCCATATTCATGCTTGAGGACACAACAGGAGGACCACAAGGTTGATAAATGATGTAATTGATTGACAATTTATAATGCATTGGTACATATACCAGGACTGGAAACTCCGGTATTTGCTGGAAAATGGTTCCATAGAGGAACTGAAACGTTGTTCATTGGATTTTCTTGGAGTGACGCTTTTTCTTTGTGGATATTACTGTTGGAAGCACTTGAGTCTAACCTTCTAAGGCTTGTACTCATTTGAGCTGTAGCTATGAGGTCTTTCTCACACTTCCTTCTCAGTGATGTCATCCATGACCAGATGGTCAATGGTTCCGTAGAATCCGTGTTTGGTCCATGTGTCACTTGTATTTCATGGACACTGCCAGGCTGAAACTTTCTAGAGCATGTCCTAGCAACCATCTGTGAAAGCCACAGACCAAACACGGATGCCATTTGCGTTGTGTCCATGTTTTTCACAGACCTGTAGACTGTAATCACTGAAAAGTAGGCCATACCTCTGCGGTGTCTACACAGACACACTGTTCATGGAGAACCACTGAGTGTGAATGCACACATTAAAGTCAAGGGATACATGAGCAGGCCACAGACCGCACACGTCCACAATTCACCGATGTGTGACAGTTATATAATGCATTTGCCCCATTATGAATTGTACTTGCTCAATCCATTAGCCAGCATTTCTAGACACATCTACTTTACACAGACACCAAGGAAAGGTTAGCATTCCATTAAGAGATAATACATTATTTTATATAGATATATTTATATTTTAGTATTTTTCAACCATTTTCTCATAGTCCTATTTTACAACATACAAAATAGACTTCAGTTTCTATAAGTTCAGATTATTTCAGAGTAAAATATACATTAGAAAAGAATAAGTACCAAATTTGCTCAATGTTTACCCTTTTCTTGCCAATAAGGAAGCAAGGCATTGTGGGCCAGAGTAGTGCACCCTGGGTGATGTATGCAGACCACTCTAGGCTTCACAGTAGTGGAGTGTGCATACCATTGATGCTCTGCAGACCACCGCTTTGTGTCCTATTAGCAGCCTAAAAAGGTGGAGTAGTGTTTAAGCAAGAGGTTACAGCTTGTGCTCCAGTTGCAGCTCACAGACATGGCTCTTTGGAAACTTTTCACATTAGACTGAAGCGAGTACATTTAATATGGTTTTCCAGGGTTTTTACATGAATGGTCTGTCATTAGGCTATCAAGGTGTAACTGATGCAGGTAGAACATTCAGAACACCACCACCAGTCAGTAGGACAGCAGTGGCACCTTAACGGTTCTGATACATGGGGGCCACAGGGCAATCTTCTTTCAGTTATACATTGATGACCCACCCTAAAGGCGGCCATACTCATTCAATCGCTGTCACCTATGTCTCACATACACATTAGGCTCTGCTGAACAGGTCTGTGTTTTCTATGTGGAGAGCTGAGAAAGCCACTACCAGACTCTTCTGGCGACGGTTTATCTACTGGGAGAACAAAAGGATTGGGCAGAAATACTCAATTCGCCCGATCCAGGTCTCCCCCGGCATCATCTGTCGGGGGAGAGTTAGGACCTCCTCACACATTAGTGTTGGCCAAGCCCAACGAGTATAATGTGTATGATCAACTTAAGACTAGGCCATGAATGTTTAGACCTGGAAAACACCTTCAGGCTGAGCTCACACCATTTATTCTGCAGGTAAATCCAGATGAACATCTGTACCAAAATCCACATACAGCTTTGATTGTAGATTTTGGTGTAGGTTGAGCAGTGGATTTTACTCATTGCTTTGCAATAAATGTGCCCTGCGATGGAACTCTGTGGCATTTCCACTTTAGAGAAGGCATGCCATGAGATTGGAAATCCGCAGGATACCGTCATTCCTTGGTGGCATTGTGATAAGGTGTGATAAACGCCATTCACTAACATTTTAATGCACTTAGTTGCTTAATTTCAGTGCAGATTCTGCCACTAAATTTCCATAACAAATACCTAATGTGTGAACTCAGCCTTAAAGGTCATTACACTTTGGCCACGTCAACTCATCCTGTCTTAAAGGGAACCTGTCATCTCCGAAACACCCCCTGAACTAGAGTAAGCAGTGTATAGTGTAAGTGATGCTGAATCCCAATATGTAAGTTTTATCTTCATACTCACTTCCATTCCGACGCTGTGCTCCCACAAACCTGCAGTAAAATGCATTGAGAGGACTCTTCTTTGAGTCCTCTCCATTATGTGAGTGAGCACTGGAGTCCAGTGAGTGCATTTTACTGCAGGTTTGTGGGAGCACAGAGTCAGAATGCAAGTGAGTATGAAGATAAAACTTACATATTCAGATTCAGCATTACTTACACTATACAACGCTTACTCTAGTTCAGGGGGTGTTTCGGAGATGACAGGTTCCCTTTAAGGACTATCTGGAGAGTCCATGTTCTGTGCCTTTACAGTGAATATGATTGTATAGATCTATGCAAAATCCATGTAGGGTGGACTGGGCATTTATCATGGCCAGGCAATGCCCAATGTTGTCATTGGATGAAATGATTATAAGCAAGGCCAGGCAAGGCTCAGGCCAAACAGTGTCAAGGGCAGCAGACAGGTGGGCAATGCCTGCCATGTGCAGCCGACCAGACCATTTGACCTTACCATAAAGGCCTTAAAACAGAATACATTTTGGAAAGGGGCAGCCTGTTGTCTATCCAAGTGCATGATATTGCTGCAGTTACTTCGACATGAGCAACCAGATTTCACTAAAGAGTAATTCCTTTTATTCTAGGGTTTCTCAAAGGAGAAAGTTTTATTGCGACGGGCGTGAAAAGAACGGACACCTTGACGTCAACGCTTTCCTCCATACAACTGCAGACCATGGAAAAGTGAAGAGGAAACCTGCAGCTGTAGACCTGGTGAAGATATTCCATGAGCCTCACCCATGTGAAACAACTGGCACAAAATGTGAACCCCTGATATAAGGCAAATGAATCCCCATAAACCCAAGCAGCATTGGGGGATGGCAGTCACATACATGCTGCAGCTCTATACACAGATGACCAACATGCTGCAACAGCAAATGACGGTGAATGTCTCTACATGGTGCACTGTATAACAATGCAGAGTCTCTGCCCTGGCGCTATATGTGCTTTTCTAACTACACGCTAAAAACGTCCCATACCCCGAGTGTGGTCCATTATAAACCTTAGTATTGTCATAGCTCGTCTACATGTAACCAGAGAGGAAACTGGTAACCACAGCACGTTCCTGATACATACGGGGGGTTAATAGTACAGTCACGGTTATTTCAGTTTTGGGAAGCATAAAGAAAAGACAGGTGGGGTATTAAGATTACAGTCATGAACCATATGGTAAGACCAAAAACTAAGGTGGGGGGGGATTCCAGTGACCTAAAAATGAAAAACACCACTTATGAATAACCCTCCTCTCATCATCTGCATAGACAGTGAAGTGCATAACCACCAAAAAAATAAAAATCGTCCCCATCACCGTATTAAACACAAACAACCTCCATTAAAACAAGTCACGCTTCTGAGACTCTTTGTAATCCGGCAATTCTGACAGGTCCCTTGGTCTCCGTGCAAGCGTCTTCTCCAGCCATGTTGCACAATTAATGTTGCTGAAGATGCGGTACGCATTAATCATGCTCCCAGTTTCAACCAGTTGAGGTCCACATCCCGAGTCCAAACTCCAGTGTCCTGACCCCGCAGCAGCCTGGAAATGGTTGTGCCAGGTCTCTTTGGGTAAGGTACAAAGTGCATTCTGTGGAGTACGAGGCCTGGGAGTGCCGGACAGTTTCCACGGAATCCTATAGTATAACCGCTCTCCCTTATAGTGTCTACACTGTGGAGTTACTTACCCCACAAAACCTCTTCCTACAAATGTGTTAAACTATTCAGTTTCTCATGGCATTAGCAAAATTAATCATCTTATAAGTTTGACAAATATAGAATGGAAGGGGCAGGATCGTAAGTTCCTTGATTAGACCCGGGAGTTGGAACCGCACAATGCCCCCTCCCGTGCAAGGTGTGGAGAGGGCGGTGTCGGTGGCAAGGATATGGAATGCATAGACAGGCAGCAGGGGACACCCAGCTCCTTTTTGTTCACAAATGTTGTCATGCGGGAGCAACCCCACCCTGTAAGAGGCGGATGGAGAGGAGAAGGGCTGGGGTGAAGAGTCCAGGCAGCAGAGACTGGCAATCTCGTCTCACCTTGGAATGGGCGGCAGCGGAGGAGCTCCACGAGTTACTAAAAAGACAAAAAGGTATAATTGTCAAAGGAAATCTACCAAAATACACTTGACCTTACAGGCTGGGAAACACAGTCCGTGTTTTAGCTGCATGACCTGGGCCAACTGCGACTTCCCTGACCCGAACTGACTATCATACTAATTTATAATACAGTCAGTCCGTATCTGATTGAAGGGCTATTACCGTGTACTCACATGATGTGCCGTGTTGCAATTTGCGGAACACATATGGCCGGCACCCCATACAAAATGCCTATTCTTCTCCGCAATTGGACATGTTCTATCTTTTTTTTGCTGAGCCGCGGCTGTTCGTGATCTAATACTGCCCATTAAAATGAATGGGACTGCATCTATTCCGCAAAATTGCGGACCCATTCACACGGTCATGTGAACGGGCCCTTTGAGAGAGACTGGTTGTATGATAAATTACAATGATACAGTCAGTTCAGGTTAGGAAGGTCGCTGTCAGCCTGGGAGATGTGGTCAAGAAGAAATCAGTAACGATAATAGCAAAACAATATGTATTAACATGCCATTTTCTTTTTACTATGCGTTTCGCCCTGAAGAGGAGCTGGCAGGTTTTTCCTGCATAATAAAGTCTGAACCTCACCATATAGTTGCTCCTGATATTACATAATTCCCCTTCCTTACAGTGAACATTTTTTCTGCAACAGTGAAGAAAGGGATACAAATGAGCTCTTGACAAGCTCTGCCTCTAATACCACCAGATGTAAGGCAGTTATCCTATAAGTCAATGTTCAACCCTTTAAATAAGCCTTGAGACATGACTCGGATATTAAATAAGCCAGCCTCTCATCTGCAGACAGCTGTTTGCCCCTCATCAGTGCAGAGAAGAGAGTACTGGCTTAACTGGGTGAGGGGCCTGTCAGGATTTGTGGGGGGGGTACTATCTACCCTTGGGGAGAACGCCTTAATCAGTGATTATAGGAGACTTATAGGCCATTCATGCTCCTCTGGAATTCAGAGAAGAAAGGGGTGCAAAGGAGCTCTTAACAAGCTCTACATCAGCCAGACATGGCAACAGTGAAGGAGCTCTGTAGTCCACACCTAAAATCTGACTCTACATAATGTCTGCACAGTTAACATACCTGGTGCCCTGCGTTCCTCCCATGTTACATTATCAACGCTGATCCATCCAAGGGCAGTAGGGGAGTGTCTTAGTCTTTCCTACAGGGCCTTGCATGGGAAAGTTACAGGAGGTAGCAGCCATTGTGAAAGGAAGCAGATGGGGGGAGCAGAATGAGATAAATGGATGCAGCACGGGAGGAACAGAGGTCACAGACATTTTGACTATACACGTGTATATGTCATGTATGGTCAAACTTCAAGTTTGGACTGTAGGATTGCATTTAAAGATGTTAATCAGTTCCTTAAAATCGATGATCTGATCCACCAGATCAGACATGCACCTTGTACTGCAGCTCCACTCAGTCTCTATGGGACTCCTGGAGATAGCGAGGTGCCATCTCTGACAGTCCAGAACTGCAAGGCGCATGCTCGACTTGCTCATCCATCAGGACGGGGAACAGAACCCCCATTCTCAATTAGGCACAACCCCTTTAATGTGCAAGATAAAGTGATCCAGTAATCTGGATTTTTGATAAAATCCACAGGCTTTATTGAAAAGATAAAATGACACCATGTAGCACAATACCTCCAGGTTTTGAACCCTGCAGTTCTCAATCATGGCCCCTAGGCATGGTTTGAGAGGTGTAGGCCAGGCATGTGGTGGTCTACATGGTGTCATTTTATCAGTAAAGCCTGTGGATTTTTATCAAGAAGCTAGTATCCGGGTCTTCCATGCACCTAGTGGTCTGCATGACGCAACAGAGGTGAGCAGAACTTTCCTTTGGGACCCCTGTAATGTGCGTCTAACAAATGCTACAGTACACAAACTCTCTTCACGCCTAAAGTTGACTATCCAAACTCTGCTCCCATCCAGGCCTTACCTCTGATTGATTTACTGGGGTAGATTTTTTGGAAGGGTCTGTAGTCCTCGGGAGCAGGAAACTCATCCACTGAATGGAAGGAATATTTTGATTCAAAGTCATCTGTAATACAAAGTTACAAGTAAATGACACCAAAAGGCAACCTGTCACGTTGAATACGGTATCTGAGCTATAGACATCATGCCACAGAGCAGATTGATAAATGGTTTAATGGGAAAAGATTTGGCATAAAGAGTATTTCATTCATTTAAACTCCTGCTCATTCTGGGCTTTGAAGTCTTGGAGGCGGCCCTATCAGTGATTGACAGCTATCTATGTATGCACAGTCATGGAAGGCAGGCCGTCAAAGATCACTACTAATCCAGATGGAATAGCAGGGGAACAGTATTGTCCAGCTAGAAAAAAAAAAAAAGAATGGTAGCAGGCCCACAGCGGGTGTGCCCCTCACAGCCCCTGGCCTCCGCTCTGAGGGACAGCTGTAGCAGTCTCCTGACTGGATGCTGTATCCATCACTCTGAGCAGAGGGGCGGAGCTGTGAAGCAGCTCAGTGCAGAGAGCACTTCACAGAGAAGCCCTGCCTCCTGGGCACTTGAAAGAGCAAGATTTGCCAGAATAAAATTTGACTCCTGATGAGAACATCTCCACAAAAGGTACTGCTCTCCCTGACCCTTACCTAGTGCTGTCAGCAGTTTTGCATAGTGAAAAGTGCTGACAGACAAGTATTATCTACACCTGTCAAAAATATGAAGACTGCCATGGTATTGAAAGGGTTACAGGAAATGTGCTGCATTCTGTTAGTGTATGGCTTCCAAGTATTCTACACTTAGACATGTGCTTTTATGCAGCGTAATGTGCCCTCCTGCTGTACAATGGTCCTCATACCACGAGTCTGTGATCATTCATTCTGTAACTCCACAGAAACCAGTGACATCTACTGCATTTCCCTCACTACTAGTATTGTTATACTTACAGTGCCCTCTGCTGGCCGCTGTGCTCCTAGGCAAACACCATTTAGACTAAGCGTCTGGTTCACTGCTACCCGTCCTGCTTAGAAGCTCCAACACGTACTCAGCATGTCAATAGGCAACAACAAGGACGGCTGCGGCAACATATGTATGGTCACTTTATCCCCCCAGTCCTACCATGCAGGTAACAAACTCCTTTATATCTTTTATCTTCTTGTATCACAATGTATCCAAAGACCGTCCTTTCCACAGGCTACATGGAGAAAGCAGTTTCCTAAACCTCTGCAGCCCGATGTTTCGGAAACTCTGTGTTATCAGTTTTCTCTGTGGAAAGGACTGTTTGGATACAATAAATCTAAAAGATATAAAAGGTGTTTGTTACCTGCATTGGACTGCGACGTTGAATTGCCAGACTCGCTGGTAAAGTGACCGTATATAGTTTGCCGCACCCGCGTTTATTGTGGCTAGCCCAACCACAAATCAGCATCATATACAGTACGTGCTACGATAAAGGATAGACAGTGACTGCGGATAGTGTCTCGTAGCTGCAATACAATCACGTTACCACAGTCTACTTAGTGATGCAGAACCTGGCTCTATGAGAACAGTGCACTGATGTTTTATGTATTGTATCGCCATCACTTTATGACACTGCAAAAAACTGAGAAAGAAGGGGCTGCAGTTCTACACCAGTGCTGTGTGCCCATCAAAGGTTTGCTACACAGCAGCCCCTGCCCCAGTTAGTTACAGTAAAGGGGATGCAGCGCTACAGCAGTGTGGTTTCCCTAAATTCTGAAAATTGAGGGGGAAGCCTGAGCTCTCGGACCTTAAAGGGGTATTCCCATCTCACAAATGTAGTTTGTATAGTTAGATATAGCCATACCTATATTATCACTAATAGAATGTATTTATATAAGATGTACTGTTTAGAAGATTTTCCTATTTGTATATCCATTGTCCCACACACATCAGCCAGGCCTAGCCCCTAGTTACGGTCACCGTGGCCATGTAGTAGTGGTGGCCGGCTTGCACTTGTTCAAACCCGCTCTGAGGTAACTGCTGTATTGTGAACGCACATTGCATGAGCATGCGGAGACACATCTTAGATACTTTCACATCTGCGTTTTGGACGCTACCAGTCCAAAACGCAACGTTCAGGATCCGTCCAAAACGCAGACTTTATAAACAGATCCTGCTCCATAGAGATTAATTGATCTTGGAACAGGATCCGTTTCTCTGCGTTTTGGAAGCGCAGACAAAAATGCTACAACCCTAAGATGTGTTTGCGCATGCTCATGTAATGTGCGTTCACAATACAGCAGTTACCTCAGTTTATTCTTGTTCAAGTTTTGAACAAGAATAAGCCGGCCACCACTACTTCATGTCCATGGTGGTCGTAACTAGGGGCAACAGCCTGACTGATGTGTGTGGGAGAATGCCTATACAAATAGAAAAATCTTCTAAACGGTACATTTTATATAAATACATTCTATTAGTAATAATATTGGTATGGCTATATCTAACTACATTTGTGAGATGGGAATACCCCTTTAACAGGACGTGAGATATGCCTGTTAAAAATGTAATGGTGGAATGTATGGGTACTTTAAAGGGAATGTGTCATTAGAAAATGACCCATTGCAGGTTTAACCTATCCCTTGGTCGAACTTGATGACTTATGTCTGTTTTCAACTGTATTAACTATGTATCATATTTTAAAGAATTTCTGATGTTAATTTTCCATGTCAATATCTATATTTAAACAAAAAACTCAAAATTCTGCAGTTTTCGAAGTGACCACTAAGCCTAATAATAGGCGCCACTTCTCAGTACAGATCACTTTACTGCAGTTACCTGCTTATATGTCATTCTAATTCTGCCTGTAATGATATCACCTCTTTTTATGGATAAGACAAGATCCACCATTTACAATAAGTGATATCACAGCTTATCAGATGCCTCCTGACCTCTGCACAGGTCACAGAGTATGCCTAGAAAACTCTCCCATAGAAGTCAATGAGGTCACCTCCTGACCACTGCGTCTATGGACCATGGGGCTGCCATAAAGCAATTTTCTTAATGCTTTGTAAATGTTGTTAACTGCAGCTCAGGGAAGATGGTCGCCCCCACAATTAAAAAAAAAAAAAAAAAAAATCTATAATCTGAAAATAAAAACTGATTAGAAAAAAGGATATGTGACTCTGTCTGGTTTTTACTGGCAGAAAACTTTTTTGGTGACACATTTCCTTTAACCCCTTCCCGACCGCCGCCGTACATGTACGGCGCGCGGGCGGTGCGGGGACATGACGCCCGCTCGCGGGTGCGGCGGGCGTCATGGCCGGCAAGTCTCTGCTGTTTCTAACAGCAGAGACTTGCCGCATCTTACCTCCGTCTGCGGAGACTTCCAGGGCCTTCTGATGCCGTGATCACACGTGATCACGGCATCAGGATGCGTCTGAACCCGGAAGCCCACGCTTCCGGGTGGTGTACAGACGCCCCGATTGGCCAATCGGGGTGTCTGTACACCATATGAAAACTGTAATCCTCGCTGGTGAGGATTACAGTTTTCAAACTGCAATTCTTATTCTGGCCACTAGATGGCAGGCCAGGATAAGAAATGAGCAATTCATGGTTTTAACTGCATCTAGTAAATCCATGATTGCTCATAAAGAAAAAAAACAAAACACAATAGATCAGATGATATTTGAGCTTTAAAATAATCACAGAAAAATTAAAAAAAAATGTTAAAAAATATATAAAAAATAAAAAAGATATAAAAGTTCAAATCACCCCCCTTTCCGTATAAGTAAAAAATAAATACCTAAATAACAATAAATATAGACATCATGGGTATCACCGTGACCGAAAACGCCCGTACTTTTAAAATATAAAAAAAAAATTTCAATACGGCGAATTGTGTGGCGGAAAAAAGCGTCCAAATGGCGATTCGCAGTTTTTTGTCCCTTTTTTTTTCTAAAAAAAATTAAATAAAAAGTGATCAAAAAGTCATACACACCCCAGAATGGTATCAATAAAAACTTCAGACCGCCCCGCAAAAAATGAGCCCCCATACAGCTTTGTACACATAAATACCAAAAAGTTATAGGGGTCAATATATGACAGGGCAACTTTCTAATTATTTTATCACCATCTAAACGCAGGAAAAACTATACATATTAGGTATTGCCGGATTCGTACTGACCAGTAGAATGAAAGTAATGGATCAGTTTTAATGCACATCGAATGCTGTAAATAAGAAACCCGTAGAACTGTAGCGGAATAGCGTTTTCTTTGCAATTTCACCCGGTTTGGAATTTTTTTCCCGCTTCCCACTACACCGTATGCAATATTAAATGGTGGCGTTGGAAAGTACAACTTGTCCCGCAAACAACAAGCCCTCATACAGCTATGTGAACAGAAAAATAAAAGAGTTATGGCTGTTTGAAGGCAGGGAGCACAAAACGAAAATGCAGAACCGAAAAAAGCTCCGGTCGTGAAAGGGTTAAACTCAGCATGAGGGTTGAAAGTAAAAAACAAGGAGGACAAGACTGGATGCTACTTGTCAGGGAGGCACACAGTATACATCACAATATAGGTGTGAATATATCCAAACCAACCCTACATGGAGACCTCATGTATACAGAATTCTTCCAACACTGTAGGAGGGGAATGTAAAGTGCCATCTTACCTGCAAATGACCTCCCAACAGAGATGGAGTCTCTGTGTCCATTCCTAACAGGAGGTGGTGGTGGAGGAGGTCCAGAAGGAGTTCGAGAGGGAGGAGGGGGTGGCTTTGACCGGTTCTGTGTGGTATCCATTGTGCCATGCATACGGTAAGGAGGGGGAGGAGGAGGAGGTGCTTCACGGCCTCCATTACGTATTATGGGAGGTGGTGGAGGTGGAGCTGCAAAATGAGGGCACATTAGTAATGCAAAACAGTAACATTAAAGAAGAACTCCCGCAAAACTTTTTATTCCATGTCCTGCTAGAAATGTACATGATATAATCTGTAGTGAATGTCATTTTCTTACCAATGGCTGTATTTGAGAGTTATATCTCCCTAATGTTTCTCATTTGTGTCATGTGACCAGCAATCAGACCCACCAACTCACACAGCACCTTATGTGTGAACAGGAAGTCTAATTTTCTATGCATTCCTATGGGAGCCTCACTCTCATAGGAATGAATACAGCAGTAACTGGCTTCCTGTCCTGGGTCAGTTGGAGGTCAGGGAGTTGGTCACATGACCCAGCTACAATTAGAAGAGAGGGGATAACTCATAAATACAGTCTCTGATAAGAAAATGACAATCACTACAGATTACATCATGCACCTTTCTAACAGGTCAGAGAATAAAAAGACAATTATCAATAAAAGTAAGCAGAAGCCAAGGGGCAGCTGTCATGGCCAGGCTCACGGACTCCAGCATCTTCAATAACAGAGGAAGACCAGTGCCATGTTAAAACTTCACGTTTATTCCGAATGTAACATGGCGCTGGTCTTCCTCTGTGAATCAATTATCAATAAAACTTTCACACAAATAGGACCCTGCAGTACAGTAACAATACTAGTCCAGTAATGCCTGCCGTGTCTCACCTGCTCCCCTAGAAGGAGGGTCCCTGGCCGGGGGTGGTGGTCTGTTACCACCCGGAGATAGATTTGCTGAAGGTGGTGGCGGAGGAGCCAGTCCTCGCACTGGTGCAGGTTGCTTACGATGGAGAGAGTTGTGCCGTTGTGGTAGATCTGGGGGTGGCTCATTTATAGGGCTTGGTGGTCCATTCACAGAAGGAGGGGGTTGTCTGTAAGGTGGTGGAGGAGGAGGCTGTCCCTGAGAATTAGGGGTCCGCATGTTGACAGGAGAGGGAGGGGGCTTCACCGGAGGTGCAGCAGGGGCCCGATGTCCTGGGGTTGGCGGCAAGGGTTTATCCCTACTGTAGGGTTTGGCGCTTTGAGCGGGAGAAGGTGTTGAACTAGCAGAACTAGCATGGCGTCGCCCAGGAGGGGGTGGAGGAGGGGCTGAGGAACTGTGCTTCATTCCAGGACTAGTGGTATTAGGGGGGCGCGTAAGATCTGGCAAGGACGGCCTGTGAGCGCGTCCAATTTCCGGAGGGGAAGAACGGTTGCTGCTGCCATCAGTATCATCCTGGGGTCTCCCTCCTGAAACTGGGGGACGGGGAGCGGCTGATCTGGTAGCTGAACCCTGAAGAGGAGACCGACCAGATGGGCTTTCTGAAGAAGATAAAAATGACAAATTCAGGACCTGCTTTAGAGAAGTCAGAGTGAAAAGATAGCAAGTAGCACTGAAAACGTTTGGCGCCTGTCAGACCATCCCAGAACCAATCTGACATTAATGGATTAGTAATAAGAACTTTCAGACATATCAACAGTAGAAAGAAAAGAAGAACATCATCTACCTGAACTATCTTTGGTCCCCACTGGCCTCAGTTTGGGAACTCCTCCTTGGAAGAGACCTCCTTTTGGCTGCAGTGCTCCTCCACCAGTTGGTCCAAACCCAGAACCACCACTTGAACCTTTAGGTTCTGCAAAACATTACAGCGGTTAAGGTGCAGATAATGGGCAGACATTTATTTCAGATTCAGTAATATCATAGCACAACAACTGTAAAAACATCCCCGGAACGCCTCCTTTACTTAACCTCTAACCTTATAATAAGGCAATAAACACGCACACTTAGCTAATCCAAGTATGCATGTGTATGGCATAAATAGCTGTTCACCTCATGTACGCTACACATGGCAGATTTTATAGCAGAAATTTCAATGACTGAAAATCATCTTTATTCATCTGAATGGGGTTTTTTCCTCAGTAAGCACTTATATCTGAAGACTAGAGTTGAGCGAACATGCTCGTAACGAGCGCTGTACTGCTCGGATCCCCTGAGCTCGCATGGCCGCAGGCATCCGGATCCGTTGGGTGCAGTCGGGTGAAGAGGACGGATCCGGATGGCTGCACCCATGCGAGCGCAGGGGATCCGAGCAGTACAGCGCTTGTTACGAGCACGTTCACTCAACTCTACTGAAGACCCATTTAGCTGAATGACACATTGAAACGTTGCAACAAATCTGCCATGTGTGAATATACCTTTAGGTGGTTTTTTTCTGCACCCCCTCCCCTCATTCCTGACATATTACACAGATTTACTATTGAGCCAGTCATTTCCCGAGAGGGAGTGATCTTCACTTCTCTGACAATGTCTAATCAGTGCAGCGTCCTCTGGGCCAAACTGTGACCACTACATTCAGTAACAACATATTATAGCTGTTTGACAGTAGGGGTCTGACAGCCGGGACCACCGCCCTTCCCAAATACGAGAACAGGGATCTTGTGTCCCCCTGCATGACTAGAGCAGCATCGTGTATGTGCATCGCCACTCTATTCGTCTCAATGGGAGATACCCGAGTACGGCTCTCTCCAGCAGTCCCATAGAGTATGACTGAAGCAGCAGTGCACGTTTGGTCGCTGCTCTATTCAAACAGGGGACCCCAATCCTTGTGACGGCCCTTGGGGATATATAAAACATTGGACAGAGATAATTACTTCCCTCTCTTCTCTTATGGCTCCTTTTTCAGGTCCTAATCTAAAAATGTAACTCACACTGTGCTGACATATACAGTATTTCCCCGATAATAAGACCTATTCAGATAATAAGCCCTACTGCTATTTTGCCCTGTTTTTGGAGTAGGCTTCAAATATAAGTCCTACTCCAAAAATAAGCCCTATGTACATTGAGGAGTCTATCGTATGTGATATGACGTCACGATCACTGAGAATAGGGTTACGGTCCAGGCCCGGCCGGGGGAGGGCTGGGGTGTTTGTGGGTGCCCACAGCCCCGAAAGTAATTTTATTGGCCAGTCAGGGCCTTTCTGATGGTGGCGCTACCTGCGCAGTTACGTGGTACACCCATACCCTGTGTACAGTACCTGTACAGTACCGTATATTTTTTGTCTGTGTGTGTGTACAGTGGCAAAAAAATTACATAGTGCTATACATTAAAGGGTTATTCTCATTTTAGACAATGGGGGCATATCGCTAGGATATGCCCCCATTGTCTTATAGGTGCGGGTCCCACCGCTGGGACCCGCACCTATAGCCAGAACGGAGCCCCCGAAGTGAATGAGGGCGCACTGCGCATGCGCAGCCGCCCTCCATTCATTTCTATGGGGCCGCCGAAAATAGCCGAGCGCTGGCTCGGCTACTTCCGTCGGCTCCACAGAAATGAATGGGAGCGCACCGCGCATGCACGGCCCAGCTCCCATTCATTTCTATGAGCGGTGCGGGGAGCTGCGCCTGGTGGTGGCCGGACCCCCGGAAACCTGGGGTCCTCCAGGCGCAGCGCTCCCCGCTCCGTTCTGGCTATAGGTGCGGGTCCCACCTAGCGATATGCCCCCATTGTCTAAGATGAGAATACCCCTTTAAGTGGGGGCAAATATTACATATTGTACATATTCATTGGGGGCAATAATTACATACCGTATGTTCAGTGAGGGCAAAAATTAAATATGCCGCTGCCTGTGGCTACTGTACTGTATGGTAGCTAGCCTTGTAGCCTAATTATACTGTATAGGTAATGGTACATTTTTACTCCCCCAGACAGCTTGAGTTCAAAAAGAAAAAGCTACTGGGTGGAGTACAAGAATAATAAGCCCTAACCCTTTTTTCAGAGAAAAAAAAAAGAAATAAGACCCTGTCTTATTTTCGGGGAGACACGGTAGTTACCAGGGTTGGCACAGTGTAGGGGGCGTCGGACTACGGCTTCTCTGTACCGCTGCTGTGGGGAAGTGGCAGACTAATCTTACGATGACATTTTTCACTATGACCTCCTGTAATGCCAGGGGTGAACCTAACCGATCTATCATCAGATTGAATGTGAGGGTCACACTGGGCAGGCTGGAATATCTCTCCTGTAGCTACATGAGGAAAGTACAGAGTTCAGTAAACTGTACGGCTTCAAACACAGACATTTCACATCAGTCAATATTGATGTAGAAAGGGAGTGCCCAGATATTACATGAATATTTCCTGGTCTTCCAGCAGTACATACTTTCCAGCACTGGGGCACTCCGGTCATTCACCACAGTGGTCTTCTTTAGCTTTGCTCCTTTACAGATATCGTTCAGAAGAGCCCCTCGGCCTCTCTGCTCGTCACGGGAAAGCCGAGGGGCCTCAGTGTTCGCCTGTAGACAAAGAACAAGGACGGATCAATGTGTATAAAGAGCAGTAACACATTATACTCATATTTGGCCCTCACAGCGCTCCAGCTCACTCAGAAAAATACCTGGACTGGCAAGACACGGAAAAGCACCTACGTGGCACAATCCACCTCATGACAACCCTATGATTTCTAAAGAGATGCCACATCTAGAAATAAGAACAGACCTAACGGTGGCTAAATCTTCCTCTGTCTGCATGGCCTGTGGACGAAGCGATGACGTCAGAGGTTATTTCTTTAATAAATGATACCTTCATAAAAGAAGGCTGGTCACACACTGCCAATATCTATCCCTCCCAACGTCCCAGTCTAAGTGCAAGCTCAGCTTAAAGAAGAACTCCTGCAAAATTTTTTATTCTCTGACCTGTTAGAAAGGTGCATGATATAATCTGTAGTGAATGTCATTTTCTTATCAGAGGCTGAAATTGAGAGTTTCCACTCTCTTCTTATTGTAGCTGGGTCATGTGACCAACTCCCTGACCTCCAACTGACCCAGGACAGCAAGCCAGTCACTTCTCTATTCATTCCTATGGGACTGAAAGTGAGGCTCCCATAGGAATGCAAAGAGAATTAGACTTCCTGTCCACACATAAGATGATGTGTGAGTTGGTGGGTCTAATTCCTAGTCACGACACAGATAAGAAACTTCAGGATGATATAACTCAAAAATTCAGACACTGGTAAGAAAATGACATTCACTAGACATTACATCATGTACATTTCTAGCAGGACATGGAATAAAATTTTTTGCGGGAGTTCTTCTTTAAGCATGCATATGTCCTGGGGAGAAGGGAGTAAGCCGCCTTCAGACACCTCTGGCAGCTGCTTATCTCACCTAGAGCAAAAGGATCGGACATACTGAAATCCAACAGCCCAATCCTTCTCTCCCCCAACATGTGCCAAGCAGTCCTCATCCACATCAGATGGTTGGCCAATCCCAGCAAGATCAGGCTGTGTAAAGTCAGCTTAAAGGGGCTGTCCATTCCTTTACTACTGATGGCCTATCCTCAGGACAGATCATCAATATCCGATCAGAGGGGGCCTTGTAGCTCTGGTGCCAGAACTACACAGCTCCGTCCACTGTGTAGTAGTTCAGGCTGATTACTGTAGTGCTGCTCCCACTGACGTGAATGGCAGCAGCGCAGCAGTCAGACGCTCCATGCACCACACAATGGACAAAGTGTAGCTCCAGCAGCGATATCCAGCACCAGAGCTACTCTGAAAAAGCTGACCAGTGTCTAACAACCAGAGACTGCAATATACTGAGAATAGGCAATTAATCGCAAAGAAGCAGACATCCCCTTTAAAGGGGTTTTCAGAGATTTTTATAATGATTATTTATCCTCTGTAGAGGTCAACAGTATCTGATCGGTGGGGGTGGTGGTCCCAGGACCTCCTGCAGATCAGCCGTTTGAGAAGGCACTGGCGCTCCGGTGAACGGCATGGCCTTCTCGTAGCTTTTCCTAGGCCAGTGACGTAATGTTCATGTGTCACGTGGCCTAGGAGTGGCTCAGTTCCATTCAAGTGAATGAGCACGATACCAAGCACAGCCGCTATGGTTGGTAAGGCGGGAAGGCAGCGGCGCTCACAGGTTCTCAAACAGCTGATCGGCGGGGGTCCTGGGTGTCGGACCTCCACCAATCAGTATAAAAATCTTGGAAAAAACTTTTAAATTTCCACCAAAACAAGAATGAAAGAACGCACACGAGACACCGGATCTCTGTTCCAATTACAAGTATTTCCAATAAATTCACACAGGTTTGATGATGGGAGTAGTACAGAGCATAACAGACTCCTCTAGTATCACCAGTCCTACTTACCTGGGAGAAGGTGGGAGGTGGGGGAGGTCCCGGTGGTGGCGGGGGGGCGTTAGGCATCTTTCTTGATAATATTAACCACTCACGATTAACTCCTGCAACCAGCCCCTATATGGGGTGGGGACCACACGAATCCTGTATTCAAAAGAAGTACAGTCACATCAGAATAAGTGGGATCTACGAGGATTACAGCAGTCTGTACTCTGTGAAAGAACTGTTCACGGCATGCTTTTTCACATTATGGGGGGCATTTAGCAAATCTGGGCTATCAGGTTATCTGCATGGAAATGTCATGATTGCTATTGCACGTGGGGACAGTCAATGGGTCCACACAAAAAAAAAAAAAACGCGGACAACACACAAAACGCATTTCCATTTTGCAGACTACAAAACGGATACAGTTGTGTGCACACTTTCACTGCGCCAAACTTATCAATACCGCGGCGGCCTATTCATAAATATGGCACAGGTGACATAGAAACTGCAACCCAAGTACTGACCTCAAATACACCTACAGCGATTAATGTGTAAGCGTATCAGTAAGAATTTACGTATCCGTCATATTCTAAGTAAATTACAAAGCTGTTAGGCAAATAAAGGCAGAATAAGAAAACCCTCTAGAAAATCACTAACGCTGCCGGAGAACTTGCTCGAGGTTTAATAGAGCTGTAAACAGGAAACGGAGAACAAATTGAAGATGCAGATTCCTTCTCGACAAGCTCCTTGAACTTTAGCATACGTAATATCACATGCTATCTTTATAGGAAGCGCATCAGCGAAATCAAAGAAAGCACGATATACGCACGTATCATACAGAACCACTACATGGGAACACGGCGCTTGTACAGGGAACACCTCTATTAGCAAAAAATCTTAAAGGGGTTCTCCCATCATGGACAATGGGGGCATATCGCTGGGTCCCACACCTATATCGAGAATGGAGCCCCAAAAGTGAAGGAGGCGCATGTGCAGCCGCCCTTCATTCATTTTCTACGGGGCCGGCGAAAATAGCCGAGCACTGGCTCAGTTATTTCCGTCGGCCCCATAGAAATAAATGGGAGCGGTGGCTGCACATGCGCAACACGCTCCCATTCGCTACTATGGGGAGCCGCCTTGGTGGTGGCCGGACGGGAGTCCTCCAGCCACCACCTTGCAGGGATCCATTCTCGATGGGACCTGCACCTATAAGACAATGGGGGTATATCCTAGGAACCTGCAGGACTGGTTAAAGGGGTTGTCTATGATGAGACATCCCCTTTAAGTGGAGATTTATCATCATCCAGCGCATATTTTTTGGCAAAAAAAGTCACAAACCTCATGTTTTTTTAAATACCACTGGTGCCGACCTCACCATTTTCAGAAAAGAGGCGAGGCCAGCGGGTTCTCCACATTTATCTTCATTTATGCCCGTTTTAAGGCGCAAATGAAGACAGAAGTCTGCGGCTGCTACTGTAGATTTCATTCTTTCGCACGGACTTCCGGAGGATGTGCCTCGTCATAAACTACTCGCTTGCTCTGGTGGCGCAGGACATTTCTAAGACTGGCATAAAACGCCGGACTTTGATAAATCTCCCCTTTAGTGCATAAGGACTACAGACCTCTTCTCAGCAGTGGAAAGAGATTTAAAAACAATCATCTCACTACGTTATGCCCTTCCCCAGTTATTTCTTCCGGAAATTAAGGCAGAATGATGACATCCAATCAGCGCTGACAGTATCAGACTTAAAAATGGGAATGGTGACATAACTGTGAATAGAAAGCGGTATTCTGGGAGTAAAATATGGACCTATCCCCAACTCCTGGCGCCCCCACCTGTCAGCTGTTTGAAGAGGCTGTGGCGCACCAGTGATATCATACTCATTGGTCACATGGCCTGGGCTGCAATTCCAAGCGCAGCCACTATACTACGAATGGTGCTGTGCTTGGTATGCTATGAGGAGGCTTCACACAGCTGAACCGGGGCAGTGCCACCCAGACCCCCACCAATCTGATATCGATAACCTATGCTGAGAATGGGTCAATGTTGTACTCCTAGAAAATCCATTTGATAAAACATTTCCAGGAGGAATAACAGTATCCTATGCCAAAAATGTCCCAGAATTGTTATTTCATGGGAACGCAAGTAAAACCAATCTGGTGGCCACTGACTAATGGTAACGGGTACGTCAGGTTTTCCTTTCTGTCCGTCTTTATTTTGTAAACTTAGATAATGTAGATCCTGTTATTACATGCAATTATTCATTCCTTACCATCTAGCAAGCAGATATCTGTGGTATTGTAAAGGACGCAATGATACCAGAACAGGGCAGAAGAATTATCTAGTAATTTATATGCCCTGAACGTGTCCATCTATGTTCCGCCCAAATATCCACTCAGCAGTGAGCACTGGTCAAGCCTCAACTGAACCATGATGGTCACTATGATAAGTCAATGGTGTCTGTCGATCAAGGATCAAGCACGCGGTCATGACTGAGGCCGTGGCGTGAATAAAGCATTCAGTGGTGTGCACCAGCTAACTGCATTATGTATGAACTGGTGCCAGGAAAAGGATCCACCCACAAGAGCTGAAAATACAAGCAGCGATCTGACTGGTGATCAGCAGAGGCTGCAGAAGAAGAGACAGAGGTGGTTATCCTCCCCTTCCGCCTTCTCCCCAGGGTCTGCAGATGCCTCTAACAGCCGGTCATAAGCCCTGTTCATACTAGACGGCGGAATCTGTGTGATCAATACCTTGAGTGGTCCTTAAAGGGAAATATTCTGCAAACCAGCACCTGGATCTGAATACTTTTGTAAGTGCATGTAAAAAAAAAAAAAAAAAATTTGTATAGCCACCAAGTTATTCAATAAAATGTATTTGCATACCGCCACCTGCTTTTTTTTTTTTCCTTTGTCCTGCTCACTGAGAAGGCCGCACATGCTCAGTTCCATCCTTTAACTGCCTCCTGAGCTGATAGGGAGTGTATGGACACGCCTCCTGAGCTGTGATAGGTAGAGCTGAGACACGCCCCATTAGCAGTAGCAGAAAATACACTCCCCCTGAGCTGCCAACTTGATGTAAATCTAGCAGAGCAACGAATGAGGAGATCTCTGGATCCATGTGGGGTACAGGGTTGGTTCTAGCTTTGTTAGAAAGAGATTGTCATGTTCTATATGTCGTCTGGTTCTCATTTTTTTATGGGATAACAGGTTAAAGGGTTGTCTGGGCTTTTTCTATTGATGACCTATTCTCAGGATACGTCATCAATATCAGATCTGCGAGGGGTCCAACACCTAGGACCACCAGCGATCAGCTGTATGAGGAGACAACACGCGCAATGCCCATGTGCCCGCTGCTGAATGTCTATCGGACAGCAGCAGTTTTCATTCAGTGTGGACTGTCCCTCTGCCGCTTGACTGACAGGGGCAGAAATCTTACCCTGCGCCTGCACTGCTGATCCAAGAAGCTGCGCAAGCGCAGAGACTCTGCCTCTGATGCTGGAGTAGTGACTGTACATGCGCCGCTACCTTTCCAGTGAAGATTACCAGCCTCTTTAAGTCACGACTTCTGTGAAATGAGTGATAAATCCAGCAGTATTGTCACACTGTGCGGCTGAACTGTCTTATGGCTATTTTTAATAAAGTATATAATCCAGGAGGAGAACGTGCAAATAGCTTCATAGGCTATAAAAAGGGGGCGGATTAAGGCCTCACCTTAAACACACAGCCACCAGATCTGGAACACGGCCTGAAAGCAGAGAACAAATGGAAGGGCCGAGTGAAGAGCTCAGAGGGCAAGAACTCTAAAGACATTTCCTGGACAGACAGCAGTCCATCTCCCCCAAACCCACTGCATTACCCAAGTACAGGACAGCAGCACCTGGTCCATGTGACCCATGAACGTGATGTCACTGGTCTAGAAAGTGGCCTTGAAGGGGTTGTCTCATCATAGACAATGGGGGCATATCGCTAGGATATGCTTCCACTGTCTTATAGGTGCGGGTCCCAGTGTATCAGGAACAAAGCCCCACAAGGTGGTGGCTGGAGGACTTTGGTCCGGCCACCACTAAGCCAGCTTCCCATAGAAGTGAATGGGAGCGCACCACACATGACCGGTCCCAGCGGTGGTACCCGCACCTATAAAACAATGGAGGCATATTGTAGCAATATGCCCCCATTGTCTGTCATGAGACAACCCCTTTAATGCTCGTGAAGCACCATGGCCCCTTTGTACAGCTCATCAGCGGGGGCCCCAGGGGTAGGACCCCCGATGTTCTCATACTGATGACCTATCCTAATGTACTCATACCTTTTATTCAGCGATCCAATGCTTCATGGACAAGAAATTAGTCTTTTAGTTCATATGTAAGTGCACTGTGGGTGGGTCCGAGCCCTTCGTTGCACCCTAGCTCTGCTGCTTTACTCCACCAGCTGCTCCATCTCCTTCTTGATCGACAGGCCAGGCTTAATGCACTGAGCTTTAAAAAAAAACCCTTTGATCTGTCACAGCAACATATCAAAGGCTTTGATCTGTGGGGGTCTGAGTGTGGAGACCCCCGCTGATCATTAGAACGAGGACAAAGTGCACACTACTCTGTTCGCTGCAGGAGACAGGCTCCATAAAAAGTCTATGGGCCCATCTTCATTGTCTGCAGAGCATTACATGGACACCTCTCTCTCCTCGTTCTAGTGATCAGGGGGGATCTCAGGGCTCAGACCAAAACCTCTCATATGTTATGACATACCAAATGCTTTCTGAAAGCTCAGCGACACTGTAGTAATGATACAGATGCCTGGCCCTGTTAATCAAGAAGGAAAGGGAGGGGCTGCCAGAAGAAAGAGGCGGAGTTAAGGTGCACTGAGCGGCTCAGCGCCCCCATGGTGCATTTAACAACTCCTTTACATATGAATAAGACTTCTTTGCCCTTGATAAAGCATCAGATCTCCAAATAAAAAGGTATGATTTCAATAGTCTGAGCCAATCCTACCAGGCGTTGGGCCTAGTTTAAAAGGGAGATTGCCAAAGACAGATGCCCTTTAAAATCTCATCCACAGGCTGCAAAAAAATCTGCATCGTCAACCGACCTGCGGTGCACATTGTAAATCCGCAGCATGTCAGTTTATGATGTGCATATACGCTGCCGATTTCACCCTTTGTAAGGCATAGGGTGGAATTCTCTGCAGCGAAAATTCAGACCCATTTGGTAATACCCTAAAGGCGAGCCTCCTACACCACTATGAACCTACCCGGGAAGAGACGCTTTACCTCAGCCTGTGAATTGCCCAAGGGTAATAAGCTCAAAGTGCAGCTGCTTTACAGACCAGTAACAAGGGGAAATACTGGAAGGACAAGTAAAACAGGACGTTCGCAAATATGCATCCAAAGAAAACCTGACTGACCCAAGACCCCATAGTGTACTCAATGCCTCCCAGCTACATCCAATTCAACAAGCCCAAACCTGCAGCCACCCATACAAAGCTCCAGCAATGACAACCCATGATAGGTGACCATGGTGTGGTCTTCTTCCAGGAGATGGCAGCTACCTATACAAGGCTCCAGCAACGACAACCTGTGATAGGTGACCATTGTGTGGTCTTCTTCCAAGAGATGGCAGCTACCCATACAAAGCTTCAACAATAAAAACCCATGATAGGTGACCATTGTGTGGTCTTCTTCCAGGAGATGGCAGCTACCCATACAAAGCTTCAGCAATGACAACCAATGATAGGTGACCATTGTGTTGTCTTCTTCCAGGAGATGGCAGCTACCCATACAAAGCTCCAGCAATGACAACCCATGATAGGTGACCATTGTGTGGTGGTCTTCCAGGAGATGGCAGCTACCCATAATTGGGCCATTCTTACCTTACCATTACACATCCCGTTGCAATCTGGGTGCTCGGTGCACATATTATCCCAGGTATGAGCCCCATATACAGGTAATGCCACCATACCAGTCATTGCTGTCATACTACAGATACCAGAATGTCACTTCCCCATTCAGGAAGCGATCAAAATAAATTCCACGCATCTGTATCACACCTTCTCAATGAAGGCAGAGATCTTAAAATCCCCTGTAAGGCTCAAGACATGTGCGAGATCTGGAGAGGCGAGGGGGATGATGTTGCCACCGCTCTGAAAGTCAATCAAGGGGCAGGATTTGGGCGCCAGGACCATGACTTGGACGATGCAAGAGCCAGCCACCTTAACTTGAAAGCAAACATTAGCAGACAACAGGAGAGGGAAATAAAGAGTATTTTCTCTGCAAACATGAAACCCGAACGGCACCATGGGGGCCAACAAGCTTGAAACAATAAGCTAGCTCAATGTGGAATATCTTGATAGTTTAGCTATAGTTACTATGATGCATATCCATATCAGAAATAAAGGTGCAAACAACAAGCTCTGCCAGTTTTAATCTGTTTTTTTTTTTTTGTTGTCATTGTCATTAGTGTTTTTTCTTGTAATAGAATTTTAATGGTTAAATACCTCTAACACAGCCAGAACCAGCGCTGTACCTCACATGGATCCAGAGATCTCCCCATTCACTGCTTTAATTATTCTGCTGGATTTGTTTCAAGCTGCCAACTTAGGGGGCGTGTCCTTTTTACTGCAGCTAGTGGCAGTTAAAGGATGGAACTGAGCACGTGCTTCCGCGAGGAGGACAGTGAAATTAGAAAAAGAGCAAAGAGTAGGTGACACTATATAGATTTAATGGAATAACTCAATGGCTATAATAAAAGTATTCAGATCCAGGTGCTGGTTTCAAAACTGTAGAATATTATTAGTGGGACAACCCCTTTTCACTAAGGCCAGTTTGAGAGGAGCGAGGAAAGAGGAGAGAGTAAACACTCCTTGTGGGATCATGCTTTCCTGTCCTCTACTGTTATAATGGTATTAGAATGATTTTCAGACCTCGGATCTACTGAACTGTACTGACAGCATTAGGTCAGTACAATTCATTACAGCTGGGACACACAGCATTATAAATCATTATAATGCCTTAAGGTCCCATTACAAGAGTAGAGTCAACCTGCTCTTCTCAAACTGAATGGGAAAATTAGGATTGGGAATGATTAGCCTTAGGCTACTGTACATAAAGAGTATAAGACATCGCATTTACCCCCTGGGGATCCTATATTAACTCCTCAGATTTTCTGTGCAGTTTTCGCCTCGTTTCCACACAAAAATGCATGTGTTATTTGGGATTTTGACATGGATCTCACCTTTTGCAGGCTGTGGATTTCAAAATTCACACCACAGGTCAATTTCTACTTCAAAAAATTTCCACACAGCATACATAAGATTTTAAAAATCTCATCTACTTAACTAGCACTCTATTACACTGCGGATTTTCTGCCCAAAAAAAATCTGCACCATGCGCATATACTCAAAAATAAAATAAAATGTAACTACTAACAAACTGAACAGAAGGGGTGGAATAACATTATTTAAAAAAAATAAATAAAAAAATATATGGCACTGTTGTTCTTGGGTCATGTGCTGCCGTACTCACTTTAAGAGGATATGTGGGTATACATGTTTACCCCCATGCCAGGCCCTGCAATTTACTAATCTTATTGTTCCACTTTTTCTGTCTCACTCTTGAGATTGGGAGAGTGGTCACATGAGTGCGCCCCGAAAATCCACAAGTAGGGTCATATCGAAGTTGTGTGAGAGGAGACAAGGGGATGATGGCGGGTGTAGTGGGCGGAGTCTTCAGCTCAGGGAAGAGTGTGGGTCCACGGTCCACATTTTGCGGCCAAGTATAGGACATGTTCTCTCTCTTTATGGAACAGAAATACAGATGCGGAAAGCACATCGATCATTTGTACGCCTTCGGCATCCATAGTACGTTCTGTAAAAAGATGGAATATGTCTGCAAAATGCGGACCACAAACCCATCATCAATGGATCTGCGTGAAAAAAAAAAAAGCACACGGACCGCACCCGTATTTTGTGGATCTGCAACCATTAAACAGATATGGTCGTGTGCTTGAGTTCTTAGATGAATGTTTGTTGAACCCAGGGCTGTGGAGTCGGTGAGCCAAAGCCCCGACTCCAACTCCCTCATACATGGCGCATGTTTGAGTGATAACTTTAAACAAACTTTGCATAAATCAATAGTACAGATATGTTTGTAATCTATGTTATGCTGATATTTTTACTCTGAACTTCCCTGATCCGGCTTTTCTCTGGGTACAGCTCACTAAGGACCTGATGTATGAAAACTGTCTAGGTCTAAGACTTTCTTTGTTGCCCATAGCAACCAATCAGAGCTCCCCTTTCATTTCTCCAGAGCACTATATGCAATGAAAGGGGAGCTCTGATTGGTTTCTATGGGCAACAAAGAAACTTCTACACCTAGACAGTTTTCATACATAAGGCCCTAGGTGTTTTACAAAAGAGGAAAAGCAAACTAAAACATAAAGCATATAGAGAGAACATGCACTGGACAATTTATTTATGCACAGTTTATTGAAAGTTTAGATATACTAAGAAGTACTTGCCTTAAAGGGGTTTTCTCAGCACATTGATTCACTGGCTGACAGGCGGTTTGCACTCACACTGTCTCCTCAGGCTGTGTGTGTGTGGGGGGGGGGGGGGGTCTCCAGCAGTTATTAGCATATATTAACTTACTCTGACAGAGCAGGAGATTGTGATCTCTAACACAATTACAGGTAAAGCCATGCTTCTCAGTCCTCACAACACTGGTATCTTTTGCTTACTGCAGGTAATCACTCAGAGCTGAGTCCCATCATTCTTCCCTGCTCTCAGCCAATCAGATAACAGTCTTTCTGGTCTGCAGGTTACCATAGAAACCTGTGTGCAGTGAGAGACCTGCTGAACTGTCTTTACTTTAGTCATGAACTATAATCTACTGACCACTGTGCTTAGAAAATGTTTTCTTTTAAACTGTCCCTTTATGCTGAAAGCTAATCTTCGTAACTAGTGAGAAAACCACTTTAATCCTGTTTCCTCTAGCAGATCTGAGATGAGTGGAGCCAATCCTTCCCAGTGCCTTTTTCCTCTCATCTGTAGCAGAGGAGCTTCACTTTTGAGCATCTACATAAAGGGCAGCACACAGTCGTCTCAACTAAAAGCCTAGATCATTAGATCAGGAATAAAACAGACATTTGTAGGACATTTCATCATTTTCCCAAATTCTTATGAAAATATATTCAGCACATACTGCATTGAACTAACTATACCAATTTATTATATACTTTTGGAGTCGGTCCATTTTGTTCCGACTCCAACAAAATAGACACTGACTCAGACTCCACAGCCCTGGCTGAACCGCCAATTCCGGGGGTGTCTGGATCTGCCATCTGTATGCAGGGTTACAACATGTCCAACCCTTTATACTCTCAGGAGATAAACCACCACCAGAGATGTCTGGCAGCATCTCATACATACATACACATACATACTGCCGAGCAGGGTGTGCATGTGTATGGCAGGTTTGAGAAGAACTGCTGTCAGCTATCTAAGGCCAAGTTCACAGTGTGAGCCAAAACCAGTAGTGGAGCCTACTCAGAGATAAGGTATAATGGAAAGAAATGCACCTGTTCTGTGTTAAGATCCACACCTGGTTTTGGCTCACAATCACTGATGGAAATCACTGACCGAACACTGAGGTGTGATCATCTCCTAAGCTGAAGTATTTTATAGAGGAGATTGCTCTTTAAAAATACTCGTTTGCCCTCGGGGCAGCACTCAGCGGCAGATCCAGACACACAGCAGCTCGGGGTTTTTTTCTGGACAACCCACATTTTTAAAGGTTTTGTACTTTCCTTCCAGTAAGGTATGCAGCAAAGCTATGCGGTCACACCCGGGGCTCCCCTATCATACCTCACTAGAAGGCTGGGAGCGGGAACAAACATGTAATGCAACAACAACCCCCAGCAGGTTACAGCGCAATTACAGTCTTGTCTGTAGAAGTTAATCGAAGGTTGTGCAGCATTTCCAGCTATGACCGCCATGTCTGGTAAAAGAAGCCGCCAGCCGCACATTTTCCAGTGCATTCCTCTGGCCAAGACAGTCACCTGATGTCACACGTGTGACGTCACCATGTAGCCTGTGACTACGTCTATAATGCACTGGTAATTATGTCACTTGGTCACAACTCAGAGCTGGATTGTCAGTGACCGGCTGACTCCCTGGATCTTTAAAGGGGAAGTCCATCCTTCCTGCTGACACATATCATCAGCTGGCATCCGTTGCACCACCAACAGATGCCCAAAGGCCAGCTGAGGCATTCTGTAAAGAACCCACCACCCACATCATAGATTTCTGAGACCTGGCTCTTCTTTAAGATATGTTCCCACGAAACGGTGAGGATTTTGTCCAGGAATGAAGAAAGCGATTACCAAGTATCTTGCCATCTGCCCATAGACCCCTTTACGTGGACCAATGCTCGTCCCTGCTAACTGCCCTGTATAAGGGTACGGTCACACGGTGAAGTTTTCTGATGCAGGTTTTTAAGCCAAAACCAGGAGTGAATTCAAAGAAGAGAAGTTGTATCTGTCCTTTATACTTTCACTCCTGATGGCTCACCAAAAACCACTAGTAACACACTCAGTTTTGTAGACTACGTGCGGAAATGCATGACAACAGGGGAGATTGATCAAACTGGTGTAAAGTACGACTGGCTTAGTTGCCCATAGCAACCAGATTTCATCTTTCAAAGGAGCTGTTAAAAATGAAAGGTGGAATCTTATTGGTTGCTATGGGCAACTAAGCCAGTCGTACTTTACACCAGTTTGATCAATCTCTCCAAAAGTGTGTGGATTTTCTGTTTTGAGATCTACACCCGTGTGCAGGTAGCCGATCACCCGATGAACATGCAAACATTTGTCAGGCGAAAGCATCTTCGGCGCGGTCACATAAATCCTGATGTCTGGCCAACAGATTGTAATGTCTAAGCAGGGATCTGCTGCTCAGGAACAATGATTCTCGGTGGGGAGGAGCGATCTCCAGTTACCATAGAGGAGATGATTGCTGCATGTAAATGGCGCTCTCACCTCTTCTGATGAGCCGGCGATTATCGGGACCGAAGTGATGTTTTCCGATACTTGCCTTTACAGAGGTGAAATCTGCAGCATACATTGCCATAAAACCCACACAAGTCATGTATGGATATGGATTTCCCACACACAATCCCACTGAGATATCAGCTCCACGTGTGGCCATGGCCATAAGAATGACCCTCATCTCAATGGTGGTGGGGGGTGGGTGATGGGAAATCACAGCTTTTCAATTCAGATTTCACCATTCATTTTCCAAAGGAGCTGTGAAAAATGAAAGGTGGGATCTGATTGGTTGCTTCCTTTACACCAGTTTTGATAAATCTACCCCATTGGCTGCACCGCCACGTGTGACCCCCGTCCATGCTGGAAGCTGATTGCTGCCGAGACCCCCACCGACCGTTAGAATGAAGGAGACTGCGCTCTCTCCTCGTTGCAGGAGACAGGGTCAGAAGAAAGTAAAGAGACAGTCTCCTGCTGCAAGGAGGGAGAGCGCAATGTGAGAGTCTCTCTCTTCATTCTAGAGATCAGTGGGAGGGGTCTCGGTACTCAGACCCCCACCGATCAAAACCTTTCATCTGTCTCTATGTCATATCAAAAGGTTTATGAAAACTCAGGGCCCCTTAAAATGTGAGAAGCCCCTTAAAAGTGGAGCATCCATTTAAGTGAGACATGCATGTAGTCACCCATTAATGCACCACGGCGACAAAGTGATCAGACCGCCATCAGCCCAGGGTACAAGTCGTGGCAGAGCTTTCAGGGTATGGATTTCTGTTACAATCAGACTATTTCACCATGGCAATGTCAAGCTCACCGGCTGGCGTCTCGTAACTTCTCCCTCCCATCATTGAGGGGGGGGGGGGACGTCTCAGCATGTATGTAAAAGATGACTAAATCTATAGTCAATGCAAGGATACGATCCGCCTCGGCTGTCACACCCAGGTATGGAAACGTCCTGGAGAAATGTCAAATAATAACACTACTGGAAATGAGGAGAGCCCCTCTCTACAATGCAGCTGCACCACTACAACTCCCAGCATGCCCTGAGCGCTGATATAAATCACATGCTGCAATTCTCACCATAGCCCCAGAGGAGGAGGGTAACTGCAAGTCTCAGCACACCCCCTTCTGTCTGCGGCTGGCAGGAAATGATGGGACTTGTAGTTCCCCCACCTGGCTGCCAGTACCTCCAGCCACCTCTAGCACCCAGTGCCGTGATTTCCATCCGCAATGTGTCTGCACACAGCCTGGACACGTCCCACACTCCAAGCCCCTGCACTGCTGCTTCATCCACCTCTTCCCTCCCACAGGACGCCTGGCAACAGCGCTGCGTATCTCCGAGGAGCGGGCCTCTGCCACCTTACCCTCTCTCCGCTGTTCCCTTCGGTTTCCGGTCTGCCCGGTCTCCGACAACCCGGAAATACAACCAGCAGCTCCTTCCACTAGCACAAAATGGAGTCACCGCAAGGGGCGTGGCGTTCGGCCGAGTGACGTTATCACGCGGGGCGTTTGCGGGAAACGAGAGCGGCCATGTTTAGGAGGTCAAAGTTATGATGCCTGAAAGCTGCCATGTTGGGAAGGTCAACTGTGCTGCTATGGTGAGGAGGAGGACACAACATTTGTCTCGATGTTTTAGGCGTAGTTTGTCGGTACAGATACATTATTTGTAATTTATATTATTTCTTATATTTTTAGTTTCTTTTTTTAAAGTGTTCACACTAAAGAACCTGTTCAGCTGGCGGGTTTCAAAAGGCTGTTCAGATGTTGATGTTCGCTCTCCAGAAAATGGACTTGTATGGACGTCTGGGTGCTTTATATTTTATTTCTGGACTCAAAGAAAAGAAAACCGTCAAAAATCGTGGTTGACTTTTTAGCTGGACGGAGCAAGGACTGCGGCTCTAGCAAATTTACTGTTTTTTGTGTCATAAAAGAGGAGTAAAAGCTCTATTGAAGGGCTAGGGTAGTTTTTACAGCAGGTACATGGACTGCCAGAGGTAATTTATGATGTATCAGGTGTAAAAAGCCCCCCCTCTGTAAATGACCCCCATAGAATTTAATAGTTCTGCTGTCTCTATACTGGTACAGCACCCGGACGGAAACATTGCCTGTCCTAAGGCTGGGTTCACATGTAGCTTTTTTGTGTCATTTTTGTGCTTCTAGTAGCAGTTTTTGCACCTGCTTTTTGGTGCATTTTTAGCCATGCAGGACACACTAGCTTTTTTCTTGCTACTGCTGTTTTTGTCACTTAGGTGGTGTTCTTTGTCGCCATAAAAATCACGTGTGGCATAAAAAAAGGCAAGCGGTCTCTAAGACTATTTTTTTTTGTTCAACTCGGTTTATTGAAACAATAAAAAACAGTCATGTGTTACAATGACAAGGTGGTGAACAAGTGTAAGAGTCACGCCTAAGTATAATAGTAAGGAAATATCAGCATAGGTGAATGAGACATCCTAGCCTGCCACACAGGGGATAGGACATCGGAGACATACCATGGAGATCAGCACTCAAGAATAAGTCGCTGACCCAACCAGAAGAAGTCGCACTCCACATTTGACATGTAAAAGCCAGTGGCGGTCTGAAAACTTAAAATGGCCTGGGAAAAATATTAAAAATGTCTCCGTTTTGTAGTTGGGTCCAAATTGATGGAAGGCAGGACCAGCAGTACCATATTGTGGCACATTATACCACCTCCAACAGAGCCAAATACCACAGTCCATCACATAATACTGCCAGCAGCACAAAATACATCCCCAAAGACTTCCACCGGCCGGCCATGAGGATGGCTCAGGTGGCCCCCTGGGCATCGGCCCACCCGGCAGTTTCCCTGTAAGGTCTATGGCCAATCTGCTTCTGGTAAGTGCGCATTAGAACCCCATGTACATCACCAGGAACCATAGCTATGCAGGACGGGGAGATCTAAGGGAATCAAAGGAAGACCGAAAGCCACATTGAGTATAAACTGTTAGTGGAGAGTAACAGCGGACATCCTATTCTGATATGCTGTGTGCTCATTGGATATGACAGTGTTAAAAAGGGATGGAGGGGGAGCATCTTGCCATCCACCTTAGTGCAACTGCCTTCCGAGCAAGAAACAGGAATCTATGTAAGAGTATTTAATTATGGAAATCCTAGTGGACCTCATCTAAAAGACCCAAAAGACAAGTCTTGATATTTTTGGGCTCTGTGCGCCCTAATACAGTAGATAGTAAAGTTGTCATTCCCCTCCAGAATGTCTGTACGTCAGGGCACGCCCAACAAAGATGGATAAAAACATCCTCTGGGGCTGAGCACCTATGTCACGTAGCAGATGGAGTCGGATAACACTGATGCAGTATACACAGTTGTATAAATCTGTTGTTGGATGCTGGAGATGTCTGGAGAGGGACCGACAATGCAGATGACCATTCGTCAGGTGTGAGATCGGGGATCAATGTCTTCCACCAGAAAGGGTGTGGCTAGTAGCCTAGACTGGATTAAATAGGAATAGATAGTTGATGTTAATCCTCTAGGACCCTGTTTCCTATGCCTATCATGGGGTAGGAGGATATAGATAAATCAGGAGATGGAAATTGAGCAGACAGAGCATGCTGTAATTCGAGATACCTGCAAGAGCCCGATCTTGGGATGTTGAAGATAAAAAAATATTGTTCCAATATAGGTGAGATACTGAAATAACCCCATACCGCACCCAGAAGCTCGAATCAGGGAGGTTGGAGACATGACTGGGACCTTGGTTGCTCCGTAAGGGGTTCTCAGCAGGGACATTAGTATAACCCGAAATTCTTTTCCCAAGAGTCCAAAGCTTCAGGGCTAACTGGGGGCAACAAGGGACCTGCCTACACTGAAGGCCATTCAAGGATCTCACATAAGGAAGTATCTGACAAATAATGCTGGAGACAGTACTCACTACTTGGCAAAGGACTATCCGATAACCATCTATGGTGTCGTAGCTGCCTCGCTAGGTAATATAAACGAAAATCAGGCAATGATGTTCCTCCTTAGGACGATGGAGTATGGTGACACACAAGATATAAAGGACACTTTGAGTGAGTTAACATTAGTAAGGAATCTACCAGGAATTGCCACATCCGCACGTTCTTAGGTAAAGCTATCATTTTGTGGAGATTAAACCTGCCTGCCACACGAGGGGTAAAGAGCTCCAAGTTCTGGTTTTATCTCTGAGATATGTTAATAAGGGGACAATGTTGAGAGAATAGGAATGAGAACTGTCCCTAGCAATATGTATACCCAGGTATTTAAAATAAGGAACAATGGCTAACTGACCCAACACCTCCCCAGTCCGTCCTCCAGACCTGGATAAAGGCATGAGATAGGATTTTTGCCAGTTTATATGCAATCCTAAATATCTACTAGACAAGAAAAGAATCATGTCGTCTGCATACATGCCTATCTTTTCTACCCTGGAGCCTATAGTAATCCCTGGAAAGGATGTATCCTGCCTTATAGCCAACGTCGGATGTTCCATTGCCACCGCAAACAAAAGCGGTGATAATGGGTAACCCTGTCTCGTTCTCCTATGTGGTTGGAAGAAGGAGGATACAAGCCCATTATCCAGTACTCTAGCTGTAGGCTGTGCATAGATAATGGACATCCATTTGAGAAACACAGCCCCAAAGCCAAATCGGAGGAGGACTTCCGTGACATAGGGTCATTCCACACAATCAAAAGCCCTAGCAGCATCCAATGATGCCAAGGCCCAAAAAGTGCTGATGACACCATCCTATTTGGGCAAATACCTGGACTCTTCTAATGTTATCGGTAGTACACTTGCCTGGCATAAAGCCTGATTGATCAGAGTGAACAATGTCTGATATGACAGTATTTAAGAGGACCTTTCACCGCTCCTGACATGCCTGTTTTCATAGCTTCATGCATTCCCTGTGTAATAACAATTCTGGAACATCTATTCTTATGGCTCCATGTTGTGCCATTCCTTTATTATTTGCACTAGAAGTTATGAATGAATTGCTATTAGCCTTTAGTAAAGGAACATAGGGGAGGTGACCAGTTGGGGGTGTGTACCTGCACAGACTCACTCTAGCCATTCAGTGCTGTCATGTTCAGTCTGTGCAGGTACACACCCCCAACTGGTAACCTCCCCTCTGTTCCTTTACTGAAGGCAAATAGCAATTCATTCATAACTTCTAGTGCAAATAATAAAGGAATGGCACAACATACAGACATAAGAATAGATGTTCCAGAATTGTTATTACATAGGGAATGTATGGAGCTATTAAAACAGGCATGTCAGGAGTGGTGAAAGGTCCTCTTTAAGTCTACTTGCAATAATGTTTGTGATAATCTTGTCCTAAGTATTAAAGGGTTTGTCTCACTTCAGTAAGTGGCATTTATCATGTAGAGAAAGTTAATACACTCCACTTACTAATGTATTGTGATTGTCCATATTGCTTCCTTTGCTGGCTGGATTCATTTTTCTATAACATTATATACTGATCGTTTCCATGGTTACAGACCACCCTGCAATACATCAGTGGTGGTTGTTCTTGCACAATATAGGAAAAAGCACCAGCCTATGTGTGCTCCCATGATCTTAGCCACCAGAGAGGCTGATGCTTTTTCCTATAGTGTGCAAGCACGACCACCTCTGATGGATTGCAGGGTGGTCTGTAACCATGGAAACGAGCAGTGTATAATGTGATGGAAAATGAATCCAGCCAGCAAAGGAAACAATATGGACAATCACAATACATTAGTACAAGTGCATCTCAATAAATTAGAATATAATCAAAAAGTTTTTATTTTTTCAGTAATTCAATTAAAAAAGTGAAATATATATATTATATAGAGTCATTACAAGCAGAATGAACGTTTTCAAGTGTTTTATTTCTGTTAATGTTGATGATTATGGCTTACAGCCAAGGAAAACCCAAAAGTCATTATCTCAGAAAATTAGAATATTATATTAGACCAACTGTAATTTTTTTTTAAACACAGAAATGTTGGCCATATGAAAAGTATGTACAGTAAATGCACTCAGTACTTGGTTGAGGCTCCTTTTGCATGAATGACTGCATCAATGTGGCGTGGCATGGAGGCGATCAGCCTATGGCACTGCAGAGGTGTTATGGAAGCCCAGGTTGCTTTGATAGCAGCCTTCGGCTCGTCTACATTGTTGGGTCTGGTGTCTCTTATCTTCCTCTTGACAATACTCCATAGATTCTCTATGGAGTTAAGGTCAGGCGAGTTTGTTGGCCAATCAAGCACAGTGATACTATGGTTATTAAACCAGGGATTGGTACTTTTGGCAGTGTGGACAGGTGCCAAGTCCTGCTGGAAAATAAAAATTCCATCTCCAAAAAGCTTGTTGGCAGAGGGAAGCATGAAGTGCTCTAATATTTCCTGGTAGACGGCTGCACTGACTTTGGTCTTGATAAAACACTGTAGACCAACCCTAGTAGATGACATGCCTCCCCAAACCATCAATCATTATGGAAATTTCACACTAGGCTTGAAGCAGCTTTGATTGAGTGCCTCTCCACTCTTCCTCCAGACTCTGGGACCTTGATTTCCAGATAAAATGCAAAATTTACTTTCATCTGAGAACAACACCTTTGACCACTGAGCAACAGTCCAGTTCTGTTTCTCCTTGTCCCAGGTAAGACGCTTCTGGTGTTGTCTATTGGTCATGAGTGGCTTGACACATGGAATGCGACACTTGTAGCTCATGTCCTGGATACGTCTGTGTGTGGTGGCTCTTGAAGCACTGACTCCAGCAGCAGTCCACTCCTTGTGAATCTCCCCCAAATTTAGGAAAGGCCTTTACTTAACAATCCTATCAAGGCTGCGGTTCTCACTGTTGCTTGTGCACCTTTTTCTACCACCCTTTTTCCTTCCACTCAACTTTCTATTAATATGCTTAGATACAGCACTCTGTGAACAGCCAGCTTCTTTAGCAATGAATGACCTTTCGTGGCTTAGCCTACTTGTGGAGGGTGTCAATGACAGCCTTCTGGACATCTGTCAAGTCAGCAGTCTTCTCCATGATTGTGTCGCCTACTGAACCAGACTAAGGGACCTTTTTAAAGGTTTAGGAAGCTTTTGCAGTTGTTTTGGGTTAATTATTCTAATTTCCTGAGATAATGAATTCTGGGTTTTCCTTGGCTGTAAGCCATAATTATCAACAATAACATAAATAAACACTTGAAAAAGTTCACTCTGTTTGTAATGACTCTATATAATATATGTGTTTTACTTTTTGAACTGAATTACTGAAACAAAAAACAACTTTTTGATGATATTCTAATTTATTGAGATGCACTTGTAAGTTGCTTGTATTAACTTTTTCTACATGATAAATGCAACTTACTAAGTGAGACGTCCCCTTTAAAGGAGCGATACAGGACATTAAGAGCTACAATCTGGTTTCAGTAAGACAATAATGGTGGCATCATTCAGTGCGTCCGGAGGTGAAAACTACATTATAACAAGAGAGTAGTTATGGAGCTATAACATACATATTTAGCATAAACCTCAAATGGTAGGCCATCAGGACCCGATGCCTTTTCCTTTACCATATGGAGGATTGCAGAGTCAATCAATAAAATCTCCTAAAGCAGTTTAGCACATCAGATGGGGCTGTTAATAAAGTGCCATCAGTGTCTCGTATGCTCAGTATAGGCAGGGAGGCAGAACTCTGGCAGACTATATGTACAAGAAGCCTGCCCGATTGGTTACTGTGTTCAACAAAGGATTGTTTGGAAAAGAATAGGCGGTGTTGCACCTTCTCTTTAAGCAGTTGTAAATATTTCTGGCCTGTCTGTAACCAAATTTTCACAAAATTGTTCAGAGATGGAGCATTTTCTACCTAAGTCCTCCTCCTCCCTCGCCGTGGCCTTCTTAACATAAGATATATAGGATTTAAGGCAACCTCTCAAATATGCTTTAAAGGTCTGTCACACTATCAATGGATCAGAATGGGGAGTATTAGAAGTAATAAATAATTGAAGCTGATCCAGTATATGTCCAGAGCTGCCAAATAATGACAACAAAAAGGGGTGTACGCTCCAGCTACCAAAGGGAGAGGGTGGGGAGGACCTCAGGACTAACCCCATTGGCGAGAGATCAGACACGCCTCATGGCAATAGGGTGCTGTCAGAAAACTTAGCACATATAGACGAGGACCCAAATATGTAATCAATTCTACTGAGAGAGTGACTGTTGGCTGCATGACAGAAATAGGCTAGGAGTGTGCGATGTACCACTCTCTACAAGTCCACCCACCCCACTGTAGTCCTGATACCTGCTAGCCTAGACCTCTCCCCTACGTGCAATACAGATGAGGGAACCCCAAATGTATCCATTGGTGGATCCATGAGTAAATTCTCGTTTTAATCCCTTTTATTGGGTTTTCAACAGTAACACACATGTACATAAATGCGTTAAGGTATGGTACATAATTCCGCTTTTTGGTTCATTGCGGCAATAAGTACAGAATAAAGATATATCAGTAGTGTAAACAATACAAAGAGGAAATAAACATTGGTTCCAACACAAATTTGGACATAAATCTGAACAATCCGTCGCTGATCCGCATCATATCATGGCTATGGATACAGTATCATCTAATGTTTACATGAAGGGTGTACTGTCCAAGAATGCCAAATCTTTTCCATCCTTGGGTTGCGGAATACTCTATATGAAAGTAATTTTTCATAAGCATATGTAGTATTAAGGGTTGTAAGTACTTCATTTAGATCAGGGGGTTTTGTTTCTTTCCAGTGTCTTACCAAGACCAATTTCGCAATAACCAGGACATGTCCTACCACAACCCGGGACGATGGGGGGAGGGAGTCTATATTCATGAAAAGAAGGGCCATGCCTGGAGTCCGGAGTAGGTTTACCCACTGAAGAGTGAAGTTTGCACCAGAGGGTAACAAAATGATGGACAGAACACAACCCCCCAAGGTCTATTTTAGTGCTTAGAACTGAGTCAATCAGTAAAGCTTTCAGATCCTGGGACGGCACCATATTTTTCTCTATTTGCACCCAATGTTTATCTGTGTGGTTAACCCACCAATCCCTCAAGACAAAAATATTGGTGGCAATATAGTAGTTACGAAGGCAGGGCAGCCCCAAGCCCCCCATTCCTCTCTTGCGGATCAAGATATCATGTTGAACTCTTGTTTTTTTATTATTCCAGATAAATGTGTTAATAAGTTGTCTGGATTTCTGGAAAAAAACTGGTTGGGAGCGAGAGGGGAAGTGTACGAAAAATATATAATACCTTTGGCAAGGTGAACATTTGAAAGGTGGCAATTCTACCAGCCCAAGAAATATCCTGTTTAGCAAAGGTAGAGTCATTCTCTATTACTTTTAGGAGAGGTTCATAATTATAAGAATACAATTGCTTTTGAGACCTAGTTAGGTAGATACCCAGGTATTGTATTCCTGTCTCTTGCCAATCTAATGAGAGGGTTCATTTCATTGAGTTAAGAGTCTCTACAGGAAGATTAAAAGGTAGAATCTGCGACTTGGATACATTAATCTTGTAGTAGGACAAGGAGCCAAAATTAGAGATGACGCCTTTGATATTATCATCTAGACGTAAATGTTGGGCTAACGGTTCTATGGTTAAAACAAAGATTAAAGGGGACAGAGGGCAACCCTGTTGGGTCCCGTTACTTATGTGAAATGGTTCAGAAAGAGCTCCATTAGAAAAGACTCTAACTGATGGAGTAGTATATAAGTTACGAATTGCAGACAGTATATCTCCGCTAAATCCCATATGTTGGAGAACCGAGAAGGCAAACGACCAGTTTATGCGGTCGAATGCCTTCTTGGCATCAAGAGTCACAGCCACCATTGGGACCCCACGCCTCTCTGCATAATTAAATATATTTAAAACCTTTCTGGTGTTATCGTATGCTTGTCGGCCAGACACAAAACCAGCTTGGTCTGACTGTACCAGCAAGGGAACCACAGATGACAACCTAGATGCAAGTATTTTAGCATATAGTTTGATGTCCACATTCAATAAGGATATGGGACAAAAGTTTTGAGGAATGTCTATTGGTTTCCCCGGTTTTGGCAGTGTGACAAATAATGCATTTAACATCTCTGATGGGAAAGAGGATCCTTGCATGGCTTGTTGGAACATAGATTCCAGACATATAGAAATCACTGTGGCAAATCTTTTGTAAAATTCACCGGAAATACCATCTGGTTCCGGTGACTTCCCAGCTGGCAATAGTTTTATTATTTTGAGAATCTCCATTTTAGTAATGGGGGCATTAAGAGAGATCAACTGATCTTCTGTAAGTGTGGGTAACTCAGCAGCTGTCAAGAATTCCTGCACGGAGACATCAAAGTTTTCAGGTGTAGGATGCTGATATTAATATTATAGAGGGAGTTATAATATTATTTAAATTGAGTTGCTATATCTCTGGGGTCTACAAGTTTGTCCCCATTAGACAGGCCTTTGAGGTATGGAATTCTAGAGCGAGTGTGATGTGATTTTAGTCTAGTTGCTAAAAGTTTCCCTGCCTTATTATTTTAAGCATAATACTTCGCTTTCGTCTTCACCAAAGAGCGTTCATATTCATAAAGCAGCAAGGTCCTCAGTTGGCTACATACATCTAGAATTGATTGGGATACCCCAGGGGTGGGGTTTTGTTTATTAATGTGTTTCAACTTCTGCAGTTCAGATAGCAAGGTGGTCTGTTTTTGTTCCCTATTTTTCCTATCTCTGTGACTGATTTTCATGAATATACCCCTTATATAAGCTTTGTATGCTAGGCATTCCATGTATACATTGGAAGCTGTTCCAGTATTATATTCTATCAAGGTCCATATTTGATTCTTCTCGGATTTCAAGTGTGATAGCAGCATGATCAGACCACTGGATTTGTCTGCGATTGGGTGCATAGAGATTGACAATGGTGTAAAGAACGTTGTTCAAGGAGCAGACCAAAATAACATATCGACCCTTGGCGTCAGTGATATGAGTAAGTTGTGTGTAAGCAACCGTGTTCTTTATAGCAATCATCACCCCTCTATTCTTTTTCTTTGAATGAGATTGGAGGATATATGGGAAGGAATGGTGCTTCACTCTATGTGCATCTTTCTGGATGATATGTGTCTCCTGGGCGCATAGGATATCTGCATGTAACAACAATGTTTCTTTCCATAAGTATGTTCTTTTCTGTGGACAGTTAAGACCCTTCACATTAAGTGACATAAAATGGAGCACCATTGGAGTGGTATAACTGAGTAATACAGCAGATCTGGACGGTTAGGTTTAAAACAGAGTAACCAAATAAACCATATAACCAATACTCTATTGAGAACTTTCATCTTATGAGTCTCTAAAGTAGGTGAATGAAATAGAGACAGCTCAAGGCTGCTCAAGGATATTGGGGGAGAGCAGTCCCGAATTACTGAAAGAAGGATCAACTGTTCCCTATATTCTATCCGCACTCAATGTGTCAAAGAACAATAAGTGAGAGAAAGCTAAGCCCAAACAAATAGTATGGAGTATATACAGGCTTACATCATGTGGCGTCTTTCTGAGAAGGCTTCGGTTGTGGAGCAGGCGTCGTCGCTTCTATACCTAGATCCCAGGATGATAGCTTTTTGCCTTCCTCTAGTGTTTTGATGCTGTGCATGGTTCCATTTCTGGTTACTAGAATCTTTACTGGGTAACCCCAACGGTACGGGATGTTCTGCGTTGCAAGGTGGTGGTGACCGGAGCTAATAGTTTTCTTTGGCGAAGAGTAGCAGCCGACAGGTCAGTGTTCAATTTGATATTTTGAAATGGATCCGGTAGAACTTGTATTTTCCTGGCTGCCAATAGTATGGCGTCTTTGATATGAAAGAAGTGCACCCTGGCTAGTGTATCTCTTGGCACTGTTTCTGCTAGGTGCGTCGGTTTAGGTACCCGGTGGGCCCAGTCTATGATCAGTTCTGGAGGTCTGAGATCCGGGAGTAAAGAGCGAAAAAGCTTGTGTATATAGGAGATGAGACCCGCTGGAGGGACAGATTCTGGGATGCCACGAAATTTAATGTTGTTGCGTCTCGAGCGGTCTTCCAGATCCGCTAGTTTAGACTTCACACGCTCCAATTCCTCCGCCATGTTGTTATGAGCATCAATTATGGTATTTTGAGATTCCGCAAATTCTCCCATTTTTGTTTCAACATGCCCCATCCTGGCATCTACCGCTTGGACTGATGCAGATATGGGTTGTAGTAGGTTTGTAATGTCCTCATGAAGAGATGATTTTAACGCAAGGAGCATACGCTTCAGAGATTGCTCAGATACAGGGACATATGAAGCTGACTCTGCTGCAAGAGCATCTGTAACATCACAAGGAGGTTCTTGATGAGAGAACTGCTTATATTCAGAGAGTGCAAGACTTAGTTGTGGTGCAGAAGGACAGTCGCCTACTTGTGCAGGAGGCAAGGTGGAATCAAACGATAATGGCGCCTCTGACCATGTGTCATTGCGTTCTGAGGTAGAGACCCCGGTTGGTGGAGAGATTCTCATGCTCTGTTTAGATGTCACAATAGGAGCGCTTTGCTTATTAATAGAGCCTGAGGGTTCACTCACCAGCTCTTGTCACTCCCCCAGCGAGCGGGTGCATTCAGGTAGACGAGGAGGAGAAGCGGAGCGGGAAGCGCCGCCATCTTTACCATGCTCCGGCTCAAAGAACTGCCGCAAGTTGAAGTCTTGCTTCTGCTGTGTGCGGCGAGTTTTACCCATCATGGCTGTAGGTGTCGGTGGACCTGCGGTCTTTGAGGGTCCCAATATGAAGGGTGATGTCGGGCTAACCGCTGAAACTAGTCGCTGGGTGCGGGAGCTTCACATTCATGCAGCCATCTTCCCCGCTGCCCCCCATGAGTAAATTCTGATCTCCCATGAACAGCACCTTTTGCGTCTAGGTACATAGTGGCAAAGACAATACCCTCATTAATAACTGTTAGTGTAGCAGGTGGAGGATTATAAATACCAAGTATTACATAAGACGCCCCTTGTATCTTTGACTTAATAAAGATTTAGCAACCCTCAGGATCAATCCTACACTGTTCTACTTCCCATCGCAAGTTATTACTGATGAGAATAGACATTCCTCAAGAGGATGAAGTATATGTGGAATGATATGAACAGCTAAGCCATGGTTTGGCGAGATAGCGCACCGTCGATGCAGTGAGGTGCATTTCCTGAAGACATATGACATGAGGTCTTTTGGAAAGTAGTAAAGAAAACACCATAGAACATTTTTTGAGGGGAGTCAAAACCCTGGATGTTGTGAGCCTGGAAGACCATGGGGAGCAGGAGGAAGGGTATGCCTCTGACACGTCTGAAAGACTAATACAGAAACAGTGAAAACATAATGATCTAAGAATCAACTATTGTAACTTGTCTCAAACAGATCAATACAGAAGTGTGGACGGTGAACAATCCCAGCAGTGAGCTAGGGAGGCACACGGTCTATACTAGTGGCAGAATATAGGTGAAGTCTGTGTGGCTACTATGGTGACTATGCCGTACAGACACTAACAAAAATAATCAATGGTATTATCTAAGTACAGCTGAAAAATAATGTGAACCCATCAAGCAATAAAAAGTTTACTGAAACTGAAATTAAACAGATAGCTAATCAGGAAAAAGTATGGAGACAAAACAGAAGCCTGCACACGCTTAGTAGTGAAAGTGAGGTTCTGCATAGTGCCCAGGCCACCTCCCCGCAAACAATGACATAATGACGGTATGAACAGAGATGAACTATAGGATACAGGATGCACCTCTAATGAGGCCAGGTGAGGCGACTGCCTCAGGTGGCGAAACCTGGAGACAAGTGGGGGCGGTGGCAGGGCCATGGGAAATGAACGCTTCCATTGTGAAAGTGCTCATCTCTCTATAGTCAACTGTATCACAATATGCCTTTAACAGTAGGGCTGGGGGGAGGGTGCCATTTAAATTTTCTCCTCAGGCAGCAGAAAGGCTAGGTGCACCCCTGATAGGATAGTCTTATTATCAAATAGGATATAAATGTCAAAGAGGTCCAACTTGTACAGTAGAGCTTGACCTCCATGTAGTATCTAAGAACGTTGACATGTAAAGATCCACTCTTATGCTTCCAGTGGTGTATTGAAGAACCGCACTCTGTCCTCATCCACAATACGGAGATGGACTGAGTAGGCCATAGAGTAAGAGATCTGAAGTTTCTTCAACCGTCATTTGACCCCAACAAACGTGGCTCTATGCTTTTGTAATTCCGCCAAGAAGTCCAGAACTATTGAAACTGTAGAATGTACGAATTTAATCTCTCCATGGGGACACGCATGTTGCAAAATGACATCTTGATCTCTGCAATTCAGGAGCCTTGCCAGAAACGCACACAGAGGAGCACCCGGAATAGGAGGCTTTACTGGGACCCATTGGGCCCATTCCACAATAAATGCTCTAGAGAGTGGGGCCTTTGGAAATAGCTCTCGGAGCCACTTTTCAATAAATCCCTCTGGTCGTTGGCCTTTGGCCTGCTCAGGAAGACCAATAACGTGAAGATTATTTCTCCTGGAACACTTTTACAGGTCATCTGCCTTCTGCCAACATAACTGAGCCTTGCGTGTGTGGTCTTTTAATGTCGCCGACATAGGTGTGACACAGTCATCCAGTGTGGACATGTGCTTCTAAGTGTGCGTCACCCTGTCCCATAGATCTTGCAAATCATGTCTAAGGAGACCCATGTTGACTTCGTCGATTTTGCCAGTTAACAAGGCAGTGGACGTTTTGATAGCCATAATGAGTTATTACGGGAGATGTCCAAACGGCAGAAAAAAAACACCATGGCCCAGACTAAATCTAACAACGGTGTACGTTTAGACAGGCAGTCTAGACTCTTGCCATATTCATCAAATCAGTTGATTTACTTTGACACTGAATTTTACACCAGAATTGTGGTGCAATTTCTGATGCAAAATGGAGCATCTTAGGCCTGCCCATTTCCAGTGAAGGCCTGCCCACTGTCCACTAAGCTCCATCCCTTGTTGAGCATGCTGGGAAAAAAGTTTAGAAGCCCTAGATGCGCTAATTTGCACCACATTAAATTTTTGGTACTGACATGATAGTAAATCTGGATAAAAGACGAGAAGGAAATGACGGTCTCCCCAGAGCATCCTTCTGGCACAGCAGCATATAAAGTCTTTAAAGGGGTTGTTTGACCCCAGAAGCAATTTTAATTATGGCTGGGAAGGAAGAACAAAGAAAATAAGACACTCAGGTAGTTACTGCTACTTCCATTCTAGCACCAAGGTTCCTGTCCTCACTCCTTCCATTTCCCATGTGACTACCCCTTTAAGGCCCATAGTATAAGCATTTTGCTGGACTGGTAAGGGTACCTCCACACGGGACGTAAAGCCCCAGCAGATTTGTATTTTCACATCCGCAGTGTTTTACAGTACCTGCAGAGTAGATGAGATTTCAGAAATATCAGCGAAAACCTGCAGCGTAAACTGACTTGTGTTGTGGGTTTTCAACCATTCTAAGCAATGTTTTAACCTTTAATGCCTGAATAACTTGATTTCTGTGTTCATTTATGACATGTCCTTGCTGTATGTCGCCTAATGACAATGAGCACTACCAGAAAATGCCGAAATAAAGTGTAAATAGGAGTGAGTGGACCCAGTACTGCTCTCCCAGAGTCCTGCTCCATACTGTGAGCCACCGGACTGTGTTCCCCTCTAGGACCTATGCAATTTGATGCAGTATGCAGGTTCCCTTTGTATTTTTTAACTTGGATTCCATATAAAATCAAAGACATGGAGGCACAGTGTAGGCTAAGGGCACTGAACTCGGGGTCTAACTTAGATTGTGAGACAGCTTGATGCTAATGTCTGTATATAATGGATCCATAATATGGCTGTGTACATCTCTTGGTGGTTTTCTGATGTCATGTTGCACCAAATGTATTAAGAGTTGCACACCTCTTAAATTTGACGCATCTTTGTCTGTCCTTAAAGTATACCTACACGTTCAATAAACACCCTTATACTTTTTCTAATATACATTCTTTATTGATTTTATTCTTTTACAAGCAAAAGTGGTCCGCCAAGTTTTGTCCTTCCTGAAGCTCTCTTCACTGCAGCGCATACAAAATCCGTGCATCGTAGCCACATACACAGTATATGGATTTTGATTTTTACAATATGGTGCTGCTGTACTAGCAGGAGTACACATCACTGCCTCTGCCTTCCCTCTGCAGAAACATCTGCCCTAGAGCATCGGTGCAAGGTACCCTGTACTATGCCAGACTTTAGCGAAGCAAGGACGGACAAGATCTCTGCATACCACATAGGAGGCATAGAAAAACCAGTATGTTTCTGCACATCCTCCACTGGGATCTGGGATTTGCTGGAACCAATATCAGCATAAAACATCCCTTTTCTACAAGTCATCTTTAGATATTGTAATCTGGCTTCCCTCCCCTCACTCCAGTGCATGCAGTGCTGCTGATTGCACCCGGCGTGTTGTTGCTGATCAGCAGAAAGTCTGCAGCGTTGTCTGAGCGGTAGCTGCAGCTTTATATGTAAAGTTCTCTGCCTCCTGCTGCTCATCCATATTTAAGATGACCTCCCCTGCAGTTTTATGGCAATTAGCCGTATAATCCGCCTTGTCTCTTCCTCGCCATGCGTGTTTTTCTCCTAACGTCCCCAGAGGCTGTCACGCTGAAATGTGGATTCACGGGCGGGTTGAATCTTCTGGTTAAGTGAAACCTCTTTCCCTTCATGTAATGGATATTAACAGCACAGGAGATGATCTTCAAAGCTAGCCTCACACTTGCATGAGAGGGGGGATGTCAAGGGGCTTGGTTCTATTTTTGCTTTTCAAGTGATCCAGATGTATTGAGTAACTAATGAGAAATTGACATTGCGCCATCGATGTTACAGATGTAATACAGTTTGTCCTCAGCTGCTCATTTCCGCTGCAGCTGTCATGGTATTAAATGATCCTGTGCTTTTTTTTTCCTCCTATCCCCACCCCAGCCACTGCCTCCACCCGCCCTCTTCTTCCCTCGAGTCCTCCTTCTTTCCTGGTGAGATCCCGTGCCTGTGCAGTCTCTCGCCGGGCCAGCGCATGCGCAGTAGCTACGGCGATGCGGTGCCCACAATGGGCATCACTGTGCACATGCGCCGGCCCCGCGAAAGACTGCACAGGCACGGGATCTCACCAGGAAAGAAGGAGGACACGAGTGAAGAGAAGGGTGAGTGGAGGCAGTGGCTGGGGCGGGGATAGCAAAAAAAAAGCACAGGAGCCCGGGCCCCATGGCAGTGAACGCCGCCTCCGGGCACTTCCAAGTGCTCATTTACATATGGATTAAACAGCGTTTTTGCAGCTTCTAAAAGGCTGAAGAAAAAGACACAGGTACCATTAGATTTATGATTAGGTGTGCTATGTGAGTGTAGAAGGAAGTGTGGGCGCCGCCTACAATATATGCATATACACATACGTACATGCATATATGGGTGGCCCCAAATTGAGGGTCTGTGGCCCCATGGCCATGAAGGCCTGAAGCCCTGGTGGATGTGGTTATCCACCAGGGGCTCTAACTGTAGGTATATATATATATATATATATATAGAGATGTGTGCATGAGCCCCATTTGCATGCACCTATATATATATATATATATATATATATATATATTAAGGCCCCCTTTCTTATATAATACCCCTTAATATGCCCCCTGTTATGCCCCATGTCTATATAACGCCCCCTGTTATGCCCCATGTCTATATAACGCCCCCTGTTATATATATTGCCCCCTTTACATATATCACCCCATATATGTCCTCCAGAAGTATATAGATGCATGTACATGATCCCCAGTTATGTACATGTATCTATATACATGTAATAGCCAGGGTGCCCCCTCTCCATAGCCCCCAGCAGATGGACAATGGCCATCTGCTGGGGATAGCTGGAGACATGGGACTGGACTAATTAGTCCAGTCCCAGGTGCTTCAAAGGGACAGAAGATCGATATGATCTTCTGTCCCTTCTGTTAATTACCCTCAGCGCTGCTGGGGGCAATTAACAGGACAGGGAAACAATAGGTTTCCCTGTCTCTGCATGGCGCGTACCTCCGGCGCTTGTAATTACAAACGCCGGAGATACAGTGCGCTCCCCAGGCGGAGGATCAAAGAGATCCTCCGCCCGGGAAACAGCACGCGTCGGCGCGGTGACGTCATAGCACCGCGCCGGCGCTCGTGCACACAGCTGCCGGCGCGCTCGCTCGCCGGCAGCGCGGGAGCACGGGAGCGAGCGCGACCGGGTTTAAATAACCCGATCGCGCTGCGCTCCTCAGTTGAGCCGTGCAGCCCCCCCAGCGAGGATCTCCCCTGGACGACGAGCAAGAGGATCATCCCCTAGAAGCCTCCCCTGGACCCCCTGGAGCCTAAGTATCCCTGCAAACCCCTGTTCCCCTGATTTAACCCCTGCCCTACTGGTTGTCTGCCCTGCAACCCCTGCTCCAGACCCTTGCCCTGTTGCCTGGACCCTACCATAGCCCTGTTGCCCTGATTTAACCCCTGCAGCCCTGCATTACCCCTGCCCTATACCACCAACGACCCCTGCTCCAGACCCCTGCCTTTAACCCCTGGTGCTGCCCTGTATTCCCTGACCCAACCATAGCCCGGCACCTCTGCCCTGTATCCTGCCATTCCCTGCTACCCCTGGATTAACAATTTAACCCCTTCCCTGCCAATACCCCTTATTCTTGTTGTACTGTGATTTAACCCCTTTGTTCCCAGGGACAGTAATTAGATTAGGTTGGGGAGGGCTGCTCTATAAGTGTGTGTGTGTTTTGTTTAGTTAGTATTGTGGTTGGAGTTAACGGGATTGTGTAGTGTAGTTAGGGATTATTACTGTATTGTTAATAATTAATAAATATTATTATTATTTATAATACAGTGTACAGTATTTATTGCAGTGTTAACGTGTATTTTGAGTCCCTTTTAGGTCGTGTGAAAGGCAATAGAGTAGCACTTAGGCATAAATAGGCGGAACTAGCGGAAGCGGGTTGTGCCTATTTATGAATATTAATTATTGGTACGCCCCAAAATACTAATAATTAATATCTCCTATTACAGTGAGTATGTAAGCACTTTATAGGGGCATATGGAGGTGACCGACTCCCTTTAAATTAAATGCCTCCTCTGGCAATTCGTGCACCTGATTGAAATCTTCCCTAGCTCATAGCTGTATACATTTCAGTCATCATTTACACCAGAAATCTGAAATCAATGACCCCACCCTCATCACGCTCTCATCATGCCCTCTTTTCGGAAAGTAGCTAGGGCAGCATAAGATAGGTCATCAATATCTGGTCCACACCCCCGCCGAGCAGCTGTTTGACAAGGAGGCAGTGCTCCATGCTCGCATAGAGCGCTGCCTTCTCGTCAAACTGAGGATAGGTCATCAATATAAATTGCTGCATAACCCTTTTAACGCTATAAAGTTTTGGATGCTTGGAGCTATCATAGTAAAGCAAAATTTAAAGGGGTATTCCAGTAAAGTAACTTAATTTTTGAAAAACCGCATTAAAGGGGTTCTCCAAGTTAAATTTATTTATTTCCTGAGGATAGGTCATCAATATCAGATTGGAGGGGATCCGACACCCGGCACCCCCGCCAATCAGCTGTTTGAAGCGGAAGCGCGCGACGTACCAGCGCTGCCTCCTCTTCACTGTTTACATGCTGGCCGTAAAACAGGAGTAGCGATGTGTAGGTGTAATTACACCTAACCGCCCCATTCATTTCAATGGGAAGAATCGCTCCCATAGACTTGTATAGGAACGAGCCTTTCTATTGAAATGAATGGGGCGGTTAGATGTAATTACACCTACACATCTCTACTCCTGTTTTACGGCCAGCATGTAAACAGTGAAGAGGAGGCAGCGCTAGTACAGCGCACGCTTCCTCTTCAAACAGCTGATCGGCAGGGGTGCTAGGTGTCGGACCCCCACCGATCTGATATTGATGACCTATCCTGAGGATAGGTCATCAATAAATTTAACTTGGAGAACCCCTTTAAAGAGGACCTTTCATGTGTCCTCACACTGCGTCACAGTCAGGGAGGAACCTTCTCCCTGACTGTGATGCTCTCCACTGTGATTGGACAGCGCTACAGCCAGGGAGAAAGAGACGCCCATTGAGAATCCCTGGCGTCTCCTCCTCCCTGTACCGATGCTATGCAATTTGCATAGCGTGCGCTGGATCTTCACAGGGGCGCAGTGGGCCAACTGAGCTGCGCCCCGAAAAAATTGTAAGTGCCCCCAACTCCCCGGCCCATGCCCTGTAAAAACTGCTAGTTAGTTAGCAGTGTGAGGACACATGAAAGGTCCTCTTTAAGACTGCAAGCGGTGACCCAACCAGGACCCATAACTATACATATAACCAGAGTTTCGATCTACTTTGCAATCCATTTGTCTAGCTCCTGTGTGAGCCTGCAAAACAGTGACAGTATCATGGCTCCTGATCTTCCCTCACAAAACTACAATACCCACAATCCCTAGCTTTCCTGCTGTGAGTTTGTGCTTGTTCATGAGTGTTGATGTTTATTGATTGGGTGCTTGATATCACAGTCCAGACACGCCCCCTCTACTCAGTAATCAGCACACTAACACTCCCTTTGTTAGCAACACAATCAGCATGCTTGATCTAACAAAGGCTCAGAACGACAGGTTGATGCCATGGTAACTTAAGAGGAAACACAGTGGGTAGCAGAGGAAGAAAACTACTTTTATAACCACTGAGCGGTGAATATATGAAATTTACATTATATTAGGTAATGATTGATGATGAATTAGTCTAAAACATAAGTTATATTTATGGTAACTGGAATACCCCTTTAAAGATGGATGTTCTGGGATACACATTCAAAGTAAATATTTGAATTTTCTGTATTTTCTGCAGTCATTTAAAGGGGTTGTTCAGAATTTTGTTCAGAATTACCACATCTGTCTACAGGTAATAAGTGGTATAGCAGCTCAGCCCCATTCACGTCAGTGACATTGGTCTGCAGTACCAGACAAAATCCAGGCAGTCTTTGGAAGAAAGCAGACATGCTTTTCTACCCATTTACAAACCCTTTAAAAGGGTTGTCCCGCAGCTACTTTACGTCCGAGTGGATGTACCCTTTAAAAGGGTTATCCTACAAAATATATTGTTTATCGTAAAATCCTGTCCATTTTTATAAACCTTTTTTTCTTTGTATTTACATGTATTAAAAAACTGATCATTTCCCCAGATAATGCAGAAATGTTAGTATAGCGCCACCTGCGGTTTATATTGAACAGCTTTTCTATGTCCACCCGTCTTACTCTTTTATCAATTGCACAGCATTTCTTCAGACACGTAGATGACATTTCAGCCTCAGAAGCAGCCAACTCCCCACACCAGGGATCTCTCCGCCTACCTAAAGGACCAATACTGAGCATGTGCGTCCACCTCAGGAAATTTGCTGAGGTGGACACAGACATTGCCACTATTAATTTTATAACTGGATAGTTATCAAGCACATATGAGGACAATCATCACAGATGACCGAGTGTTAGTGAGAAATGCCAGTCCTTGAAAACATTGCAGCACCAGCACTGTAGCATGGATCTGATACTTCCCATCAGGCCTTGAAGTACCTGGGTGCACTGTGCAAGATGGGTGGGGATGCATTTGTAGGCATTATGCTCAGACCATTGTGGTCATTTATAGCTGACAGTGGAATGGATCACAAGAGCATCTGAAAGACCTGTCTAGGGAGCACATCGGGGACCCATATAAACCTAAACCCAACCCCGTTTTCATTTTCTGTGTAGATCTCATTTGGGGGAGCTCTTGACTTGTAGTAGGACTCAATATACAACCCCTCAAGACCCCATTATAGGTTTCTGTTGGGACCATGAGGTCTATCTTGGATTGATCTTATAAATGTGTTTACATGGACTGGAGGTGCACTGGGGACAGCGTGGGGACTACTTTGACACCCTCCAATAATCTTATAAATTCTGATCGTCTGGTAGGTTCAGGTGAGAGTTTTACTGTAAAGATCACAGGTTATGGGGTGTATTGTCCCCACATAGTACAACGTATCAAATGGTGCTTGTAATGGCTGCACATCAGTATGTGTATTGGTTTCATAGTTGCTTTTTTGCATGTATCTTATTATTGTACCATGTTCTTTTCGGGAACTTGGGTTTTAACACATTTTGTGAAATAACCCCACCTCAGCCTACAATGGGATTTCCGTGAAATCCGGTGAGCATCTACATGGAGTTTGTATGTCCTCCCCATGCATGTTTGGCTCTACTTCAAAGACTCTGATTTCTTTATGCAAGTCTATATATGTTGTCTGCTTCCTCTACAATTGTGTACTCAAGATAGGGGAATAGGATAGGGAGGCAACATGGGGACAGGGGCTGATATGAGTGAATATATTCTGTTTGTCGAGCAGTGCGATATCTTTATGCTATATAAATATAGGAAGTTAATTCTATAGAGTTATTTATTGCTTAAATCGGTTGTCTTGGACAAGCCCTTATGTGGTTGGACAAGAAAAAAACATGTTATTCTCCCTCATTTCTCCAAAGTTGTTCTAGGCAGTTCTGGTCCGGTCATCAAAGAGCAGCAGTGGGAACTAGCCGGGATACAGTACCTGACTGCTGCAGCCAATCACTGTCCTCAGCGGTCTACCCAGTGGCCTCTAGAGAACGGGAGCTGAGCATCACTTCACAATGGACCCACACTGTTTTGTTTCTATTGGCTACTGAAAACATCTGATCTTGGGGGTGCCAGCGATTGTTCGCCTACCGATGTGAATATTGATACCCTATCTGAAGGATAGCTCACCGATATCTAAAAGCTGGAATACCTTTTTACAGGATTAGTAAATCTGCCTCATTGGATTATTTAGAGCTACATTCACAGTTGGCAACCAGCTTGTTTACAGAAACATCCTTAAGAGTATATTGACGCCCGGCAGATTTGTATTAATCCATGCACATGCTGCAGAAACTACTGTTTAGTCGTATGGACACAAAAATTTCTAGACTAAACCTGCTGCATGTGAATATACCCTTACAGAGTAAAGACCTGTCGCCAAAAATGCAATCTGAAAGCACCATGTTATAAAGCACTGCACTAGAAGCTTAGCAGATTAATATACATTTTATTAGGGAAAAGGTTCAGTAAAACCTGTCATTTATACATTTATATGTTTGCTTTTTCCACTTCCTGTGAAGAACTATCTGTACAGGGGGAGGGGTTATCAGTGATTGACAGCATTGTCTGTATAAGTGTGCATAGGGAGATAGCTGTCAGTCACAGATAACTCCTCCTCCCTGTACTCCCGGTATTCACAGGACTGCAGATATAAATTTGAAAAAGTTTTGCAGAATCTTTTCCCACAAAAATATATATCAATCTGCTCAGCTTCTCCTGCTGTATAAAATATTGCTTTCAGTTTGCATTGCATTTTTTTTTATGATGGGCCCCCGTTAAGCCCTTCAGCAGACAGTTTTCACCTTCAAGACCCAGCCTTATTTAGCAAATCTGACTTGTCAGATATGGCATTTTAGTGCTGAAAGTGATCTACCCAGCTGTCATCTTCTGACAACCATACATTTTTATTTTTCTCTTAACGGAGCTGTGTGAAGGCGTATTTTTTGTGGGATGAGCTGCCATTATCATTGGTTCTATCTAGTGCTACATACAAATTTTCGATTTTCTTTTTAGGAAGCAGGATGAAGAAAAGACTGCAATTCTGCCATTGCTTTTTGGGTTTTGTTATTATAGCGGCATACATCATGCAGGAAAAATGACAAATTAACTGTATTCTGCTGGTGAGTATGATTACAGAGAAACTAATTTTACATAGTTTTTTTAAGTTTTGCTACTTTTACACAATTAATGCATTTTTTAAAAAAAAATTATGTTATTTGTCTCCATTTTCTGGCAATGGTCTTCTGTAAGGGCTTGTTTTTTGTGAGATGAGGTGACATCTTCATTGGTACCATTTTACACTTATTTTTCACTTGGTGTAACCCCAAATTTTTCATTTTCACAAAGGGTATAAGGATAAAAAGCCCCACAAAATTTGTGGTGCAATATCTCCCAAGATATATAATTTCATATGCCTCCAGCACCGTATACCCCCTGTGGGATCTGCGGGACATTTTTATTTTCTAGAGGGAATGAGATGTGTGTATGGGGGGTGAAATTACTTTATTATGTGGGCAGTGTAGTGATTTTACTTTCAACCAGTGTCACTTTTTACCAGTGTGCGTCCACTGGATGCACGCCAGGAAAAAAACCTGATAACTACTTATCAGCCGCAAAAAAACTGGCTCAATAAGCAATTATCAGCCATAGACACGGACAATCTGGCCACACAGATGTTGGCGCAGATGAAAAAGAAAAGAAAAAAGAAAAAAAAAAAAGCTGATAACCACTGATCACTGATCAGCCGCAAAAAAAACACAGTGGCTGATAAGTGATTATCGGCCGCAGACACGGGACAATCTGGCCACACAGATGTTGGCCAGATGGTCCCAAAAAAAAAAAAAAAACTGGTCAGTATCATCTTTGACTATCAAAAATATATCTATTGTCTGATTTATTGAATATTGTGAGATATGCTAGATGGCTCTCATGATTTTTATCCCCTGATGAACCTGTTGAACACAGGGGAAACGCGTCGGGATACAATTGTGACTTCTATGTGATTGATTTTTTATTTTTTTTTCACCTGTTTTGAATACAAATGTGATATTTATGCAATTGAGCTACTATTGTTTTTCATCTGCTTGATTATAGAGATTTTGGTGTAGGGACATCTAGGGATAAGCAGTACAAGGTACGAGGACAGGGGTCTCCTACCATCAAGGCGATCCCCTGGGCACAGGGTACAAGAGGGTCCTATTAGGGCCAGTATCTGCTTTCCCCAATATATCCCTATTGGTGACTGGTGTTGTCAGCTTTTTGTTTGGTAATTTTTTGACCATTTTTGGTCATTTTATTGGCATATTATAATAAAAGTTTAGTTTTAATAGGTCTTTGCTTTATACTTTAAGAAGTCACATGATATTTTGATAGAGCCGGAGCAATGCCTAATTTGTCTTTTTTTTTTTTTTTTAGATTATTTTACAGTCATAGATGGCATTATAAGGGAAGAGGGATGCATTTTTTTACACTTGAGACTTTCATTTTTTTTTACTTCTTATTATAGTCACATTTTTGGACTTCAACTTTTGAGGGTCTGATCGCTATTTTAGGCTGTATCATCCTGTACTGTACTTGTTAGTTTCACATTGGCAACTATCCAGCCGATGGCGTTAGAGAGGGAGCACCCTCCCTCTGTACACCCATTAGATGAGGCAGGCAGCATTGACTGTGGCATCTAAGGGGTTAATCCACTGGCTCAGCACTGTGTATGTGTGTGTATTTTATATATATATATATATCTGGGGTATGACTAATGACTAGCCATAATAGTCAGGCCCCTGTGAGCACTGCTTCTTTTATTTTAAGCCGCCATCTTGCCTGAGCTGTTGTTAACAGCATTTAGAGAAATGCCTTACACCAGACACAATGTACAGGAGGGAAACTCATTGATTTCTATGGGATAGTTTTGCAGACACGCATTGTGAGCTGTGCAGACATTATTGCGCAGGGAGGGAGAGTAGTTAAGTGACCATCACCAAGTGTGAATGGTAGATCCTGTGGAATTTGTAAAGAGGTGTTATCTGTCATTGTGATCTTGCTTATGATGATAATCAAATGAATGCTCAATAGTGAACTCTACAGAATATGAAATGTCATTCTATAATTAGGATTAGTGGCCAGTGTGAAAAATGCAGGTTCATACATACAACCAAGGACAAAATATCCTCGTAGACTGTGGACATAAAAAACATTAAGTGACCACGGTGCATGTTGTAAACGTTTAATGGTTGAGTGCTTTCTTTATATGGCCTCTCCAGTGTTTCTACCCTGGGTCTCTTTGCCCATTTAAGTGCTAAATTTCTGCAGCTTGCCATAATAACCTTAAAATAAACAGATATAAAACATTTATACAGTTCTTCTCAGTACAAAAAACTTTACACAAACTCCAACATCATACATGAACCCGTCCAGACGAGCTCTAACCTGATTAAACTATATAGCCTGAAAGGTACATATGTGTCTTTGGGCTACATAACTGCACAGGTATCTACATAGACTTATATGAACATGAATACTTGCACACGTTATACCTATATAGATATATAGGTCTATATGCATAACTGGGTATATGCATGCACACATCAGGGCTTTTCTGATGAAATGTTGCTGTGTCTATAACAGGGTCATTATGTTATAGCAACTAATTGCAGCATTTTATCTGATAATCTTGCTTGGTGTGTGTTATGTGTATTACTTGTGATATGGATAAGAACTGGGATTATACCTTTAAGAACAAGGTAAAATTATTTGTCTTTCTATGGCCAGTACCTTACCTACAATGCAAGCTGCCATATTTTTTAGGATGGGGTCCATTTGCCTTAGGCCCTAGTTTTCAACTTGTAGCTCTGCTACTTGAAAATCTACAACCCCCAGCATAGTCAGAACATACTGGAAGTTGCAGTTTCCTAAAGCAGAAGAGTTACAAATTTGAGAGCACTGGCCTTGTGTTTGGTGGTTGGCTGAAAGGACTAAACAATGGCTGCCCACATTGTATATAAGTAATATAGGTACACTTTATATATTAATGTCAAATAAAAATGTAGGCATGGGGTTCACATTATGATATCTTCAGCAGGGATAAAGTTTAAATGACAAGACCAGTGCCACACATTCCAATAGGCAGATCATGAACAGGAAGAAGCGGGAGCTCCCCATGCGCATTAGACTGTGATCTGGTCTCGCTGAAAACTATGGGTTTGTCTGACAATAGTCTAATATACACTCACCGGCCACTTTATTAGGTACACCTGTCCAACTGCTCGTTAACACTTAATTTCTAATCAGCCAATCACATGGCGGCAACTCAGTGCATTTAGGCATGTAGACATGGTCAAGACAATCTCCTGCAGTTCAAACCGAGCATCAGTATGGGGAAGAAAGGTGATTTGAGTGCCTTTGAACGTGGCATGGTTGTTGGTGCCTGAAGGGCTGGTCTGAGTATTTCAGAAACTGCTGATCTACTGGGATTTTCACGCACAACCATCTCTAGGGTTTACAGAGAATGGTCCGAAAAAGAAAAAACATCCAGTGAGCGGCAGTTCTGTGGGCGGAAATGCCTTGTTGATGCCAGAGGTCAGAGGAGAATGGGCAGACTGGTTCGAGCTGATAGAAAGGCAACAGTGACTCAAATTGCCACCCGTTACAACCAAGGTAGGCAGAAGAGCATCTCTGAACGCACAGTACGTCGAACTTTGAGGCAGATGGGCTACAGCAGCAGAAGACCACACCGGGTGCCACTCCTTTCAGCTAAGAACAGGAAACTGAGGCTACAATTTGCACAAGCTCATCAAAATTGGACAGTAGAAGATTGGAAAAACGTTGCCTGGTCTGATGAGTCTCGATTTCTGCTGCGACATTCGGATGGTAGGGTCAGAATTTGGCGTCAACAACATGAAAGCATGGATCCATCCTGCCTTGTATCAACGGTTCAAGCTGGTGGTGGTGGTGTCATGGTGTGGGGAATATTTTCTTGGCACTCTTTGGGCCCCTTGGTACCAATTGAGCATCGTTGCAACGCCACAGCCTACCTGAGTATTGTTGCTGACCATGTCCATCCCTTTATGACCACAATGTACCCAACATCTGATGGCTACTTTCAGCAGGATAATGCACCATGTCATAAAGCTGGAATCACCTCAGACTGGTTTCTTGAACATGACAATGAGTTCACTGTACTCAAATGGCCTCCACAGTCACCAGATCTCAATCCAATAGAGCATCTTTGGGATGTGGTGGAACGGGAGATTCGCATCATGGATGTGCAGCTGACAAATCTGCGGCAACTGTGTGATGCCATCATGTCAATATGGACCAAAATCTCTGAGGAATGCTTCCAGCACCTTGTTGAATCTATGCCACGAAGAATTGAGGCAGTTCTGAAGGCAAGAGGGGGTCCAACCCGTTACTAGCATGGTGTACCTAATAAAGTGGCCGGTGAGTGTATATGGGGCCTTTAAGGAAAAATGGGATAGGGGATATCCTACTACTACAAAGTTTTACTCCATATACACTGGCTTGTGGGTGAAATTTCAGGATGAACCTAAAATGCACTCTAACCTTTACAGGTGAACTTGTTTCAGTACTTTTTGTACAACTTGCTGCTCTCTAACAAGAAGCTTCACAGCAAAATTCACAACAGGTGTTTGATCCATGAATCGCCCAATACATTTCCTTATTCAATTAGAATTGGTATTTAAACAGTCCTCCTCATCATGCTGTTCACATTTTGACATCATGAGACTAAGACGACACCTAAAAATTGATCAACAGTACCTCGCCATTGCAAGGCTTCAAACAGGATGTTCTCAGACGGAAGTGGCCACTGAGCTTAGAGTGTCACAGAGTTTCATCAGCAGGTTGCAAGAGAGATACAGAGAGACTGTGAGAGTCACAGAAAGGCATAGAAGTTGACGTCCTTTGGCCACATCCCACACTGATGACCGCTTCATTGTGAACAATGTCCTGCGGAACTTGATGATGAATGCCACACAACTCCAGGCACATTAAAGGGAGGTGAGAGGCACCCAAGTGTCACATCAGACCATTTGAAACTGTTTACATCAGCGTGGTCTGCGTGAAAGACAACCTGCAAGGGTACCTGACCACAGGCATCATTGTCTTCCATGAGCCAGAGAGCATCTCAGCTGGACAAGGGATTAGTGCCCCTCATTGCTGTTCACTAATTAGAGTCAATTCATGCTGAGCAGAAATTATGGCTGCCAACAATGTTGGAGACGTCAAGGAGAGCACTATGCATCAGCCACTGTTGTCACCAGACAAGCCTTTGGTGGTGGTGGTACAGTGTGGGCAGGTGTGTCTAGTCAATACTGCCCTACACTTTGTGAATGGTACAGTGACAAGCCCATACTACTTGAATAACATCATTAATCCAGTAATAATGCCTCTGCATGTACAACACGGGTCTAATTTTATCTTCATGGATGACAATTCACCAGCTCATCGAGGTCGCATCATTAGGGAACAGCTGCTGAAGATTGGGGTACCTCAAATGGAGTGGTCTGCACTTTCTCCAGACCTGAATTCCATTGAAAACCTATGGGATCAGCTGAGTTTCTATGTAGAACCTCAGAACCTCAATGACCTAAAGGCCTCTCTTCAAGAAGAGTGGGATGCCATGCCTTAGCAGACAATAAGTCAACTTGTGAACAGCATGAGACGTCGTTGTCAAGCTGTAATTGATGCTCAAGGCCACATGACAAGTTTTTGAGACATTTTTTGTGGGGATATACCCACCACTATTGTTGGCTTTTGTTTCAATAAATTGAATAAATAACCATTGCATGCTTCTACTTAAATGCCCTACTTTCATGATATAATATCACTGTGGCATGAACTTTTTACATTTTCCATAAATTTCACCCGAAAGCCAAATATCCCTAACTTTTTGTAGTAGTATATACCCATCTATAGGGGTGTTTTTTGCATCTGAGAGAACTCTTGTGGTGGCCATACAAGATGATTGGAAGTGAATGTTCATCATACCTCTGACTTCCTTGCCAGTACTGAAGAGCCTGCCTTAGTGACAGGGTACTGGTTAAAGACACGGAAATCCTATATCCATGTAACTTCCAGTCACCTGATATGGCCAACACAGGGACCTGCTAATATGGCCACTACTGGTTGCTGTTAATAAGGCCACCACAGGTTGCTGTTGATATGGCCACCACAGGAGGTAACATGGCCAACAAAATGTAGATGGGGTAGGTTGGGACATCTCTACTTGTCTTATGGATTAGTGATCTATAAAAGATTTTCTTCTGAGTTTTCCATGTCTTGGTAGAGTTACCCTCATATTCTGGCTTTCTCCTGGTTTCATGTCGTCTTGTACCATAACATATATTTTTCTAATACACACATATGTGAAGTGTGTGTATTCGCTGCACAGGACAGCAAATCTTCTATCATTTAAATATACCCATTATACACCAACCTCCCAAAATACAACACACACTATATACAGCGAGATTTCTATGTTTCCATGAATACTTATTGTATGTACATAATAAACTTGTAGCCTGCGGAATTTCAATTGCAGGGCTGCAACCCAATATATATGTATTTATATATAATTATTACCCTTCTGTTTCCCCCAATAAGAAAATAGCACAAAGTGGATTGTACATATATTCTTCTTACAAAAATATCTCCCGGTCTATAACCTATTGTATGACACCCACTGTCCCTCCTGCAGTTTTGTAGGGTGTTAGAAGTCTCCTTTATTAGTGCCTAACAGCACAGGAGGGCACTTATGTCCATAACTGACCAGACTCACGTAGCACAACCCATGTAGTGTCTTCATCAGCACTGTATGTCTCGCAGTGCCCCCTCATGTAGGTATATCTGTATTTGTTTTCCAAGTACAAGGCATACAGCACCCTGGGCCATACACTTTCGGATTAGCACACAGTGCTCCGGTCACTGCGCATTGGGTTCCAGTTTGTAGGACAGCTCAAAAAGCAAGTTCTGATTGTCGATGACTTGAAACTGGCGCACGTAAGCTTTATTCTGCAAATGGTTTGGAGAGACATCTGTGTCCAGCCCTACAGTAAAATGAGAGGCAGAGTAAAAAAATAAGTCAAATTAAAAACTAAGTTTACGCTGAAGATAGGGGCTACTGCCTAATATGATGTGTCTGTGTAATAAGATTATTTAGGGGCAATACCAGGTTTGACCACATGGTGGAGCCAAGAGTATAGTTCTACGCTTCTATTAACCTGAGGGCTAGAAATAAGATGTGAAGCTGAAATCTGACTTGATCACCATGACCGCTTACATGTAGCAGTTGCCAAAATGATTAGACTGAACAAAAGTTGGCACGGCTACATTGTCACCACAGTATTCTTTTTTGTGTGTGTGGCTATAACAATGGTAGGCAGCTGGCAAACCTTTTGTGTTAAGATTCTGGCGTTTTGTCTTCTTTTCCATCTGTAGCGTGTACAGTACACAGCTCCATGCATGAGCTGCGCTGCCTGTCCCACATTTTCTTCTAGGTTACACAGAGAATGGTGTCCTGTGTTGCCCTTTCTGTAGTGGACATGCACAGTTACTTTCCAGATACTGAAATAGCCGCATGCACTGTCTGGGCTGTTTCTGCATATCTCATACACTATATTAGATAGTAAGCATGCATGCCCTGTCCTCTTTTTGCTGCAAATAGGGGACATAGGGCACTCAATGTAATGTGCAGCCCTTGGATGCAGTCAACGGTCACATTTGAGGCTCTCAGCCAACGATCTATTTTGGCTATACCGAAATCCTAATGCCCCAATCCTATAATAAATAAACCTTTCTCAATTTTTGTGGACATATGGTGCTTTGATCTGTGTACAGCTTGGCTAATCAAATAGTAATCTTATGGATGGATGGCAATTTAAGTCAGTGTAATTCCAACTGCTATAGTCGGTAAGCTTGGAAGTGAGTGTGTACACAGCTCAGATACCTAGATGCAGAATGATTTCTGATGACCCCTTCATGCACTTACTCATTTGGCTGCTCCGGTATTTCCGCACAGTCCTCACTTTCTCTGCTATAGCGTGCTGTGAAGTGAAGAGAGAACAGTCACCATGACAACCCCACACTCCCTGTATCATTAAAACAACTGTTCTGTTACTTCTGGTAGTGGATATTTTTAGTATAAGACTCACAAGGGGTGTATGTCTTCAGACAGCAAATATTCTGCTGCAGATTATGTTTTTAGTGGACACAAACAGGGTTCTGTGTGAGCTGTAGGCTATATCTCTCATGTTCACAACCATGATTGGACCAGGAAACATGGTCTATGTGTTGGCCGCATCTCCCGGGAAGACCAAGACTCCCCTGACTGTTTCATAGCCATTTTATATATAGTCAATTCAGGTCAGGGGAGCTGTGGTCAGCGTGACACACGGACCATGTGGTTCCTAGGCCGATCACACTCATCTGCATGAGCTCTTTAAAGTACTATTAATTGAATTGCTTGCAATAACTCCAAATTGCAGATTACTATTATTGGTGACTCACCATTTTCTCCACGTTTACAAGTCCATCGAGGAAGGTTTTGCTTCCCTCATGTAAAAATGTAAGATCTGTGAATGAAAGGTCAAACATATAAATGACAACTACATAGAATACAGTATAACTAGTGGAAGACCTGATCATATCTAGCTATGTTCACATTAGCATCACAACTTCAGTTTATAATAATAGGGTCATTTAGGCTGCTGTCAAAGTTAGTGTCATTTTGACCCCAAGAACAGTGCAACATGCTGTGCTGTTCTCAGAAGTGATGGAAACGCTATTAGAACTCCCTTTGGAGACTCTACACAGATATGGACCAGGGTAGCACTTATGGCAGCTGCTTTGAGATTAAGCAACTGAGGGTCCCTATCTCCCTTCAGAGGTGAAGTGCCATTTATGGAGAAAACTATTGGGGCACACCTCTTAATCGCTGAATTCAGGTGTTTGATTTAGCTCCATTGCCACAGGTGTGTAAAATCCAGCACCTAGACACGCAGTCTGCCTTTATTAACATTTGTAAATAAATGGCTCATTCTGAAGAGCTAATTGAGCATGGTCCTGTAATAGGATGCCACCACAGCAACAAGTCAGTTTGTGAAATTTCTTTGCTCCTAGATATTCCACCATCAAATGTGAGTGGAATTATTGTAAAGTGGAAACGTTTAGGAATAACAGCAAGTCAGCCATGAAGTAACAGACCACGTAAAGTTACAGAGCACGATCACATAGTCACCAATACTCTGCTGACTAAATAACTGCAGAGCTCCTAAAGTCATCTGGCATTAATATCAGCCCAAAAACTGTGCATCGGAAGCTTCTTGGCAGGGGTGTCCATGACCAAGCAGACAAGTCAGGGTTTGGGGAATGCCACCTGTAAAGTTTAGAGGAAATGGGATAATGCTATGAAGCTGGTTTTCAGAGGTTGGCCTAGGTCCCTTAGTTCCAATGATAGGAACTTTTAAAGTTTCAGTATACGGATACATTTTGGACATTTGTATGCGTTCAACTTTGTGGGATCAGTTTGGTGAAGGCTGTTTTCTGTTCCAGCATGACTGTTCTCCAGTTCACAAATTAAGGTCCATAAAGACATGGTTGGGTGAGGTGGGTGTGGAAGAACCTGATTGGCCACACAGAGCCCTGACCTCAACCGCACCCAACACCTTTCAGATGCCTAACCTGCAGCCCTCCAGCTGTTGCAAAACTACAACTTCCAGCATGCCTGGACAGCCTATAGCTATCAGTCTACAGCAGGGCATGGTGGGAGTTGTAGTTTTACAACAGCTGGAGGGCCGCAGGTTGAGCATCCCTGAACTAGAACAAATATTGTGAGCCAGGCAACATCACTATCTGACCTCACAAATGCTGTTCTGGATGAATGGGCAAAAAAGTCCCACAAACACTGCAAAATCTTGTAAAAAGCCTTCTCAGAAGAATTGAAGCTGTTTTAGCTTCCTAGGGTGAACCAACTCCATATTAATGCCTTTATGTGATCCTGTAGGTGTAATGTGTGGGTGTCCCAATACTTTTGTCCATATAGTGTAACTTCAGCTAATGGAAGGGGAGAGTTGGACAATAATTACAGATCACACAGAGAACAAGAAACAGTTTATGTTGCAGAAAGAACTGCTGTGTAATTGATCATTTTCTACAGCAGTTGCACAGCGCTAGTTGATTTTTTTTTTTAAGGGAACACTGGTGGTCCTCAGGATCTGAGAGCCACACTTGATAGAAAAGGCTAAAGCACAAAGTAAAATTACAGAGCCATAAGATATACAGAATTATCAGAAGAAGAAAGTTGAGGGAAGAAGCTTAAAGGGGTTGCCCAAGTTATTATTTTTGTCTTTTGTATGTTTCTAACTAGTCAAATACAACAGCTTTTCCATACACTTTCTGCTTCTAAAGCTGCTGGTTTCTCAGGTTTCAATGAGGGTCACATGACCTGTGATGGATGTCAGCTTGCCTCCCTGCTAATCTTGCATTCGTGCACAGAGACTGTGCTGGCCACGCCCCCCTGCTCTGCCAGCTGCTATCTGCTCTCCCTGGATTCTTTCAGATAAAACATTAACCCCTTCAGCCAGAACACAATGAAGGCTTTACAACAACAGCTGCAGATGTAAAGAGACACAGGATCTGCTCTCCTCACCCTACAGACACAAAGCTGACACTGGAGCTGATTTTAAGGAGATGCAAAGTATTGTATTGTACAAGAACAGGTAGGGGGAAGACCCTGTGTGTATCAGCAGTGTCATTGTACAGCTGGGAATTGTAGTCCTACACATACAACATGCTGCTGAGTATCCCAGCAGACATGTCACTCAGGGCAGCATTTGCATAGCAGAGCAGGGGGAGGGGCAGAGATTGTTATTACTGCAGGTAAACAAAGACCAGAATAGAACCAGGGAAATGAGGAAATATAGTTGTTTTTTTTACTAAAACTTGCTTAACTTAGTTATATATTGCTGCCCATCAGATTTAGGCTACTTTCACACTAGCGTTATGGAATTCTAAGTTAAGCAAGTTTTACTAAAACTTGCTTAACTTAGTTATATATTGCTGCCCATCAGATTTAGGCTACTTTCACACTAGCGTTATGGAATTCCGGTATTGAGCTCCGCCATAGGGGCTCAATACCGGAAGAAAACGCTTCAGTTTTGTCCCCATTCATTGTCAATGGAGACAAAACTGAACTGAAGACAACAGAATGATCCTAAAAGCATTCCGTTCAGTCTTCAGACCAGAGAGCAAACCGCAACATGTTGCGGTTTGCTCTCCGTACTAGTTATCCGCACCTAAACGGATCCGGAATGACCCCCAATGCAAGTCAATGGGGACGGATCCGTTTGGTGTGGACACACTTGTAAACGGATCCGTCCTCCATTGACTTTCAATAGAGGTTATTCCGGATCCGTTTAAAAGCTAATACAACCGGATCCGGAATTACGGATCCACAAGGTTGTATTACTCAGTACGGATCCGGCGGGTCCCTTCACCCGCCGGATCCGTACTAACGCTAGTGTGGAAGTAGCCTTAAAGTACTATATTTTTTTTTTTTCATATCTCGGACAACCCCTTTAATCATATGTGGCATTAATATCTGCTTACCTTTCAAGATCAAGGGGATAAATGGAATTACTGGGGGTCGCATACGGGACACCATTTCCCGATATGACTTGTGATTCCTGCAGGGGTCCTAAGGAAGGAGGGTAACAATATTAGAACAATACATTATATGGCTCCATGAATGTTAGTTTAGGAACATTAGGTTTACCCTACAGAGGTTTAGCACAATTTACAGGATTGAATGACCATTGAAATAAATGGACAAAAGGCCCAAATGTGGGTTATTCATTTCTCTGTATTCCTCTATTAAAGAAACATAACACACAACAAGAGTACCATAGAAACTTTGGGAATCATTACTTCTAACACTGTCTGCTCCAGCGCTGGGCATGGCAGCAATCATGTCTAAAGTATGCACTGCCAGCACTGCTGTAATATATAAATGGAATGAAGGGTCTTAAATTGTCAGTTTAAAAAAAAAAATACACTACACCAACTGGAGCACTAAACAAATGCAAAAAAAAAAGGAGAGAGGAAATAGCCACCGTAGACTTTATTAACAGTATAACTCACCGTTAAGTTTTCAAACTTTCTAAAGAGATTCTTAAACTTTCCAGGTAATTTCTATAAAAGAGAGAATGGATTTGTTAACACATATGTATCATATTGCATTATTAAGGGTTGCTCATGTAATACAAGAGGATACTTGTGCTTATTGAACCTCATAATAGCAATCAGCAAGAGCAGTATATTATCTTTTTTTACTTTGTTATTATAATTCGCTATATTGCTCTCATCGGTAGGTAATCTCTTTTCCCTTACCTTCATGGAATTGTCTGCTTGGGAGCATAACTAATAGGTAAAAGGGCTACAAAAATTTGTTCTAAGGCTGAGTTTACACGTTAAGGTTTTCTGATGCAATATTTGCAGGTGACATTGTATCTGTCCATTATACTTACTTTCCCTTTATGATCCACATCTGGTTTTGGCTTCAAAAACTGCTTAAAAGCATCCACCAACAGGATTTTTATGCAGTTTTCAAAGCCAGTGTCAAGAACTTATCATAAACTGAGAACAGGTATAAAGGAAAGACTGAGTTTTCTCCTTGGTTTGAATCCGCTCCTGGCTTTTCCATAAAAAGCTGAACCCCAACTTTAGCATATTAGACTCTCCTGGGTAGGTGGCCACTTTAGTTGAAGTGTCATGCATGGAAGCAGTTTTTGTATCAAGTGAGTGATATCAATATTTGAGTATCAGGTAGCCATGTCCATGTGACAAGAGTGTCTCTGCCCTGGAGGGTCCAATATGCCCAGGACAAGGTCAACAGTATTCTGGAGGACATTATGCCTTGTATATAAGGCCCATGCATAAACAAGATTCTGACAAATCATATATTTAAATTCCATAATGACCAAAACCAAAATGTAGTCATGTGAACTATATCAATTTTACGCTTTGATGTTCCTAATAGTGATCTTTTATGAGATATGGATTGGAATACCCTGTGTCAGGGATCGTTCACACTCAGTCCATAGGCAACAAAGGCAGTGACACCAAAAGTCCTGTTATTACCTTTATTTAAAGGGGTTGTCCAAGTTATGGAAAAAAAAATATAGCACTGTAAATCTGATGGGCAGCAATATATAACTAAGTTCAGCAAGTTTTAGGCAAAAAAAATCTATATTTCCTCATTTCCCTGGTTCTCTTCTGGCCTTTGTTTACATGCAGTAATAACAATCTCTGCCCCTCCCCCCTTCTCTGCAAAGGCAGTGAATATAAGTGCTGTGAGTACATGTCTGCCTGCTGGGATACTCAGCAGCATGTTGTTTGTGTAGGACTACAAGTCCCAGCTGTACAATGACACTGCTGATACACACAGGAAATTCTCCCTACCTGTTCTTGTACAATTCCTCTATAGCATCTTGCCCAGCATTTGTCTCCTCTCACTGCTGCAGCTACTATTTGTTGTAAAGCCTTGAGCCCTCAGTGTGTTCTGGCTGAAGGGGTTAATGTTTTATCTGAAGGAATCCAGGGAGAGAGAAGATAGCAGGAGCCCGGCAAAGAAAGGGGGCGTGGCCAGTGACGTCTCGTGTACAGACTGTTATCTGAACTCTGAGGCTTGGGCACGAAACATCATAGACCAGGGAGATAAGGTGACATCACAGGTCATGTGACCCTCAGTCAACTCTGAGAAACCAGCAGCTTTAGAAACACAAAGTATATGGGAAAGTTGTTATACCTGACAAGTTAGAAACATATAAAGAACAAAAAAATAACTCGGACAACCCCTTTAAGGTTCTCTTTGGCTCAGTCAGCCGTAGTCTCCGGGACGCAGCCGGGTCACACAAAAAGGGTCTGCAGTTCTGGCAGTGTTTGCTCACACTAGTGCCTATCTTCAACTCAGACCCACCCTGCACTCTGCTGCAAGTTTAAATAGGAACTGCGGACATGGAACATAACAGAAACCTGTAGTTGATCGTGGGAGATTAGCTCCCACCCTCTCTGTCCTAATCTCCAGTAAAACCAGGCCCGGATGGCTGTTTCCAGCCTTTACTGAACAATGGCGTCGACCCACTAGTTAGTGGACACCGTACGTTTCCTGGTTCTACTCCACCAAAGCTGTGTACCTTGGTGGCACGTCCTAACACACACCTGAAACATAGACACTTTTAAAAAGTCTCCAACAACATTCTAGGTGGAATGTACCTTCCCTCATAGACGCATCCTGTCACTGCCTTACACCTGTTTTACATTATAAATACAAGCAAATACGATATGTTATAGATCTAGACAGATACCACTGAATAATGGCCCATAATAGTATGATTTGCCTCCAAATATAATTCATTTTATAAGTGATATAAGTGATCGAATATTGCCCTTTTTTGTTGTGACCTTGGTACTCCTTCTATGGTGAGTGAGTATTTGTATTGTATTGTGTTTGTCATACATCTTTCGAGGGTTCAGAGCTCATCTTACCTCCCAGGTAACACGAAGGCGGCTCACGGCACCATTATCCAAACCCATCACTATAGCAAAAAAGGATAGGAGGTCCTGATTCTGTTTACAACTGTGGAGAGTCCAGGTTAGAGAGAGATAATGAAAAGTGGTGCCCGGAAAAGACATAGGGGGGAATTTATCATGAGGGGAAAATTTGAAGTCAGTTTTGCTTGAGTGTGCGTTGGAGTACTTTATGCCACATTTATCAAATGTCTCATGTTACTTGATAAATTTGGCTTATCCTTAGACCTAACCTAGAGAAGCTACTCCAATTGTCCTACTCCACACTCCTCCTGGAGTGACACTCCTAACATAGCTAACCACCCCCACTTTTCCACCCACATTGGTGTAAAAATGAAAAAAGTTGCTTAAATTTTGTGCGAGTACAAAAAGTTGCAAAAGTCCTATTTTTGCGACTTTTTGATGCCAGAGTGAAGATATGATAAATCAGAGCAATATAGTGTGACCATAGAGAATGTTCACTGGAAAGAAGGCACAACCTGCTCCACAGTGGCACCCTGCCACAGGTGCTGAGGTGGAATAAAGTGCCATGGCAATAACGGTATAATTAAATACTTCTTTTCTGCAGTGGATATAGCAGTGTACTGTCATCACATATGGTCGAACACTGATAAGTTGGTGGACCTGGGTATGCTGGAGCCTAAAAACATCCAGCGGCAATTACAAGTATTTGGTAGTATAGCAAAATATATACAGATGTAATGTTCAGGTAGAATGGGGAAAGTTAGCAGTATGAGGTAGAATTCAGACAAGTGGAGGTTGCAATCAAGAAGAAGAGAAAAATACTCACATGGCTGCTGTTTTTATAAACTTCTTGAGGAGCTGAGTGCGTCTCGCTGGTGCCTCACACAGCAGAGTTTGAGTGCTGACCCAGTGCTGTACCTCACTACATCGTTGCAAAAGGAGCTCCAGATTCGCTGTCTCCCTGCGTCCTCGCTCCACATGGAATACATAATCTACAAACTCCAGCTGTAGAGAAATAAGGACATTTCATATTGAGCCTTCTGCTATTTAAAATGGTCATCCAGGATTTTACTACGGATGGTCTATGCTCAGGATAGTGCAAAGTCTAATCAACGGGGTCCAATACCCTATACTCCTGATGATCAGCTGTTCTGCAGTAGTACCGGTGCTGGAAGTTGGCAACAGAACTACAGGGAGCAGCTCTGCAGTAACCAGCTCTATCCACTACACAATGGACAGAGCTGTGTAGTGCCCCTGCTGGAGTTACACTGACACGGCTGATTGGCGGAGGTGCAGGATGTCGGAACCACACAGAGTGTAGGCCATTACTTGTAAAACCCTAGACAACACCTTTAAAGGTTATGTAGACATTTGCCAAAATAGTTTTCATAATCTCAGTGTTGCTAAAATACACATATAAGAAAATTAAGCAAGTTTGCAAATAGTCCTGAATGTCAGAACTGTTTGTCCCATGCATCTCCATGGTACAGACTACAAGCAAAGCCTGTGTACAGGGGCGGATTTGGATCTTAAATTGGCCCTGTTAAAACACTTAAAAGTGGCCCTATGTTGTAGGCTGATCCAAATTGTCAGAAGGCAGGGGCAACAAAAGTAGGAGGGTTCGGTAATATTGCAACACAAAATACTGCTGAGGGCATCAGATCATTATGTACCCAGTCGGCGGCCATAAGGAGGGCTAGGGGGGCCCCCTGTGCATCGGGCCACTGGGAAATTTCCCTGTATAGTCTATGGCCGGTTGACCTCTTCCTGTGTAGTTTGATTCAGCAGTCATACTCCCTTCCATTTGTCATTGTGATTTACATGTTAACACAAGGTAGAGGAATGTTGAGTAACCTTAACGTTGCTTATGTCACTGAACTCTGAAAATACTTTTGATATGTCATCAAATAGCGTTTATTGAGCCTGTCTCATGCAGCCAGGAGAGAGAGTGTGCTATGTGAGAGTTTCTCTCTCCTCGTTCTACCGATCAGTGGGGGTCTCATTACTCAGACCCCCACCGAACAAAACCTTTGATATGCTGCTATGACTTAGCTCTTTAGGGCACATTTATTAAGACCGGCGTGTTAGATGCTGATAATAATAAAGCCCCATCGCTGGTGGTGGATCCGCCGAAGTTATGAAGAATATCCAGTGCCACTTCTAAATGCAAGCTGGTAGCTGGGTACATGGTAATGTCACAGCTTTTTTTCTTGACTACAATGGGCAGCATTACCAGCAGGATCTTTTAGCTCATACTCGTGCTTCGTCAACAGTTTTTTTTTTTTAATTTGTTACAAAGTGAAATAACTGCAGTACTTCTTGCTGTGAAACAATATGGTGTCTGACTGAATAATTTTCTAACCTGCTGAGTTGCCGGTGCCCCCTCCCAGCATCTTGCAGGAATTCAGAATTATGTGCACTGCTAAACCACAAATTATAGGTCACAGTTAAATTTTCCATAATGTCTGTTGTTTTCTAAGCAATCAAAGATGCAAAAAAAGAAAACGTTGGGTAAGAAAATACTTGCCTCACGTCATCTTCATCAACAATAAACTAGCGGTTAAACCTTAAGCCAAATATATTGGCAGGTTTCATAAGAGGTACAACTTTCTACCAGCCCCATAATTAACAAAATTCACATTAGTTCTTTAAAAAAAAAAAACACAAAAAAAAATTATAAAAGAATGCAGAGGATACAGCACGCCTAAGAGCTCATGCACAAGGCCGTTGGTCGGCCGTTCCATGCATTGGGGACAGTAATTTGCGGTTTCCAATGCACGGGTAAAACATCTGTGCAGATTCTGCAGATGGATCCAGACCCATTCAAATTAAAAGGGTTCCACAAAAAAAAAAATAGAAGCTTCCATGGGGTTGCGTGCCTCCGTTCCGCACTGACCTTCCGGATTGTGAATGGGTCCACATCCGTGATGTGGGGTGCACACGGCCGGTGCCCGCATATTGCAGACCCACTGTTTGCGGCTGCAATACAGACACGGACGTATGCATGAGCCCTAATCCTTAGTGATCAGTTATTATTCATGGGGGAAGCTTGGTGTGGTCTCAGCAAGGGAAATGTAGTCTTATATGAAGGCAACAATCTAATAAATGGTTGCATTTACCTTTAAAAACGCAGGAGCCGCTCTTTTAGGGGACTGTTTGCCAAGTAGGAGACCCCCTTCCATGATGTCTATAAACCCTAATAGGACATATGGACAGGCTCGGACTGGCCCACAGGGGAACAGGTGAATTCCTCGATGGGCCCCTAGTCACCTACCACCTGCTCAAGTGGCACATGGCACAGTAGACTGACATATAGATAGGCTGGCTAATATCCTATACAGTACATTGCCTATGTCCATATAAAAGCTGGGTAGTGTGGGCAGGTAGTATATGCAGCTTTACAGAGGGGCCCCAGAATGAACTTTACTGGTGGGCCCTGGGTACCCCAATCCACACTGCATATGGAAATAATTTAGGGAGAAATTAAATATAAAAGTAGAACCCAGAAAACCTGGCTCATGAACATTAGATTACAAGAGCCTCTAATAAATGGGATTTGTTGGTAGAAATGTAATGTCTATAACGGACTGAAAGAGAACCTGTCACCATGGAGTGTAATCTGCAGGCAGCATGTTATGGAGCAGGAGGAGCAGAGCAGATTAACATATAGTTTTAGGGGAAAAGATTCAATAAAGCTTGTAATTTTATACATCATGATTGCATTTTCTCTATAAATTAGATAGTGGTCAGTCACTGATAAGACAGCCCGTGTGTACAACTGAACTCCAAAAAAGCAGAGGCTTAAAGGAAACCTGTCATCAACTTCAACCTCACTGAGGGCAGCATAAATTAGTGACAGAAATGCTGATTTCAGTGGTGTATCACTCATGAGCTAAAAGTAAGTGGTTGCTGAGAACCAGCATAATAATCATTGCAGCCCAGGCTTGGAAAAGAGTCAAATCTACCTGAGAAGAGTCATGGTTATTCCTAATCTCCTGCTCTCCCCACCATCTGCTGATGATTGGCAGTTCTCTCCTAGACAGAAAGGAAGAAAACTAGGTAGAAGCCTGTCAGTCATCAGCAGGTGGGCAGGGAGAGCAGGAATTCATGAATAGCCAGGACTCTTCTTAGGTGACCGTGACTCTTTTTCCAGGTCCAGTCTGCAATGATTGCAATGCACTGGTTCTCGGCAACCACGTACTTTTATCTTATAAATGACAGACCGCTGAAATCAACTCACCCGTCTCTACTTTATTCTGCAGTTAGTATAGGCAGCATAAAGGGGATGACAGGTTCCCTTTAAAGGGCAGATCTATACCTATGAAACTGGCTGACCTGTTACATGTGTACTTGGCAGCTGAAGGCATCTGTGTTGGTCCCATGTTCATATGTGTCCACGTTTCTGAGAAATATGATGTTTTAATATATGGAAATGAGCCTCTAGGAGCAATGGGGACGTTGTCATTACACCTAGAGGCTCATTTCTCTCTTCAACTGCTGCTCCCTCTCCACTTTGATTGACTTTGAAGGAGCAGGATTGAAGGAGCAGAGATTTATAAAATGTATAAAATTACTTTTTTATAACCACATAACTATATATCTATCTGCTCAGCTCCTTCTGCTCTATAACATGCTGCCTGCAGATTACACTGCATTTTGTGGTAAAAGCTACTCTTTGAAGCCTCATGGACATGACAGAGCCTTATGCAGGAGGTTGTAGAAACGCTGTATGGTCCTCCATGCTGCAACATATTATAGAGTTATTCTCCCTAGAAGCAATACTAATACTGTAGCTCCATGATGAAACATCCGATGCAGCATGCCCCCATAAGGCCCCATTCACTATTATAGGACTGGTATTACATTTTTGTATAACCCGGAGGTTGAACTGAGCTGTAAAAAGCCCCGTACAAGGGGGGCTCATGACAACCTCCATGCATAGGTACCTGGTTCCCATACCTTGACAGGCTGCAAAATGAATTGGCCGCATCCACAAATCTTTCATCTATTGTAACACTGCAATATACTGTGGATATATTACCAAATGGTGTGAAAATGTGGTTTATGTGCAACGTGAAAGTCACAGCTCGAAAAGATTTTCCATCACATTGTAATACTTCCAGGTTGCCCCTTAAGATATGATTTATGTACAGCTCTGAGAAACTTTCACATATGTTTATGTAAATGCAGTCATTAACCCTTTTATGTCCCCGTCTTCTGTTTTCTTTTTTATAGGTCAACTCCACAATTCAGAACTCCCGCTTAAAGGGGTTTTCCGGGTTCAGAGATGAACCCGGACATAATCCCAATTTCACCCCTCCAGCCCCTTTAACATGAGCATCATAGCATCTCATGCTCCGATGCTCTCCCTTGCCCGGCACTGCATCGCGCAGTTTGTCTATATTTTCACACTGCTTCCACCTAGCAGCCGGCACTGATGACGTCACCGGCACTGATGGGCGGGCTTTAGCATTAGCCTAGCTTTTTTACAGGCTAGGGCAGTGCTAAAGCCCGCCTATCAGTGCCGGTGATGCCATCGGGCTCACTGCTAGGGGGTGGTATCCGACTAGCTTACCCAATGGAGAGCCGGTACATCACCGCATCTCCATAAAAAGCCTTTGCCCTGCACAATTCAGCGCAGGGCAAAGAAGAGCATCGGAGCATGAAATGCTCTGATGCTCATATCAAGGGGGCTGTCTGGGTGAAAATGGGGGTAAATCTGGGTTCAGCTCTGAACCCGAACGACCCCTTTAATTTATGTTAGCCATGATTTTCCCAGTTAAACAATTTTTTACATAACGCTGCACTTATAATGTCCACAAACCCTATATTACAGTGCCAGCTACTTCATATATTTAATGGTGACAACTTCCTTCTTTTGAGAACTTGTCGAAGACAAACCCCAGAAACTAAAATGGAAAAATGGCCAAATGATCTTGTTTAAAGGCATAATACTCAGTCAAGTCACATTAATATGACTCTTGCTACTTTAGACATCAGTAGCGCGTAGTTCATAAATGGATGGCTCATGGGTATATAAGGTGTGTGATAAGCTGTCTATACACATATCCCTTGCTGCTGTCATAGGTAAAAGGGGCGATTTATCAGAGTACTATCATATACCACCATGTTGCCACGCTGAGGTAACAACCAGCAGAGTACAGACGCTACATTGTACTGTCACACTGTCATTCCTCTTAAAAATATATGAATAAATTGACAAGGGGACATAACCATTCTACTTTTCAATTTGGTGTGTTCCTGCACAGTTAGGCACACACTCTGCTTATGGGAGGAATAACAGAGGAACAGCACACTGCAGAGTTATAAAGAAAAAAGATTCTACAGAATTGTTATTTTTTCCAGAGTATGCAAATATTTACTAAAACAGACATGTCAGTAAAGCTAACAGAGCCTTGAAAAGTATTACTGTGCAAGAAATAGGGCATTTCAACTGAAATATTATTGCAATATGCATTTAATAAAAAATATTGTTCGGGTTTGATACTTTACATTTATACATTACATTTTCTCTCTGGTAGTGCCCCCAGCTGTTTCTCCTATGGCTTAAATTGTAGTCCACATTTCCTGGTTATTGTGTTATGCTGGGGAGGAAGGTGTTAACAAGAACTGACAATGACAGAAACTGAATAGATAAGAGCTCCATAGAGGTGAGGAAAAAAAGAAAAGGGTGAAAATTACACTGGAGAGTGGTGATTTTTTAATGTGTGTGTGTGTGTATATATATATATATATATATATATATATATATATATACACACACAAAGAAAGAACTTGTTGGCCGCACTGTCTGTAGGAAGAGAAGGAAGCGGGTGCCAGCAGCTGTGGACACGGTCCAAGATCCAAAAACGCAATATAAAGAAAAAATTCTTCTGCTTGAGAAAAGTCCCATTGAGTGGACTGAAACGTCGCAATCAGGTGAATAAACACCTTATTTTCTATTTCTGGAGTGCCGCAGAATTTTTTCTTTATATAGATATATAGATAGATAGTGTATATACAATTGTGTATATGTATGTATATATAAAAAGAAAAAAAGAGAGGAGCAGCACTTACTAAGCGGGTGCAATATCCCCCAAGGTACCTGAAGCCAAGGTCCTCTGAACAGAGCAAGAAGAAAACGGAGGCAGCACTCCCAAAAGTCGTGAAAAAAGTAGTGGTTTTAATCACCCATCAGCACCAACGTTTCAACCGCACAATGCAGTCTTTGTCAAGATATATATATATATATATATATATATACCGTAATATTATTATTATTTTTATTTATTTTTTTTAATTCCTGGGATAAGCCCTTTAATGCAGCCACTGACTACATCTTCCGGTTCATTTATAATACTCCATTATTTGACTACTTCTTTACATAGTCATTTGTTCTATAATTTGCAAAGACTGACACCAGATCTAATTGTCTGTATGTAGTCAGGATGTATGGAATAAATACGCAGAATATAATTTGATGGCGATTTTAAGACTCTGGTAATCAGAGCTCTGTGTAGTTGCAGCAGCAAATGTCCATGAGTATTGGCTTCTTTGTGGGAAGACACATCAGCATGTCAGATGACACTTTCATCAATAACCCATCTTCCTTGAGGCAAGGAGGACTCAATAACCACACAAGCAGGCTTATTTAATAAGAGAAGCTAAATGCTGTGTGCAGACATGGCCAGCTTTGCTCTTTTGCAGCAAGATATCTTCCATTTAAAAACAGAGCGTGTGACCGCCACACCACCACCGTGCCGGGTGAACCCACTGTGACATTATCAGGACACTTACACATGTTCACTGCATCAGAGAAGAGACATATTACATACACTGCTCCAAGGCTTATTACATTTCATACACGTCTGCTCCTGCTCTCTTCATTCCATCTCCATAATCCCCTTACCCTAATATATTATCAGTGGGTGAAACCTGGGGAGCTTTTATTAATGTTTCAGGATGATGATTGAGGTTAATTGTTGGTAAATATACATTTTTTGGATCACCCTGTTGTATCATTGTTAAAAAATTGATTTGACATTGTTTCTTATGTTTTTTTTTTTTTCTAGTGGAAGCTGGGTGACAGCCAACATGTCTGGTTTTATAGTTTTTATAGTGGTTGCCATTAGGGCTGAAACATTTACTCGATTGAACCGATTAACTTGGCACAAAAAAATCCTCAATGCAAATTTTTTGCATCGAGGATTCGCTTGTGTTATGTGACCACAGAGCGTGAGTGAAGCGCTTGGTATTACTCACCGCTCCGTGGTCACCTGCCGGCCCGCACCGCGCTGCACAGGATCCTGACACATCGTCATGACATGGTATATATAAGAGCACACTATAACCTGGTGCTGTGTGATCCTACGGGAAAGGTAAGTATTTTTTTTCAGTGGCGCTGGGGACATGGCTGGGGGGCAGCTGATGGCACTGGGAGGGCAGCTGATGGCACTGGGGGGGGCAACTGATGGCACTGGAGGGGCAGCTGATGGCACTGGAGGGGCAGCTGATGGCACTGGGGAGGAGCCTGATGGCAACAAGGGGGAAGCTGATGGCAAAGCTGATGGCATGGGGCAAACCTGATGGCACTAGGGGGGAGCCTAATGCGACTGGGGGGGAAGCTGATGGCACGGGGGGCTGATGAGTTTTTATAAAGAAAAACATTATTTAAATTATTCTTTTGTTATTAGAGTACTCGATTATTCGTTGGATTAATCAGTAGAATACTCGATTACAAAAATAGTTGATAGCTGCAGACCTAGTTGCCACCCAGCTAACCCTATAGCACTACGTCGAAAATGACTCCATAATGTATATATTTCCCATTGACGTCTTATACATAATGTAGAATCAGCTTGTGGATACAGCACCGTGGAACATGCAAGCAGTGAGTATCTCAGAGGGGCTGTGGCTGACACTGTGGGTGCCGTCTGGCCTATACTGTAGAACAGGGATCAGCAACCTTCGCCACTTCAGCTGCTATGAAACTACAACTCCCAGCATGCACTCTCACTCGGCTGTTCTTGTAACTCCCACAGAAGGGAAAGGAGGATTTTGGGAGTTGTGCTGATCCCTTTTGTAGAAGGTACTGACATTTTCATTGTATGGTACCATTAGATGGTTCCATGCACTGGTTTGCACTGTGGAAGTGTACACCGTGGCTGGCACTGTATAGGAGTACTGTGTAGCATGCACGGTTTGAAGGCACTCTATAACTGGCACTGTACAGGAGTACACTGTGGTCGGCTGTGATCAAGAATTACTAAGGTCAATACAAATTAATGTTAATGTGGATTTAGATGTAACATGTTTCAATGGATTACATTATTGGGGAGATTTACCCAAACTGGTGTAAAGGAAAACCAGTCAGATATCACCTTTCATCTTTCAAAAGAGCTCTGAAAAATTAAAGGACCAATCTGATTGGTTGTTATGGGCAGCTAAGCCAGTTTTCCTTTACTCCAGGTTACGCCATAAATCCCCCCTATATTTTTAAAATGTGAAGGGGTAGATTCTCAAATACTTCTGGGAGTACAGTGTGGTTGATACTGTATGGGAATAAACTGTGGATAGTGCTGTATGAGGACAATCAATGACTGTCACTGTTTGGTGACACTGTGTTTGGCACTGTATGAGTGCACTCAGTGACTGGCACTGTATTGGGGGACACTGTGGTTGGCACTCTGAGAGTAGGCTGTGTTTGGCATTGTATGAGGGCATTCAATGACACTTTCTGGGAGTATACTGCAATGTATGAAGGTTGACTCTATGGGGGAAGGGAATTTCGACAGGTCCAGGAAATATACTTCATTGCTGCATTTAAAAAAAATGGTTAGTGTTATTCAGTGAGTGATTGACATGAATCTCACCGCCAAAGACTGTATAATAAGGAATGATGTACCTTCTAAAATAAATTGATGGTTAGAAGTCATTTGAGAGTTCCTCAGCCTGGATGAAATCTTTTTTCATGTACAGATGGATTGTGTGCACGTGGGTTTAGACATATCTGAGGTCTGCTCTAGCAGACTGCCGTGGCAATTTGTGCTGTGAAAGATTTATAGATTTTGCTTTGTGTTTTGTCAGACAAATTCTCACCCTAAAATAACCCAGCAAGGTGTGCAGTTCTGCACAGGGTTTGACAGGTAAAGATTTAGCTCCTGAGGCAATAATAGACTCGACTTTTCATGAGACTATATCAACCACAAACCAGTCATTCCGTTTCACAACTCCCAGCCGAATTATTCTCTCTGCCACTCCCCTTATGTCGTAAGTGTGTTTTTCCCTGGATTTCCACCTGCCCAGGGGCCTTCTTTGTACATAACCCACGAGGTCTGAGGTCTCAGTAAGTTATCTCTCTCTTGACCTGCTCTTCTCTTAGCAGTTACGTTAACATCTGCTCATATAAGCCATGTTTTACTGTCACCTCTATATACTGCTTCATAATAGATGGCCATGGACTGGAAGGGTGCACCCCTAATTCATCCCAGTTTACAATATTTTTTTCACATTGAGATGATTGTCTGCGGAGTGGCGTGCAAAGAGACATCTGAAACCTTGATAATGATGTACAGAGTTTTGAAAATATCAGGTATCTGCATTTTTGAACGTGTATTTTCTTGTCCAGTAGCTCATTGAAGAGACTGCATGAGATCAGACAAACATGGCTACTTTCTTCCACATCACCCTTGTTTGTAGGATGAGTCTGGTGTTGTAATTGATTCATTATATTGCTATATAGTGTCCAAATAATATATACTATTCAAATAATATCCCCTAAAGGGCCCACATAATGCAGTGTTGAGTTACTTTCCCACATTATCTTCATTTACTGATAATTACTTATCAGGTCCACTCCAACATATTGTCAAAATTCAGTTCATGTTTGAAAATGTTAGAGTAGTGGACAACTAGGAACAAGGTGGTCAGAAACCATCTCAGTAATCATGAACAGGTCATTGAGAAGCTTGAAAGGCAAAACAGAAGATATGACATTCTAGAGAAACAATGGTCATGTGGTCTCCTTGAGTCAAAACCCACTTGGCAGCATCTTTCAGAATGTCTAATACTGCCCTAGCAGTGTGAAGTACTGTTAAACTGTAACCTAAAAGGACAAGGACCCGACCACCAGGTGTCCAGGAGACAGCGGAGTGGGCCAGCCCTCTGCAGTTTCAGTAGCTCCCATTGCAGTGCATGGGAGTCACAGAAATAGTGTAGAACAGCATACTATGCTGTTTCTGAGTTAGGGGCTTAGTTCCATATTTCCTTAGTAAAGCAAGATGAGACAACCCCTTTAAGCATTTTTGGGTCAGTGCTTAATAACTGAAGACACAGCCCATGGATAACAGTGCTCATGGTGTTTTTGTGAAGATACAATGCTGAAGTTCCTGTAACCTGGACTCATATGCAACACTGGATCTTCAGGTTCTCACTGCCAAGTATAGGGAGATGACAGCCAGGATCCAGCAATTATGAAGTACATAATAGAAACTGACTCACCTCATGTACACAGCTGAACAGCTCCCAGTGAAAAGCACTGAGATGATTGGCAAGATCTTCTGCCTCGATGCGATGAATATGAGAATCCTCTGGTGGTAACTGAACCTCTTCTGGTAAAGGAACCTAAAGGACATAGGGATATTAAATGTAATCATATAATTAACTAATCTTTTGGGAAATAGACTGGCTCTTCTTCAGATGACTTAAAAAATTTAAGAAAAAGTTATACTGTCCGTCGGTGTTGAAGACTTGAAGACTGGAAAGTTTTGAAGACCTTATTTTTGTTTGTCACCCATAAGAAACATTAAACGTAAATCACTTAGTAAATGATATTACATAATATTTTCAAAGACTTGCTAAGAAGCATAATTATAACCTTTTTTAGTATACGCCCAATCTTTAGTACTTAAGAAATCTACAGTGCAAAGGCTCATGCCAGCTAACATAGGTTCAGGTTGTAAAAATTGTTCTTACCAAAGAGCGCAACTCATCTCGATTGCACGCAAATAGGTGGCTGTTTATCCCCAGTGTGGTGAAGATACAACCATCATCTGGCTTCAAGAGAACTTTGTCTGAGAAGAAAGAGTGGAAGATTTAGCAGAGCAAGAACCATAACCGGCAACTTTTCCAATGGTGTAACTAATTGTAAAAAATTACTCTGAAATAACAGTGGTCCCTCACGTTACAATATTAATTGGTTCCAGGATGACCATTGTACAGTATGTTGAAACCATTGTAACTTGGGTTCATAACTCAATGAAAAACTAGTAATTGGTTCCAAAGCCCCAAAATGTCATCCAAGATAAGAGAAAATGATTTAAAGGGGTATTCTCATCTTAGACAATGGGGGCATATCGCTAGGATATGCCCCCATTGTCTTATAGGTGCGGGTCCCACCGCTGGGACCCGCACCTATAGCCAGAACGGAGCGGGGAGCGCTGCGCCTGGAGGACCCCAGGTTTCCGGGGGTCCGGCCACCACCAGGCGCAGCTCCCCGCGCCGCTCATAGGAATGAATGGGAGCCGGGCCGTGTATGCGCGGTCGGCTCCCATTCATTTCTATGGAGCCGACGGAAGTAGCCGAGCCAGCGCTCGGCTATTTTCGGCGGCCCCATAGAAATGAATGGAGGGCGGCTGCGCATGCGCAGTGCGCCCTCATTCACTTCGGGGGCTCCGTTCTCGATATAGGTGCGGGTCCCACTGCTGGGACCCGCACCTATAAGACAATGGGGGCATATCCTAGCGATATGCCCCCATTGTCTAAAATGAGAATAACCCTTTAAGAAACATAAGCAGATAACTAAGACAGATAAAGCAAATCCTTTTGGTCAGGAATAGTTGCTGGAAGCTATAATCCACTTTTTAGGATCAGGACAGGGGTTCCTTCAATATCCTGTGTAGCACACAGTGTGCCATAAAAATAAAAGAGGAGCCACTATACTCTGACTTTAAATAGAGGAGCCCATCCTGACACAGACAGTGGACAGTGCAGAACGTGCAGTACAGTACTGTACTGTGGAGAGAAACTACTCTACAACTAATACAGCTGTTTTACCAGAGAAATGGTCATGTTCATTGGTCGGATCTGTCTGAGGCATTGTATTTTGAGTTTAGTCTCAACTTACGATGGGTCTGAAAAGACCATTGTATGTTGAAAATATTGTATCCTGAGGTCATTGTATCTTGAGGGAGCACTGTACTTTAGCTTTGTTTAATTTGTTATCATGGGGACATGAATCTCTAATAGATTGTAACCCCTGAAACATTTTTTATGAAGAAGATATATAAATGAAAGAGATCATTAAGACAGTAGTCTCTAACCGGTGTCATTTTGCATCAATTAAAGAGCCACAGGATGAAGACCATTTCACCATGGTGTGTACAGTAGGAGTGGTTGATTTCGGCAAGAGGCATAGAGGCAAGACATCACCCTACTATTAACCCTTTCAGTCCCGGAGGTTTTTTTCGGTTATGCATTTTCGTTTTGCGCTCCCTGCCTTCAAACAGCCATAACTGTTTTATTTTTCTGTTCGCATAGCTGTATGAGGGCTTGTTTTTTGCAGGACAAGTTGTACTTTCCAACGCCACCATTTAATATTTGATATGGTGTAGTGGGAAATTGCAAATCGGGTGAAATTGCAAAAAAAACACTATTCCGCTACAGTTCTACGGGTTTCTTATTTACAGCGTTCGATGTGCATTAAAACTGACCAGTTATTTTCATTCTACTGGTCAGTACGAATCCGGCAATACCTAATATGTATAGTTTTTCAAGCGTTTTGATAGTGATAAAATAATTAGAAAGTTGCCCTTTTTTTTTTCCTTGTCATATCTTGACCCCTATAACTTTTTGGTATTTATGTGTACGGAGCTGTATGGGGGCTCATTTTTTGCGGGGCGATCTGAAGTTTTTATTGATACCATTCTGGGGTGTGTATGACTTTTTGATCACTTTTTATTTAATTTTTGTTAGAAAAAAAAAGCTACAAAAAAAGGCGAATCGCCATTTGGACGCTTTTTTCCGCCACACAATTCGCCGTATTGGAATTTTTTAAATATATTTTAAAAGTACTGGCGTTTTCAGTCACGGTGATACCCATGATGTCTATATTTATTGTTATTTAGGTATTTATTTTTTAATTATACGGAAAGGGGGGTGATTTGAACTTTTATATATTTTTTATTTTTTATATATTAACATTTTTTTATTTTTTTTACTATTTTAAAGCTCAAATATGAGCTAATATATTGTGTTTTTTTTTTCTTTATGAGCAATCAGGGATTTACTAGACTGAGATAAATCCAAGAATTGCTCATTTCTTATCCTGTCCATCTAGTGGCCAGAATAAGAATTGCACTTTGAAAACTGTAATCCTCACCAGCGAGGATTACAGTTTTCATATGGTGTACAGACACCCCTATTGGCCACTCAGGGCGTCTGTACACCATCCGGAAGCGTACGCTTCCGGGTTCAGACGCAACTAGATGCCGTGACATGTGATCATGGCATCTAAAGGCCCAGCAAGATGCCGCCGATCGGGTAAGTAGCGGCAAGTCTCTGCTGTTAGAAATAGCAGAGACTTGCTGGCCATGACGCCCGCCGCACTTGCGAGCGGGCGCCATGTGCCCGCATCGCCCCAGCGCTGTACATGTACGGCGCTGGGAGTGTAAGGGTTAAGGTGAACTGGAACCATGATGCTTTGCAGCAAGCACTGATCCCCACAATTCAGTTATGGGGAGGTTTAAAAACCAGTGACACTCACACTTCATGATCTGAAGTATCTAATAGTGCGTACCATGCAGTGCGAGTTTTTGCGGCTCATATTCCCAGGTTTTTACATTGATTGTGGGTGGGTTAGAATACTCTAAACTCACCTCGCCAATGAACAGAGATTTTTTTTTATCTACATTTAAGAATGGAAACTCCATTGCAAAACAGGCTTGCCCATTGTAATTATTCACCAGGGAGTCTTTCAGACTCCCTTATGAATATTTTTATACCAGGGCTGTTTCCAAGGCAACAGCCAGAATATGGTTGATCCTTAGTAATAGAAGTGGCGGCAGGTGTCAACGATCTTGTGGAAACAGAGCATTGCCACTCACATTGAGTAGAAGGGATTATGGCTAATGTTAGAAGATGCTGCTGACGGCACCCAAGATACATTGCTGGAAAGGGAAGTTTTTTCAAATATTTTTATGAAACCATGGTATTCGAGAAGACCAAGGAGGTCCTCAGTGAGGATGGGGGCGCATTGGAAAATATTAATTAATACTATCAAACTGTTTGGTAGTGCGCACATAGGGCACAGCTTCACAGTAGGGTATTTCTCACCTTTGATAGCTCACCACTATTGTGAGTATATACATAGGCAGTATTTTCTTTCAATAAATGGATTTCTAAGTAACTATGAAACCACACCATTTGCACAGCGTCAGAGAAAAAGTTCAACCTGATGTACCCTCTATTCAATGCACTCCCTTTGTGTGACAGTTCTTTAATATAATTAATAATGCATGTAGTCCATCTCTAATAAAAATACTGCAGTAAAAATATCCGCGTGGACGTGCCTTTATGGTGAAATTGCTGTTTGTGAGTAGAATTTAGGCAGTTAGGTAAAGTTCTGAGGCTTTGCTTATCAGTGTGACTGATGAAGGATAGAGTTAGTCGATGCTTACCGGCCATGCGTTCTGTAATTGTAGCATGTAGGTTATGGGATTACGCTTGACCTATCACCTGATATGTACAGGTTATTTAATGTATGTTATAGCCAACACCTCTCCCTTATACACAAAGGGTTAACCTCCCCTTTTTTTTTTTTTTTACAAAAGAAGAGCACAAAGACATACTCCGACAGCGCCTTCAACTCTCGGTGACACAATGACACTCACAAGCATTGACAGGTTCCCCTCAGATACGGAGGTTCTAGCAGCCTTCCCCCCGCCTCCACATCACGCACACACACACGCATATACCCAGGCAGCGCTGAGCTCCAAACATGCATGATCACGCTGTGACAACCCCTCCTATCACTCCACACACATTCAGTCACGTGCAGGCATAATGACAGGATCTCACTAGGAGCGACAGACTCCTACTCCAGAGATGTTCCCAACCCCCATTATCATTCTTGGCTTCCTTGCGCCAACTGCATTTTAGTTATTAAAATCCCAATTCGAAATATCAGCATCTAAATAGATGATGCTATAATATAAATATATACATGTATTATATAGAACCTTAGAAACGAAATTCACCATCACATGCCCTAAACCAGAGGTGAACAAACTGTTTTGTTCAAGGGCCACTTTGTCAAATCTAAACAATCCAAAGGGCCAAAATAAAACTTAAAGGGGTTGTCCATGCTAGAGGTATTGATGACCTGTCCTCAGGCTAGGTTATCAACATCCAATCGGTGGGGGGGGGGGGGTGTTAATCCCAGCAGTTGTTTTGTGGAGCTGGAAATTATACTGTGTACTGAGCTAGTGCCGGGGTACTGTAACTCAGCTCCAATTCAAGTGAAAGGGAGCTGCGCTGTAGTACACTGGTGCCAGCAACTACACAGCGTACGGAGCTTTCTCTTCGTACACTATACAGTTTTCGGTGCCATGGCTATCCTACCTAAGCAGCTAATCATTGGGGGTGCCAGGTGTTGGACCCTAACCAATCTGATGACCTATTCTGCGGATAGGACATCAATATCTTTAGCCCGGAGAGACTATTTAAAGAGTATTACAAACTGAGACATTTATGGCATATCAAAGATGTATGCCATAAATGATAGGTGCCTGTTCTAGTTCAAGGACTGTCGGGAGATTGTGGGTACTCTTCTTCTCCTTTCACACTCCAGAAAGGAGGAGACCATGCGTGTGTTTTCATTGTAGTTTATGTGAGTTACTGAAAAAGCCGAATGTTTCAGTACTCCCACAAACTACAATGAAAACTGCTGCATTCATGCATGGCCACCTCTCCAGCTCATCTAGTTCTTTCTGAAATATAACACAGGCCTCAGGAGACCCTCATTCTGTTAATATATAGGGTCCTAGAGATGGTTGCCATGCACCTTTAGTGCTTACCTGTCCCTGCTCCAGTACTGCATAACACCCGATTGACATGGGAAATACATGTGAGCATCAACTAACCAAGATAAGGATATCTGGACCAGATGGTTGGGTGCAGCATAGAATACCCTAAATCAGGGATCTCAAACTCGTGGCCCTCCAGCTGTTGCAAAACTACAACTCCCAGCATGCCCCAATAGCTGTAGGCTCTCCTGGCATGATGGAAGTTGTAGTTTTACAACAGCTGGAGGGCCACGAGTTTGAGATCTCTGCCCTAAATGATACCCTAGTGCCATAGGAGCTTGTATGTATTTTTCATCTGCTCCCCTACACCCCACTCTCATTTCTACAGATCACTCAACGTTTCCTTTCAAATACAGTAACCTTTGCAACCCCAAATTACATCCAAAGAGGCAAGCACTCAGTTCCTCATCACCAGACTTCCCCAAAAGAGCTAGCACCACTTACCACCAGCACTGGTAACAGCAACTAAGATAAGAGGCTCCTCTCTCTGGCCTTGTTCCTCTGAATACTGCAGTTTCTCCGAAACAGAGCTTAGGATGTCAGAAACAGATGCAGAGAGACGACTCCGAATGGTAACATATGAATGGTCGGGCATGTAGACCCTGCAGAAGACTGGCAGCAGAGAAAGTGAGATTAGTACAAGACAACAAAAAACAGAGTTAGATATAACTGTAGTGTAGTGCCAGGCATGCAGTCATGTCCAGAGAATATTGTCATTCTCATGTCACTTGGGGCACATCCCCAACCAGAAGCTTTCCAGAAGCGAGCCTTGATCGAAATGCTATATTGTCAGATGGTGCTCATTTATGGGCAGATTATATGCCTCTGTAGATAGGACCTTGCTTTTCCAGACTTGGCCATTATCATGTAGGAGCTCCAAAATCACAGGGTTAAACGTCTATTCTCTGTATGTATTATCTCATGACAAATCTTCTGGAAATGTGCTACCTTTTAGTACAGGGACAAGAGTCAGTCTTAAAGGGCCTATTAAAAGGAGCAATTATCGCTTGAATTCTCATCTACTAGTTCAAATTTGGGCAATTATAACAGCAATCAAGCGACGAGCAAAAAATCTTTCATTTTCAGTTGATCGGACAAACCTTCCAGACTGAAAGATTATCATTAGTCGCCACCACATCTCCTCGTCTAATCAGAAACCTGCCAGTTATTGGCAGTTTAAATGTTCTAGGGACGAACAAGCAGTGATGGCAAGAACGAGCAGACAGCAAAAAATATTTGGAGATTATTGTTTCATGTAACTGTTGCCCATCTAATAGGGTTAAGATTAGTCGTTTAATATAGTAAAAAAAAATACTACAATAAAGCAGGACACACCCTTATAAATGTTCCCTCTCTTGGATATCACTCACACAGTCCCAGCCTGTAAAATGAAATTGGTTTATACTGTAAGTGGTGGTTCTGGCCTGCACTTGTCACCATGGATATGAAGCCCCCAACCCCTAATGCGACTGAATCCTCACATATGCCGCAATCCAGACCTGCAACTTCTATGCTCGACCCTGAATGCTAAGCACATTTGTGCAAATGGGTCATAAATGTCCACTGCAGTAGAGTCTGGCTACCTGCCATAGGGTGGCACTGAAGAAGCCAATGCATGGGACATAGAATTAATAGGCCTATAAAAACAGACTGCTCTTCCTTCCCTGAGAAGACGTCAAGAGTAATAAAGTGCCTATAACTCCTGGATTTATAGGAAGAAGCTTGGAATACTATACTGCATAGGCTAAGGACTTGTTCCAATACGCAGATATAGTTGGCAGGTCCTACAGATTTCAACATGATCTGTTGAACAATCTATGGAGATCTCCAGAGAATACAAGGATCCAACAGGTTGTAGCTCAGACCCTTTGTTTCCCTAGAGGTGTCAGCCAGCTGCATATACTCCCCCCTTGTGAAATAACGTATGCATTCGCCTGAGGAAGACATGCATATTTATGGAGCCTGAGTTTATAGTGGCTATTAAAAGGTCTACTGCAATTTCAAATGAGCACAAAAATAGGAAACTTACTCTCATCAGAGCCCCTGAATGCCACCCGAGGCTGCAAGCAGGAGTCAATGCGGCGGAAATGTCTGAAAAGTGGCTTGACTTGTTTCGAACAAGGAGCGGCACTGCCATCTGTGAGCCTGAATGCAAAAGACGAGAAATTGTGACAATATAGTGGTCCTCTCCTACTTTTACACATATGGACCTCTATTAACTGCTATTGTAATATGGTCTAAAGGTCTATATAGTTAATGGCAGAATTACATAAATAATAATAGTAAGTACTACTCTCAGGGAAAGCAAATGCAGAAGGGCTGACGCTTATATCACATCCTGCATGGGCTACATACATTGCTTACTATAGTATGTACATATCTGATGCCCAGGACAAGTCGTATGTGAACCAACAATCCTCCAGCCGAAGAAGTCTCCAAGATCAGGGACAGAGCTTGAAGCTTCTATATTGAGCATTGTTATTTTTGCCTTAGGGCTGATGCACACGAATGTATTTTGTTTCCATGTCCATTCCGTTTTTTTTGCGGCCAGTATGTGGAACCATTCACTTCAATGGGGCTGCAAAAAAATGAAAATGACTCAGTGTGCATTCCGTTTCCGTATGTCCATTCTAGGGTTCTCACGATACCAAAATTTTGATTCGATTTCGATACCAAGAAAAAGTATTGCGATACTCTATACCATTCGATACCACGCCGAAAAAATAAAACACCCAAAAATCTGTGTGCCCCCATCAAACCTCAGATCAGCCCACTGGGTCCCCATCAGACCTCAGATCAGCCCACTGTGTCCCCATCAGACCTCAGAGCAGCCCACTGTGCCCCCATCAGACCTCAGAGCAGCCCATTGTGCCCCCATCAGACCTCAGAGCAGCCCACTATGCCCCCATCAGACCTCAGAGCAGCCCACTGTGCCCCCGTCAGACCTCAGAGCAGCCCACTGTGCCCCCATCAGACCTCAGAGCAGCCCACTATGCCCCCATCAGACCTCAGAGCAGCCCACTATGCCCCCATCAGACCTCAGGGCAGCCCACTGTGCCCCCATCAGACCTCAGGGCAGCCCACTGTGCCCCCATCAGACCTCAGAGCAGCCCACTGTTCCCCATCAGACCTCAGAGCAGCCCACTGTTCCCCCATCAGACCTCAGAGCAGCCCACTGTGCCCCCATCAGACCTCAGAGCTGCCCACTGTGCCCCCATCAGACCTCAGAGCAGCCCACTGTGCCCCAATCAGACCTCAGAGCTGCCCACTGTGCCCCATCAGACCTCACATCAGCCCACTGTGCCCCCATCAGACCTCACATCAGCCTATTCTGCCCCATTAGAATAAAATAAAAAACTCTCTTACCTCTCCTGCGCCTCTGCTCTGGGTCCGGCGCTCTGTGTCTTCTCCTCCCGGCGCTGCACTCTCTCCTGACTGCGTGCAGCGTCAGGTCAGAGTGCATGCACTACGTCCTGACGCTGTACGAGGTCAGGACAGTGCAGCGCGGGCAGAGATGACAGAGGAATGCCAGAGCGGAGCCGCGGCGCAGGAAAGGTAAGAGAGTTTTTTATTTTATCTGCCAAAGGTATCGCAAAAGAGCAAATCCCGGTACCGAATCGATACTGGTATAAAAGTATCGATTCAGTATCGAAATATCGATACCCGCGACAACCCTAGTCCATTCTGCAAAAAAAACAGAGCATCTGTCACGGGGGAGACAAGGGAAGGTGCGCCCTGTACTGAAACCCCCCCGTTCTCTCCCTGCCTGCTTGCCTCAGTCGGCCCTAGGCGGCCGCGGACAACCACGGTGACGGTCCCTGCTCTGTATAAGTGCACAGGGAGGAACAGGGAACAATTGGAGAGACAAACACAGACGAAACAAACACAATATCAGAATAGTCTGCAAGCCGGGTCATACACAGGAGATAACGTCAATACCAGGGGTGAAGCAAAGAGAGGTCGAAGTCCAAGTCCAAGGTCAGGGTCAAACAGCAAACAAACACTAGGTCGCACAAGCACTGATCAAAGTAGTAACGCTAATCACAGGCATCTGAGTGAGGCAGTTGCCATCTTTAAATAGCCCGCCCAGGATCATGTGATGTGGCCAGCATCACATGACCTGAGGCGGAGCAAGCTGTCAAAACAATATGTAAAGTAGCCATGTGGTGTGATCAGCACCACATGGCTAAACCCAAACAGAGAATTAACACATGAAGTGCTGGCTGACAAGACCAGCACTTCAATTCCCTATTGCTCGTCTCTAGGGGGGCGGAGAGGTCTGGTGACGTCGTGCAGAGGGAGCGCGACGCCGACCTCGCGTGACAGTACCCCCCCCTTCACGAGGGGCCACCGGACCCTTACCAGCGGGAGCAGGCTTATCGGGATGCTGTAGATGGAACTTTCGGATGAGCGAGTCTGCATGCATCCTGGTCAACGGTACCCAAGATCTGTCCTCTGGCCCGAATCCCTTCCAGTGTACGAGGTACTGAAAGGAATTCCGGACCTTCCTCACATCAATGACTCTAGCAACCTCGTGCTCCACTTGTCCCTCCACCTCTACCGGAGGTGAGGGCTGTACCTCTGGACCAATAGGAGCAACATAACGCTTCAGCAAAGACATGTGAAAAACATTATGAACGCGAAGGGAGTCGGGTAAACATAATTCAAAAGATACCGGATTGATCACCTTAGTGATCCTGTATGGACCAATGAAGCGAGGCGCAAACTTATAGGATGGTACTTTCATACGTAGATTTTTAGTTGACAACCATACCATGTCCCCCACCTTGAAATTCACACCCTTAGAACGTCTCTTATCGGCCTTAGTTTTTTGAATCCTTTGGGCTCTTTCCAGGTTCGACTGAACCTGTGCCCAAACTGTGCACAGTTCCTGAGAGAGAGCATTGGCCTCTGGGACCGCCGAAACAGCTGGAGAAAAGGAGCCAAAGCGCGGATGAAACCCCATGTTGCAGAAAAACGGCGATACCCCAGAAGACGAATTCACACGGTTATTAATCGCGAACTCGGCCAGAGACAGGAATCTGGCCCACACATACTGGTTATCAGCAACATAACATCTGAGATATTGCTCAACGGACTGATTAAGACGTTCAGTCTGACCATTGGTCTCTGGATGAAAGGCTGACGAAAAGGATAAGGAAATATCAATCTTCTTACAGAAGGCCCTCCAGAATTTAGACACAAACTGCACCCCCCTGTCAGAAACAATATTCTCAGGAACACCGTGAAGTTTAACTATGTGGTCCATAAATACGGAAGCCAAAACCTTTGCAGAGGGTAATTTACACAAAGGAATAAAGTGACACATCTTGCTGAATCTGTCCACCACTACAAGAATCACGGTTTTACCCTCAGAGCATGGCAAATCCGTGATGAAGTCCATGGACAGATGTGACCAAGGTCTATCAGGTATGGGTAATGGACGCAACTCACCCATAGGCCGAGTCTTGGGATTCTTGGACCTGGCACAAGTATTGCACGCAGTTACAAAAGCCTGAACATCTCTGGAGATTGACGACCACCAATACTGCCTAGAGACCAACTCCTTGGTGGCATTGATACCAGGATGTCCACATAAAACAGAGCTATGGCACTCACCCAGCAGTCGCAACCGCAAATGAGCTGGCACAAATAACTTGTCATTGGGAGTACCAGTGGGAGCAAGATGTTGTCCTGCCACGATTTCAGAAGCGAGATCAGATGAGGTAGCGGCTACGATGATGTCAGCTGGCAGGATGGGCTCAGGAGGGACGTCAGGAGGCTGATACGCCTGGAAACTTCGGGATAAGGCATCGGCCTTAATGTTCTTGCTTCCAGGTCTGAAGGTAACACAAAAGTCAAAACGAGTAAAGAACAAAGCCCACCTCGCCTGTCTGGGATTCAATCGCTTAGCAGATTCCAAAAACATCAAATTCTTATGATCCGTGAGGACCGTAATGCGGTGTAATGCCCCTTCTAAAAAATGACGCCATTCCTCAAATGCCCACTTGATTGCTAGTAACTCCCTATTACCAATGTCATAGTTTCTCTCGGCAGGAGAGAACTTGCGGGAGAAGAAGGCGCATGGCTTGAGATTAGTTAAGGTGGAAGACCCCTGGGACAGTACTGCCCCCACACCATCTTCAGATGCATCCACCTCAACTACAAACGGCTTATTTTGATCAGGCTGGATCAGCACAGGAGCATCAACAAAAAACCGCTTTAGCTTTTCAAAGGCTTCAATAGCTGCAGGGGACCAGTTGACTAAATCAGCTCCCTTGCGGGTCAAATCCGTAATGGGTTTGGCTATAACAGAAAAATTTTTGATAAATTTCCGATAGAAATTAGTAAAACCCAGAAATCGCTGGAGCGCCTTCAGAGAGGAAGGTCGCACCCAATCTACAATGGCCTGTACCTTACCCGGGTCCATTTTGAAGGAAAAAGGGGTGAGAATGTATCCCAAAAAGGTCACTTCCTGAACACCAAAGATACACTTCTCCCCTTTGACAAACAACTTGTTCTCACGCAACACCTCCAGCACTTGCCTGGTGTGGGATACGTGACTCTCCCAGTCTGTAGAAAAAATCAAGATGTCATCAATATAGACAATTACAAATTTTCCAATAAATGGTCTAAAAATGTCATTGACAAAATTTTGGAACACCGCAGGAGCATTACTTAACCCGAAGGGCATTACTAGGTACTCATAATGACCCTCCGGGGTATTAAAGGCAGTTTTCCATTCATCACCCTCACGGATTCTGATCAGGTTGTACGCCCCCTTCAGATCTAGCTTAGTAAACCAACAAGCACCCTGAACCTGATTCAACAAATCAGGAATAAGGGGCAGCGGGTACCTGTTTTTAACAGTAATTTTATTGAGTTCCCTGTAATCAATACAGGGCCTCAACCCTCCATCCTTTTTCCCGACAAAGAAAAATCCTGCCCCCATGGGAGAAACAGAAGGCCGGATGTGACCCTTGGCCAGACTCTCCTTGAGATAATCCCTCATAGACTGACGCTCTGGAGTAGAGAGATTATAGATACGGCCCTTAGGATATCTGGACCCCTCAATAATATCGATGGCACAATCATATTGCCGGTGAGGAGGGAGGAACTCAGCCTCGGACATGGAGAATACGTCCTGAAAATCTCTGATATATCCAGGCAGGATCAGAGACTCAGTAGTACCTCCTAACTGCAAAATTGATTTGCAACATTTGGAACAATCACCTCCCCATTTCTCTAATTCACCTGCAGGCCAGTTGATCACGGGGTTGTGGTCCTGTAACCATGGCAGACCTAAAACGAGGTCAGCAGGTAAATCCCTTAGGACAAGGAAGGAACAGGTCTCAGTATGGGAAATCCCCACTGTTAGGGACACCTCGGGGGTACAAAATTCCACTCGCCCATTATTCAATGGGGTGGAATCTAAGGCAATAATTTGAATTACCTCCCTTAAAGGAACTAGCGGAATACCAACAGTTTGTACGAAATCAAAATTAATAAAATTAACGGCAGAACCCGAATCAACAAATGCTTGACCCTCCCCCTTAATTTGACCATAGGTAACAGAAATAGGTAGCAAAACTTTCCTTCTTACCACCGTCGGAGTTACCTTGCTTCCCACCGGAGATCTCCTAGAAGGTGGAAGTTTGGGACACTGCTGGAGCCAGTGGTTCATCCCACCGCAGTAAAAACAAGCTCCCTTCAGGCGTCTTTGGTCCCGTATGGTCCCCCTAACTGCATGGGTTCCTCCGGAATTCTGGCAGGCGATGGACTCGGAAGAGGAATCTCAGGCAAAGCGGCCACCTGAGGAATGCTAGAACGTTCTCTCAGCCTCTCTCTCACCCGTCGGTCTAGTTTAATGGCCAAGGTCATAGTCGCCTCTAAGGAGTCAGGAGTGGGATAACATACCAGAAGGTCTTTGAGTTGGTCTGACAGCCCCACCCTAAACTGGCTTCTCAAAGCTGGGTCATTCCACCCAGAGGAGACACACCACTTCCTGAACTCTGCACAGTAATCCTCTACAGGGCGGTTTCCCTGCTGAATGTTCCTGAGCTGAGTTTCTGCTACAGTGGCCCAGTCTGGTTCATCATACAAAAGACCTAAGGCCTGGAAAAAGGCCTCCACAGACAACAGACATGGGGAGTCAGATGGCAATGAGAAAGCCCACTCCTGCGGATCCCCTTGCAGCAAGGAAATAATTATTCCTACCCGCTGCTGCTCAGAACCCGAGGAGTGTGGGCGTAAACGAAAATATAATTTGCAACTCTCCTGGAAAGAACGGAAAGTCTTTCGGTTACCCACAAACCGATCGGGCAACCTTATATAGGGTTCAATAATGGAGGGAGCGGCTGCGGGTACAGTTTGCAGCTGCTCCTGGTGTTGGATTCTCTCGGCCAGATCCTGGATCATCTGAGCCATGTCACTTATATGATCCGAGAGAATTCGCAACGGCTCCATTTAGTATGGCCTGTGATTCTGTCACGGGGGAGACAAGGGAAGGTGCGCCCTGTACTGAAACCCCCCCGTTCTCTCCCTGCCTGCTTGCCTCAGTCGGCCCTAGGCGGCCGCGGACAACCACGGTGACGGTCCCTGCTCTGTATAAGTGCACAGGGAGGAACAGGGAACAATTGGAGAGACAAACACAGACGAAACAAACACAATATCAGAATAGTCTGCAAGCCGGGTCATACACAGGAGATAACGTCAATACCAGGGGTGAAGCAAAGAGAGGTCGAAGTCCAAGTCCAAGGTCAGGGTCAAACAGCAAACAAACACTAGGTCGCACAAGCACTGATCAAAGTAGTAACGCTAATCACAGGCATCTGAGTGAGGCAGTTGCCATCTTTAAATAGCCCGCCCAGGATCATGTGATGTGGCCAGCATCACATGACCTGAGGCGGAGCAAGCTGTCAAAACAATATGTAAAGTAGCCATGTGGTGTGATCAGCACCACATGGCTAAACCCAAACAGAGAATTAACACATGAAGTGCTGGCTGACAAGACCAGCACTTCAATTCCCTATTGCTCGTCTCTAGGGGGGCGGAGAGGTCTGGTGACGTCGTGCAGAGGGAGCGCGACGCCGACCTCGCGTGACAGCATGTACTATTATTGTCCACATTACGGACAAGGATAGGACTGTTTTATTAGGGGCCAAATACGGAATGCACTTGGATGTCATCCATATTTTTTGCGGATCCATATTTTGCGGACCATAAAATACATACAGTCGTGTGCATAAGCCCTTTTTGATATATTGCTAAATGCTAGTGAACCCTTTTAATAGTATCACTAGAGCTTTTACTGCTTCCATTTCCCAATTATAGATAAAGCTTTGAAACACAATTAGAATTTGGTCTCATGCAAAAATAAAAATGTTGTAATTTCCATGAAAATTGATAATACAATACCCGATTCACAGATGAGGATCAAAAATGCATATTGTCCTCACCACTGCCACTTAATTAAATTAACAGTAGAGCAAAGAAACTGGTGGAAAAATAGCCATTATAAAACTAAACCTTTACTAATAATCCTTAAAAACTCACTTGGTTACTAAAAAATATTAAGTAAGCAGGGTAACTTACAATAGTATCCGATGTGCCACAAATTGGACATACCTGACTTAGGGTGCATTCACATCACCGTTTAGCTTTCAGTTCTTCTGTTCCGTCAGAAGAAGAGAGAGAGAGAAAAAAACTGGATCCTGTAAAAAAACGGATCCTGTTGCATCAGTTGTCATCCATTTGAGTCATTTCCGTCTGAGATCCGTTTTTTTTAGATGGAAACAAAAGTACTGCATGCAGGACTATTTTTCCTGTCGACAAAAAACGGATCACAGACTGAAATGGCTCAAACGGATGACAACTGATGCAACAGGATCCGTTTTTTTACTGGATCCTGTTTTTTTTTCTCTCTCTCTGATAGTAATGCCCTTGACTTATCAGGGGTCCAGTGAACCCAGGACAGTCTTGTGAGTTTTTAAGGATTATTGTAAAGGTTGTTTAATAATGGTTTTCTTTCCACCAGTTTCTCTGCTTTCCGACCATGAAAAATCACATAAAAAAGCCAGATATTACAAGAATAAGATAGTAATTGTGCACATTAGAATCATAGTACATTCATGGCATTTCCACACCTGAGCCTCCTCCAAAGTGCACCACCAATGAGACCAGGTGAGGCAAGCAGCCGAAGGGCCATGGGCTGAAGGGAATGGGTTAGGTTAAGACATTGGCATTCGGGAGGGGAGGAGCGCTGTTTCAGTTTTCACCTCAGGCAGCAGAAAGGATAGGTGCACCCTTGTCCAAAGGGGAATGTGGTAAAAACTACAAAGCAATCGCTAGCTTCCAGGATTTCAACACAACTGCATGGCATGTTGCTTTAAGAATATATCAATCTCATAAACTAGTGTTCTCCAGCATTTTTGGGATTACAAACATTGCTGTCTATGGAGGATACAATCCGTAGCATACCATTAGCTGGTGCTACAATAACACTATAAGGCCTCATGCACACATCACGGGCCACATCCATTTTTTGCAAATCCTTATTTTGCAAACAGAAAACGGACACGGCCCGTGTTGCATCAGCATTCTATTTGCGGACTCATTGACTTTAACAGGTCCATGGTCCTTCATGCTATCCTTTTGTGGAATAGTTATATGGATGAGGAAAGCACACGCATGATCCAGGTGTTTTTTTTTCGTAGCCGTATGTCCATTCTGCAAAAAGATAGAACATGTCCTATACTTGTCCGCGAAATGCAGACCACATCCGTATTTTGCAGATCCACAATTTACGGACATCAAAATGGATACAGTTGTAAGAAACAATTCTGGTGTAAAATTCTGTCTCAGCATAAGCTGACCAATAGTTGGTGTAGAGTTAGACAAAAGTGACTATCCCTGCACCCGGTTCATCATCCAGCAGGAGCCCCTGTGATAAAGGTGCCTGTGCTTAAATCATCTACAGGCTTAGTAAATCTGCTCTATAGTGTGAAACCACCCTCTGTCAGATATTGGGACTTAAAGCTGTCAATGGAAGCGTAAAGTCAGGAACTGGGTTCATACATTACAACGAGGGGCCATAAATGGAATAAGAGTGATTTATTCTACCTGAGTTCAGCCGTCTCCACCAAGCGATGCAGCCGGATGACATTCCCCTCGAGCTGAGGAATGTTTGGAGCGTCCCTCATCACCAGGACATAGAAATCCTGCAGGGAATCAAAGCATTATTGAGGAGGAAAATGGGAGAAGTTTCTCAAAATTCGAATTCTTCATTCATTCTTGAGCTAGAAGTTCTCCTTGACCTTTAATCCTGAGTAAAGCTCTTGACCTGTAATCCCATGTGTATATATGTATATATGTATTTATCAGGTGCATTTGACCATGAGACCTCAATTACACAGATGATTGACCCTTTAACCTAGTTCTGTCAAACTGATCAGTCTCATATTCCCGCCTAACACTTAGAAAATTCTGAATTCCATACAGACCCCATTGTTCTGAACTGATGTATATCTCGTCTACAGCATGCCTTTACGGTCTGGCTCCTCGTTATGATTTGTGAAGATTTTGCTTAAGACGTGGGTTGAAAACTGGCAAAATTAGCCTAACGTTTCTATAAATACCTATAGATTAATTATACATATCAGTGAGTTTTCACACTGTTATTGTGTGACACAAGGACACCAACTGGAGTTAGGAAAAGCCTCAAATACAATGGCCTGAAAATATGAGTGTTTAATAGAAATGGTATTTAGTTCAATATTGGTGCAGTGAGGCCCATGGATAAAGAAAATGGGCCCATACCAGGCTAAAAGAACAGTATTGTTGCCCTGTACAACACGGTGTCATCAGAAAGAAAACTTTTGTTTAAATTACATTTTATGTCAAACATTTTTTTATTTTTTTTTATTTTTGGTATTTTTTTTAATTTTCTCTTTTTAATAGATGTCGATGAGGTCAGCTTCAGCCCTTTGTGTCTATGGCCCATGTGGCTGCTGTAAAGCATATCTTGAAATGTTAAACAACAGGAAGTCTTAACATATTATTAGGCCTAGTCCCAGTGAGAAAACTGCAGAAAAGTTACATGAAAATTGAAAAAACAATTACCAAAAAATAGGTATTTTTGTGATGACACATTGCCATCAAGTGTGTAGTGGCTTCTAGAAGCAGTCTCACACCAGTCCATGGATTGTGCTTGGTGTTGCAATTCATCTCCAAGTGAATAGCATTAAAGACCCCTTAACACTGCTGATGTTTGGGCAGATTACTGTTAACAAGCATTCATAGGACTGCTCGTTCATGATAATCTGCCGGTGTAATGTAATGGTGCCGCAAATTACTGCTAGTTCATTGGGTAATAGATCGTTGGTGCAGTCACCTAAATCATTGCCGGCAGCAGGTTGTGCCGTCTAAACAGCCTCTGCTACCAGCAAACAACGATTCTGTATGGGGACGAACAATGGCATGTCATTGCAGCGGTCTCCTTCAATGACGAGCAGACAATTGTCAGGAAAGAACGCTTCCTTCCCAACAGTCGTCTGCTCATTTGAGCAATGTAAAGGGGCTTGAAGCTGCAGTACCAGACACAACCTGTGGACATGAGCTGTGGTGTTTTCTTCAAGACAGCTGCCATGTCTTTCTGACTCTGAGCAACCACAGTGTGCATGAGGCCTTATACTTCCCAACCGTCCCAGATCCAGCGGGACAGTCCCGGATTGCACTGGCTGTCCCGCTGTCCCGGTACGGGGGAGCTATGTCCCGGTCTCTGGCAGCTGTCTCTGCGTCCATAGGACGCAGAGACAGTTGCCTGTTGCAAGAAGAAGCAGACAGCCGGAATCGTCTGCCTGCTTCTTTCATCCTTCTTTCATCCCCCCCCCCCTTGCCACCCTTCCCCCCTGCAGCTCTCTCCGTACCTTCTGCCTCATGTCTGGGCGGGGGGCGGGGCTGGCCATCAGTCAGCATTGGCTCCGCCCCCTCTAGACAAGAGAAGAAGATCTCCTGCTGGTGATTTTGCTGCTAGGAAAAAGGTAAGTACAAGGTTTTTATTTTTTTTTAACTTTCTGTGAGGGGACTGCACTGTGTTTATTATCCCTGTACTGTGATATCACTCTGTTTATTATCCCTGTACTGTGACATCACTGTGTTTAATATCCCTGTACTGTGACATCACTGTGTTTTTTATCCCTGTACTGTGACATCACTGTGTTTATTATCCCTGTACTGGGATATCACTGTGGTTATTATACCTGTACTGTGACATCACTGTGGTTATTATCCCTGTACGGTGACATCACTGTGGTTATTATCCCTCCTCCCTCTTATGACACATATAAATGATACATTTCTCACTGTCTGTGACTAGCAACATTACATTTTGTATCACTGACAATGGATTTATACATTTCCTGTTGAATTTTATAATTTCACTCAATGACTATGTAAAACAGAAGCAATTTACTGCAGAGCCGCCTCTTGCCATGGGCCGATAGCAGGTAATGTATGTAAGTCGGCACTCTGGAGTTAGTTTAATGTGGCGCTCCGCGTTCATGTGAAGAAAAGACAAGCACTCACTTGGTAGATGATATATGGTGCTGTTTATTGCCACATTATATTAATCATGTGACGCGTTTCGTCTCAATTAGCCTTACATGCGTCACATGATTAATATAATGTGACAATAAACAGCACGATATATCATGTACCTAGTGAGTGCTGGTCTTTTCTTCACATGGGCCCAGAGCAGTGACATGATCTAACAAAACAATAGGTACACCACTGACTGCACCCAGGTATTTGTAACCATTTGTCTATTCAGTGTGGTCTTCTCTAACCTTGATAAGCTGAAATGTCTTCTCCTCTTCTTGTAGAGAGTCCTTGTATGTGTCTAGTAGATTAAGAAGAGCACACAGCACAGCTTGCTTCTTTTGTACAGCATCACCTCCTTCCCACGTCGGAGAGGTATGTCGACTACAGCCACAGAAAGTGTTCACATTCAGGAAAATAATGCCAAACATAAGAGGAAACTCAACATAGAAATGTTCATGTGTCCATATGCCAACATAGTCCCTGAAGTACTAGTAAACAGGCCTCAAATGAAATTCACATTAGTCGTAGTCATGGTATGTAGGGCAGTAATATGTTCAAAATAGTGGACCCCAAAGAAATGTGTCAAACCATTAACATTACTGCTTAGGGATATTCTAGCTTTGGTATGTCTGGTGTAGCCCCATTAAAGCAGTATAGGGTATGGCGTCTTGAAATAGTCCAAGCAGAAGATCATCTCTTCTGCCTGCCCAGCCAGTGTCAAATAGTTGACAACATATCTTTAATACCTTTTTAATGCCTTGACATACCAGACCAGAAGATAGAATCCCCTGTGTGCACCAGCACTGACCACCTACTAAAACTGTTAGTTTAGTCTTTAAATCTGTGTTCCCTTAGGCTGGGTTTGCACACAGAGGGCACAGAGCAGTAGAGTGCTGTGCTCAGAGAACTATGCAACAAAACTCACAGACTTTTACTGCAAACTTCTGTGGTTTTTTGAAGCATATGATTTTCATGTGCTTCATCTGTACTTATGGGGAAACTGCGTCAATTTGCAGCAAACCACTGTGGTTCTTCTGCACTGCTCACTACTTCCCCACAGCTGCTCTATGGTAACCCAGCCGAAATATTAAGAGTATGTTTGCACATATCAAAACCGACACAGAAAAACAGGAATGTGGAATGTGGTTTTGAAGCAGTTGTTGATGCACTTTTGATTTTTACAGGCAAACACATTTATTTACCGGTTTCACCTGTAAAAAAAAAAACAACACAGTGAAAATTACATCAAAACCACATTGTGGTTGTTCCATTGAGTTCCTAACCGGACCTCAGCCTTTGTATGTGACCATAACATATAAGCAGAATCCATTTCTGTGCCTTCATGATAATATAGAGGGTTGACTTTTTTTCCAGAAACAGCACCTCTCTTGTCCATTGGCCATGTCTAGGATTGCAGCTTAGACCTTATGTCCACTGACAATCAGGCAATTATGAGAAACGTTTAAGGTCCTTTTACACGGACTGGCAATTAGCAGGAATGTTTAAGGTCCTTTTAAGCAGCCCTATATATTGAGAACAAATTAAACATTCCTGATAATTGTCTGATTGTCTGCGGAGATGAGGGCTGCACTTACATGCAGAAATCACTTCTGATGTATGGGGATAAGTGAACACTATAAGTAAAAATTATTGTTCCTGGGCAGAAGATTGCTATTTAGACAGCTCAATCTGCTGCACAGGAACGATGATTTTTGGTGCAGGCTGAAAGACAGCATCTTTTACACAGGCCAGTTATTAGGAACAAACACTGTGAACACCTTTGGAAACAATTTTTTTATGATAACAGTATGGTTTAAATGAGTGTTTATGAGCTGTCAGGAATTCAGAGATAGGGCTATACATCCAGCAGATTGACTGAAACTTAATCCTGTAGGACAAAAACTGCTGAACATTTTTAAGAAAGATGAAAAAAATATTCTGTTGGCCCAAAATTAGTTAAATGTAATCAGTAAAAAAATGACCCCAAAGATGTTCATAACTTAAGTTTGTTTCCAATATTTTCCTGATATATATCAGTCTGTGTAAAAGGACATTAAGAACCATGCAACAACCTCTCAGGGAGCTGTAATGGAAGCCATATTAGTTATAACCCACCTTCTCAGAAGTCAATTCAGTTGTCTATATTTGATGACAAAATAAAACATGAGGCAGCACAACAATAATACACAGTCGACTCACATTATTATGTCCAGCCACTAATATCCACAGTAACTGCCATGTGCAGCATGGGCAACATATACACGGGCTGGGATTGACTCAATAAGGTCCTGGTAGGTTGTGATAGGTATCTGGAGCCGTGCTGACTGCAGTGCATCCCACAGCTGCTAGAGGGTAGGTGGTAGAGGATCTATAAAATGTACACAACGATCGAAGTGGTCCAACAGATTAGGTTTAAGTATGGGTAATTAGAGGGCTAGGGTAGTGCCCTCCACATGGATTGGGCCCAGAGAATGCCATGAAAACATTCCCCAGGCCATAACGCTGCCAACACCAGCTTGTGTTCTTCCAGCAATGGTTACTGGGTGTTTGTTTTCTGATGTTTTTCGCCTGACACGCCAATATCCATTCGTTCAATGAGGGGGAAAGGTGACTCATTAGAAACAGAAACTCTTTGCCAATCAGTAGAAGTCCAATTCAATACGACTGCAAAAATTGAAGCCTTTTCTGCCAATGCAACTTCGTTAGCGGAGGTGCAGTGACTATCCGTGTGCTTCGGAGCCCCATACACAGTAGAGTTTTCTGAAGTGTTGTTTTAGAGACACGTTTGGTAGCCACTGGTTCATTTCGGTTGTGAGCTGATCCATTGTAGCGTGTCAGTCCACCCTTGTACACCTTCATAGCCGATGTTCACCTCTAAGCAGGTTCCATGTCGCTTATTCTCAATGGTGTCATTTATCCACTCACCATACACTTTCACCACAGCAGCACGCTAACAGTTCACAAACTGCGCAGAACTGCGCAGAAATACTGCCACCCTTAGCCCGAAAAAACAATAATCATCGCTTTTTACAACTCTGATAAATCGTCCTTTTTACCCATCACAGAAATGGGGGATATGTGTGCAGTCAGCCTATCGCACACCTTATATACTCACCAGGCCAGCTCACAACGTCCTTCATGAGCTTTGTGCTGCTGACGTTAAAAGTAAGAAGTGGTCATAATAATGTGACTCGACTGTGTATATGTCTTTATTCACCCATATAGCATTTCAGTTCCCGTGAGCCTTTCTCTTGACCTTGTCCCATGACAGCAACTTATCCACAGGATAGGGCTGGGACCCTCGGCAATCACTAGAATGGGGGTCCCTTTTCCAGGTTTGAACAAAGCAGCAAAAACGCATGTGTCCCTGCCATTTAATTCAACTCTATGGGACTGTCAGAGATAGCCAAGCGCTTGTAAGTCAGCTCTATAGAGTTAAATGGAGTGGCAACATGTATCTGTCAATCCATTCAAACAGAAAACATGGGTCTTCCTTCTAGTGACTGTCAGGAGTCCAATGAGTCAGACCCTCACCAAAAATAAGGTCCCAGTAGCTGATAACTTTTTGTCATGGGACAACCCTATTAAGAGAAAAATGTAGGTGCAGATGAAGAGAACATCCATCCAAGATGCACATGACTTCTCAAGTGCTTTAGATACCTGAGCCCTGGAATATGACCTCCAGTCTTGCCATGAGCATAGTACTCAAGTACATAGCCATAATGAACACATAATATGCACAAAGCCCTAACACTAATGCATAGACAAACATTGGAAGGATATTACTGTTGTAACTGGACCAAGAGCTCTTCTGTCGGTATAAATAAGGTGTGGGTCAGTATAAAATCATCCAGTGCTAATTCTGATGGGAGAGAAAAGAAGGAACACGTGAGTCTGTATCAATGTGCAATCCTCATGCATAACACAGAAAGCACATGGCACAGTCCTAATACCATAATCTATCACATTGTCTGATCATCAGTTATGAAACACAAATATGTACCTGTAGTGTGTGCGCTGGCATGTCGTAGCCTGTAACATTCGGCACACCCAATGATAACATGCACAGAAATGTGCTACCCGATATATCATTGTAAATACTATAGCCAGGGACATAGGCATCATTAGACAGAGATTACTTATATTACATTACATAACTGCAAAGCAATGTGTGATCCTGTCCTGATAGTCTAAAGTCAGGAGATCACTATACATTATATAGAAATCCAGCACTGTGTGATCCTGTCCTGATAGTCTACAGTCAGGAGATCACTATACATTATATAGAAACCCAGCACTGTGTGATTCTGTCCTGATAATCTACAGTCAGGAGATCACTGTACATTATATAGAAATCCAGCACTGTGTGATCCTGTCCTGATAATCTAAAGTCAGGAGATCACTATACATTATATAGAAACCCAGCACTGTGTGATCCTGTCCTGATAGTCTACAGTCAGGAGATCACTGTACATTATATAGAAACCCAGCACTGTGTGATCCTGTCCTGATAGTCTACAGTCAGGAGATCACTATACATTATATAGAAACCCAGCACTGTGTGATCCTGTCCTGATAATCTACAGTCAGGAGATCACTATACATTATATAGAAATCCAGCACTGTGTGATCCTGTCCTGATAGTCTACAGTCAGGAGATCACTATACATTATATAGAAACCCAGCACTGTGTGATCCTGTCCTGATAGTCTACAGTCAGGAGATCACTATACATTATATAGAAATCCAGCACTGTGTGATCCTGTCCTGCTAATCTACAGTCAGGAGATCACTATACATTATATAGAAATCCAGGGCTGTGTGATCCTGTCCTGGTAATCTACAGTCAGGAGATCACTGTACATTATATAGAAACCCAGCACTGTGTGATCATGTCCTGGTAATCTACAGTCAGGAGATCACTATACATTATATATAAACCCAGCACTGTGTGATCCTGTCCTGATAATCTACAGTCAGGAGATCCCTGTACATTATATACAAACCCAGCACTGTGGGATCCTATCCTGATAATCTACAGTCAGGAGATCACTGGACATTATATAGAAGCCCAGCACTGTGTGATCCTGTCCTGATAATCTACAGTCAGGAGATCACTGTACATTATATAGAAACCCAGCCCTGTGTGATCCTGTCCTGATAGTCTACAGTCAGGAGATCACTGTACATTATATACAAACCCAGCACTGTGTGATCCTGTCCTGATAATCTACGGTCAGGAGATCACTGTACATTATATAGAAACCCAGCACTGTGTGATCCTGTCCTGATAATCTACAGTCAGGAGATCACTATACATTATATACAAACCCAGCACTGTGTGATCCTGTCCTGATAATCTACAGTCAGGAGATCACTGTACATTATATAGAAACCCAGCACTGTGTGATCCTGTCCTGATAATCTACAGTCAGGAGATCACTGTACATTATATAGAAACCCAGCACTGTGTGATCCTGTCCTGATAATCTACAGTCAGGAGATCACTGGACATTATATAGAAACCCAGCACTGTGTGATCCTGTCCTGATAATCTACAGTCAGGAGATCACTGTACATTATATAGAAACCCAGCACTGTGGGATCCTGTCCTGATAATCTACAGTCAGGAGATCGCTGTACATTATATAGAAACCTAGCAGTGTGTGATCCGGTCCTGATAATCTACAGTCAGGAGATCACTGTACATTATATAGAAACCCAGCACTGTGTGATCCTGTCCTGATAGTCTACAGTCAGGAGATCACTGTACATTATATAGAAACCCAGCGCTGTGTGATCCTGTCCTGATAGTCTACAGTCAGGAGATCAATGTACATTATATAGAACCCCAGCACTGTGGGATCCTGTCCTGATAATCTACAGTCAGGAGATCACTGTACATTATATAGAAACCCAGCACTGTGTGATCCGGTCCTGATAATCTACAGTCAGGAGATCACTGTACATTATATAGAAACCCAGCACTGTGTGATCCTGTCCTGATAGTCTACAGTCAGGAGATCACTATACATTATACAGAAACCCAGCACTGTGTGATCCTGTCCTGATAGTCTACAGTCAGGAGATCGCTGTACATTATATACAGTATAATCCAGCACTGAAATTCCACCATTGGATTTGTCCCTAGAGATGCTAGTTATTTTTGTTTTGTACAGCACCATCTGCACAAAATAAAATATTGCAGATATAGTGACTAGAACAGGTTAAATTTCATGTGCTCCTGGGAGAGCAAACACAGTGACAGTCCTTACTGCCCACGCACCTCGTTAGTAAGAGTAGGACAGGCTCGCACTACTCTGCCTCACATTCTGCACCACTAAAGGCCTTAATAATAGCTCAACATTGCAAGTGGCAACATGAAAATGTGGTTAAACCATATAATTTAACCTGTACAGTAAATACCAGATCTATTCCAGTAAACAATCCAGTCTAAATATGCCAGTTCTAGAACGTATTCATGCGGGTGTTAATTAGGGTTGGGGGTCGCTCATTATGGAGGCCTGTATTTCAGCACCGTATATTGACATTCTGCCATTTCTCTGTACAGCAGACTTCAGTTTTCATAGGAATACTCCGTTCAGTTGATTTGCTGATTGAAGTGATGGGGGTGGCAATGAGGGGGGGATGGGATGTTCATGGGAACTTCAAGTCTTATTTCAACCTGCTGCGCAATCTGTTCTCAGACATGCTGTATGTAGAGATTTCCTGTACAAATTATTCCCAATTAGACCAACATTAATATTTTTCATTATCGGAACATTCATCTTATAAGGACATATGATGTGACTGATATTATTTTGCAAATAACAATTACAGCATTCATAGAAAACAAGCATGCAGCAGGTCCTGTTCCAATATGGCTACTACACTGCAGATTTGCATGCAGCATTGTACAATAGCAGCCAAAGTGGATGAGATTTTTTTTAAAAAAAAGTCTGCATTGGGCTGCAGAGAGTGTCTGCAGCGGAATCCACACATAGAGTGACATGCGGTGTGGATTTTAAATCTCCAGCATGTCAATTTATACTGTAGATATCTTTTGCAGGTTTCATTGTTTGCAATGCAGAGGGTGAAATCTGTGGCAAATTCAGTGTGCTTCCGCAACAAAGTCCACAGCAAAATTTGCATGCTTAAGGGCTCATGCACACGGCCAGGCCCATATTGTGGCCCGCAAACAGCAGGTCCACAAAATATGGGCCCCGGCTGTTCTGGCACCACATTCACTTCAATTGGGTCCGCAATCCGAAAGGTTGGTGTGGAATGGTGGTGCTGAACTCTTGCACTTCTTTTTTGCCGTCGGATGCGGATCAAGGACCACATGTAAGTGAATACAGGGGCGGATTGGCCATAGACCTTACAGGGAAATTTCCCTGTGGGCCGGTACCCAGGGGGCCGCCTAAGCCCTCCTCAGGGCTGGCCAGTGGAAGTTTTTGGGGATGTATTTTGTGCTGCTGCAGTATTTTGTGATGGACTGTGGTATTTGGCTCTGTTGGGGTGGTATAATGTGCCACAATATGGTATTGCTGGCCCCGCCTACTTGTGTTGGCTGTGCCTTTCATCAATTTGGACCCGACCACAAAACTAAGCCACTTTTAGTATTTTTTTCCAGGGCCACTTTGAGTTCCCAGTCCACTCCTGAGTGAATGGGTCTGCAGTTTTCCACCACATGGGAACATACCCTAAGGGAAAAGTCAGCTGTGGTTTTTCCCATGTCTTTGGATTTCACCCTCTCCATTGCAGCCTAAATTGACGTTCTGCTTTTCTCATATTCCTTATGATAGGTCATCAATATCTGATTGCCGGGAGTCCAACCCCACCGATCAGCTGTATGAAAAGAACACAGCATTGCATTCTCTTTGCTGTTTATCTGCTCGCTGTCAACATCACAGCAGCAAGCGGGGGTAATCACAGTGTGTCCGTCCCAATCACTTCAATGGGATGGAGTGTAACTACAACTGCTCTGTTCCATTCAAATGAGCTGTAATTACACTGCTCATCGCTGGGATGACGACGGCGAGCAGGTAAACGGTGAACAAGAGAACCCAGCGCTCACAAGGGCGCCATCTCCTCTTCATATAGCTGATCCTGAATATAGATCAATAAAATCCTCACCATATGTTAAGTTACATGTGGATTTTACTGTAGATACTCAGGGGGACATTTATCATTTGTGCGTGTTTTTGTGTCAGTTTGAAATCTGGCTTTGCGTGTCTACACCAAATTTATGAACTGATGCACTGTAAAAATATATCTGGTGTGAGCGCAATGTGGTTTACGCCTTTATGTGTAAAAGTACACCAGGGGGTTGTTTGAAGTGGTTTGCGACTTTTTTGCGACTTTTGCATATAGAAAATAAGACGTAATCCAGGTCTAATCTTACTTAGAGCTCTTAAACATAGACCACTGTGAAAAGTGGCGAGGAACACCAAATGTCGCAGAAAACCCTGCAATTGCCATGAGTTGTGACTTTTTAAAGCCACAAAACTGACGTATCTGATTTGATAAATGTCCCCCTCATTTTTTAAATCCACATCCACTACTATAAATACTGCAGATTTTCCACATGCAGATCCACTGTGGAAAATCTATAGTATTTATGTTACATGTAGCCGTATTCTTAGGGTCCTATTGCATGGGCAAATAATGAGCATAGATTATTATTTGAAGAATTATCACCCCCTATAATAGCGTACAGTGACGAAACAACGAGCAATAAATCGTTCATTTTCCATGGACTGACTGAAGGATTATATTGTTAGTCTCCGACACATCGCCTCGTCTAATCAAAAATCTACCAGTCATTAGCAGTGTACACGCTCAAGGGGTGAACAAGCAACAATCGCAGTAACACATAAACAATGAATATTTAGCAATTATTGTTTCATTTAATTGAACGTCTTTTGAACACAAAGACCTTGCTACATCATTGCTTGCCACTCACTAATTTAAAAATATCTGCCCGCCTAATAGGACCCTTAGGCTAAATTCACACTGGGGGAGATTTATAACAACTGATGAAAGAAAAACTGGCTCAGTTGCCCATAACAACCAATCAGATTCCACCTTTCATTCTTCAGCGCTCGTTTGGAAAATGAAAGGTTCAATCTGATTGGTTGCTATGTGCAAGTAAGCCAGTTTTCCTTTTTACCAGTTCAGATAAATCTCCCCACTAGGTTTAGGGTCAGCTTTCGGCATGTACACCTGGTTATTCTCACAACAATACAAATGCTATCATTAGCCAGGCCTATGCCAAAAGAGGGTTATTTTTGTATATATTTAACCATTATACATTTAAAACACCCCTTTAACTAACCTTTAAAGGGTTATTCTCATTTTAGACAATGGGGGCATATCGCTAGGATATGCCCCCATTGTCTTATAGGTGCTGGGACCCGCACCTATATCCAGAACGGAGCCCCCGAACTGAATGAGGGCGCACTGCGCATGCGCAGCTGCCCTCCATTCATTTCTATGGGGCCGCCGAAAATAGCCGAGCACTGGCTCGGCTACTTCCGTCGGCTCCATAGAAATGAATGGGAGCGGCGGCCGCGCTTGCTTGCGCGCTGCGCTCCCATTCATTTCTATGAGCGCAGCGGGGAGCTGCGCCTTGTGGTGGCCGGACCCTACAGGCGCAGCTCTCCCTGCTCCGTTCTCGATATAGGTGCGGGTCCCAGAGGTGGGACCCGCACCTATAAGACAATGGGGGCATATCCTAGCGATATGCCCCCATTGTCTAAGATGAGAATACCCCTTTAAGTGTAGCATCAGTCTACACAAGCAAATTTAGTCCACACGACTGTATATTTTTTCTGTACTTCAATGGGGCCGCAAAAGATGCGGACAGCACACCATATGTCCATTCTGTGGCACCCGCAAAAATATAGAATGTGTCCAATTCTTGTCCATTTGATGGACAAGGATAGGACTGTTCTATACAGGCCAGGACGTTCCTTCCACAGAATATGGAATGCACACGGCTGGTATCTGTGTTTTGCGTACCTGCAATTTGCCGACACAAAACAGGCCATTGTCTTGTGCAGGTTCAGTATTTGGTCAGTATTTTTAATCAGTATTTGTAAGGCAGAACCAGGTCCAAAACACCATAGAGGCATAAATCTTTCCTGTGTATTTTTTCCCTGTAGTTTTTGTATTACAAATACTGATGCAAAATAATGACTAAATACTGACTGTGTAAGGGTACAGCTACACAGCGACACTGGTTGTACAACAGCTGTCGCGGCCAGGATCAAAGGGGCATTGCAGTGTAGTGGTGATCCCATAGAAATTAATGAATCACAAATGTGCCACAACTGCAACCCCTAAATTTCCAAAAATCCAGCAGAGTTGGATTTTTTTTTGCAATCTAGTGGTTGCAGTCTCAGCACACTGTGACCCCAATTATTTCTATGGATTCACCGATACACTGTGATGCCCCCTACGAAGCCCTGCTCTCCAGAATTCTGGCTTCAAAAATTGTGAAATATGACTTCGCACCTTTCGTGTTTATAAAATGCAACATTTTAAATTTTTACACCACTCGGTTTGTTTTCAAAAGTGGGTGGGAAAGTGGCCATGGTTAGCCTGTTGAGCTCATTTATAGGGAACCCATCACCAGTTTTAAGTTGTCCCAACTAAGGACTACATAAACTAGCCGTCCCTTTATCAAAATTCATGGTCGCTTTCTTTAATTGACTTGTGCTAAACAGCTCCAGCGCATGCCAAATGAGTCCCCATATTCATGAGCTCATGGCTCTCCCCGCCCACCTGCTGTTGATTCATATGGAAAGAAACTGTCAATCAGAGGCAGGTGGGCGGGGAGAGCCGTGAGCTGATGAATATGGAGACTCATTGGCATGGGCTGGAGCAGTTAGAACCTAGCAGCGTAAAACCGGTGACAGAATCCCTTTAAACCATATTTATCTGCTGCCACTTTTTTAAAAATCTAAAAAAAATGGTTGAAATCTTACTCTATACATTGCCGCAATTTACATTAAAGGGGTGGTATATTAAGTGTTTAAATTTGGTTGCAAATTATGGCAACACAGAATCAAAACTTCCCCTAATGTAAATTTTGTTTTCGGCCAGTAGTTTTCATCAGTATATGTAAGCCCGGAGGGGTCACAACTAGAGATGAGCGAACGTGCTCGTAACGAGCACTGTAGCGCTCGGCTCCCCAGCGAACAAATGCCTGCAGGCATTGCGGATCCGTCCTCAGCTGCATGTAAGTCAATAGGGACGGATTCGTTTGGTATGACATTCATACCAAACGGATCCGTCCCCACTGACTTTCAGTCGGGTGAGGAGGACGGATCCGTTTGGTATGACACCCCATTGACTTACATGCAGCTGAGGACGGATCCGCAATGCCTGCGGGCATTGCGCAGGGGAGCCGAGCGCTACAGTGCTCGTAACGAGCACGTTCGCTCATCTCTAGTCACAACAGATAAATGGCACAATTCTTTCTATTATAATTTTTCTGTATGGGTCCCACTCCTGGTTTGGGCTTAGGCTAGTTTTTAGAAATTCACGCTAGAATTTAGAACAGCCTACCGAACCTCTCTGCATTTCCCATTAACTATAATGGAGAACGGCAGAGATCTAGACACAAGCCGGCAAATATGCAGAGAATCGGCTGGATTCTAAAAACTAGTGTATAACTAGCGTTACAAATATTGATGAAAATACTGACCATGTTAATGTGTCCTTTCCATAAACACTAAGGCCCCATTCACACGACCGTGTGAATGGGGCCGTATCTATTCCGCAGTATTGTGGAATAGATGCAGCCCCATTCACCTCTATGGGAGCCGGGAGCTGCCACACGGAGCTAGCTCCATGCCGCGGCTCCGATGAAGCATGTCCTATACCTGTCCGCACGCACGGACAAGTATAGACATTTTGAATGGGGCCACCTGGCGTGTGTTCCGAGTGTGAGGAACACACCCCGGGCGGCCCCCGTATTATTGCGGACCTGCAATAATACGGCCGTCTGAATGGGGCCTTAGGTCTCCTTTGGTGAACCTAAACTGATATATTTTGAAATTGCATAAAATTTAATTTCTTGCTATACATCTCTGTCTTCCTGAGTGGGTGTGATGCTGTCATAAAGAACGGGAGCCACAAAAATATCAATCTGTAAAGGAACCAATTCTAATGATAAAACTAATTAAACTGTGGAATTCCTAGTTATGCAACTGCCCAAATGTATTAGTGTAGTTTCACTGTTTGACTCATCATGAACATCTTTCCCTGAGGCCTGCACCAAGGAAGAGGTGGCAGGTCAGGTGGCATGGACTGGAGAGCCTTGCTGGATTTTGTAATGATAACCACCGAAGCAGGTAACAGTCCTTTTTACAGTACATGGGACAATTTCAGTCAATTTGTTTTTTTTCACGTCCCAATGCATGCTAAATTGAGGACAGATGATCGTTACTATGATCTTTCATCCTCCGTTCAGTTTGCATAGTTATGAACCACAATTTTTGATGCCACACAAGAGATTCGACCGCCCAGAGAACAGGCTTTTTGCAACATATTTACACAATCATCGGGCCCATTAAAAGGGCCTTAAATCTGGAGACGTTTAGGGCAGAAAGTTGTTTGAGGACGCTGACCAAATGCTAGTTCATGAATTTTGCAAGAAATGCTCTTTAAGGCTAGGGTTACACGGCGACATGTGTCGTGAGAGAATAAGTTGCACAACAAAAAGGGTACAACTGCACCAATATCAAGCAACATTTTTGTAATGGTAGTCAATGGTGTCGTCATTCAACATGGATTTATGCGACTGTTGTGTCACAGTGCAACAGCATAGACTATGATTACAATAAATGTTGCACAACATTGGTGCGACATGTGTCGCCGTGTAGTCCTAGCCTAAATCATTCTACATCCACTTGTATCTTCATGCATAGGAAGGATAAGAATGAGTGGTGGTCACATCAGGAACAGTAAAGCACCATCAGGCATAGATGAAGTAATTTAAAGCAGAGTTACACAACTCACAGCTTACAAACGCCGACATCAATCCTATCATTTCTTACTTATCCAGGTCTAGTTACCAGGCTTAGCATCTCTGTTTTAATCAGACCTAAAAATATCACTCTTAGCCCTCCATATAAACTTGAAGTCAAGTCAACACTTATAGATCACAGCATCTACAATAATCCCTGGATAAGGTTGTGCCATTGTAAAATGAATGCCAGTGGCATTTTAAGAATTTGATAGATGCTCCACTGTATGATGTATTACATGGGTATTTTGCCCTAGAAGTATTGATTCTAGAGGAGAACTTGGCACCTCACTGAAGCACCGAGCGACAGCACACGAAGCTCCAAAATGAATGGAGTGACAGGTCGAGCATGTCCCATAGAGATGAATGAAGCGGCAGTGCACATGCCTGACTCCATTAATTTAGGGGGTATGGGGCTCCCATTCTCATGATTGGAAGGGGTTCCATCGAATAGTTGTCCCCTATCCTGTGGATAGGGACTAACATAATCTACTCAGGGGCTCTCTGCTACGCTTCTCCTTTCACTGGGGCCTTTCCTCACTGGGTCCAGCTTCAATTAGCTGAAGGTCCCATCACACAAGGTCATAAACACACTTCTATGCTGCCCTGCCTCATCACCCAGTAACAGGTAATGCCCCTCCCTTTATAACCAGACACCAAACCCATGTGGGCGACGATATGTCACAGCACAGGTGCATCCTCACGCTGAAGTCAGCAGCACCATCTTCCCCTGCCATATTGACGGATCGTGCCTCCAACACTGCCTATTTCTCTACCCCCAGTGAACTGCCGACAACACAGTTCACAAAAAACATTGATATTAGTGGGACTTCCCATCTTCCACCACCACCGTACACATATACAGCCCATTTTTAGCATGGTCATTTCTGGAAGGCTACTAGACTATGTTCATGATCTTCATCTATGATAGAAGGCATCAAGCTGGCACAGATCCATCCACCAACAGATCCAAGTAGTCGCCAGTGGACCCTATTGTCCATGAGGCCTAGTTCACACCTCAGTGTTTTGATCACTGATTCCCTTGATTGTAAGTGGAACCTACAAACAGATAAGGTATAATGAAACAATTTGCATCTGTTCTGCGTTTTTGACCTGCAACTGGTTTTGGCTCGCAATCACTGATAGAAATCACAGATGTGTGAACTAGGTCTAAGGAGGTTTGTTGGTTTTCTGACTGATTGTCTTATGCCAATAATAGTGCAGCATCTGCATAACAAGAGCCTAAAATTACCAATAATTGGTACTCTGGTTCTTCCATTTTATGGAAGAGACTTCTGAAGTCTACGCCCCCGCGTTATGCCAAGCTGAAAATCCGTGTCAATGGAAGCATTTGGTGTAAGAAATGGTGGCTGATCACCTCTCATCTAGTCATCCAATGTAGAGTGAAATCACTTCAGATGAAACAGCAATGTAAGAAATTGAACTGAATCTGTTATGTGATTAAATAGCTTCCCCCAAATGCACTCCCATTCACAAGATGAAGGCTATTTTGCCGTCCTTTCATCCAGTATACAACAGAGTGCTCATTTTTGTTTTTTGCTGGATGGAATAGTGCAGCAGACTGTGCAATTCCATCCTATAAAAAAATACATATTTGTTAAATGTTTATTATAATAGTCTATGGGTGACCAGTGTCACTACATGGCATCCTTCACAGGCATTTCTTTAAAGGGTCTGTTCGGGATTTTGATATTGATGGCCTATCCTCATGATAGGTTATCAATATCTGACTGGGAATCAAAATCTCAGTAATAAGCTCTTCTGAAGAGGTTGCATGGCCGAGAGCCGTGGCACTTACTAGGCCAGTGATGTCACAGTGATGCGGCCTTTCCAAACAGCTGATTGTAGGGAGTGTCTGGAGTCATTCCCCCACTGATCAGATATTGATGACATACCGTATTTTTCGCTTTATAAGACGCACTTTTTTTCCCCAAAAAGTAGGGGGGAAATGGCGGGGCGTCTTATAAAGCGAATACTAGTGAACGCTTCCATTATGGAAGCGCTCACTAGTATGTATTAGGTGCCGGGAGCGGGGAAACATACTCACCTTCCTGCGCAGCATCTCCGCTCTGGGTCCAGCGGTCCTCTGTCCTCTCCTGCCGGCGCTGCACTGTCCTGACCCCGTGCAGCGTCTGAGGTCTGATGGGGGCTGAGTGGGCTGATTTGAGGTCTGATGGGGGTCTGAAAGGGCTGATCTGAGGTTTGATGGGGGTCTGACATGGAGGGCTGATATGGGGGTCTGATGTGATGTCCTGAAATTTATGGGGGGTCTGATATTAGGATCTCTTGTGAGGTCTGATGAAAAATATTTTTTTCTTATTTTCCTACTCTAAAATCTGGGGTGCGTCTTATCATCGGGTGCGTCTTATAAAGCGAAAAATACAGTATCTAGGATAGGCAATCAACATCAAAATCCTGGACAACCCCTTAAGTCATGAGTTATTCAACAGCTTTTCATAACTTACAGTTATGTGCAAAATATTAGCAGTCTAACATCACTAATGTGTTTAATTATTGTTTTTGGCAGAAAAGATAATACAACATGGGAAAAAATTCATGACTAGGTGTAGCCGAGTAATGAGCAACCAACTTTGGCTTTAAAATGGCAAACTAAACCTAAAACATATGGTAAGAAAGAATACTACCATCTATGTAGATCATAGATAACAAGAATGGCAAAGAAGAATCCAATGATCAGCTCCAGAAAAATCAAAGAAGATCTTCAGTCAGAAGACGCCTACATGAAGCCAAACCATCTGCAAGAAGCTCTCGTAAAGTACCATTGCTGAGTAAAAGACGTGTTGAAAAGGTTACAGTTTGCCAAAGAACACATTGACTGGCCTAAAGAGAAGTGGCACAACTTTCTATGGACAGATGAGACCAAGATTGTTCTTATTGGGTCTAAAGGCCGCAGACAATTTATGAGATGACCCATAAACACTGAATTCAAGCCACAGTACACTGTGAAGACTGTAAAACACGGAGGTGCAAGCACAATGGTTTGGGGATGTTTCTCATACTCTGGAGTCGGGCACATTTATCGCATACCAGGCACCATTGACCAGTTTGAGTATATCAAAATACTGGAATTGCCTTATGCTGAAGAAGAAATGCCCTTGAAATGGGTGTTTCAGCAGGACAATGACCCCACACACACCAGGAAGTGGGCAACATCCTGGTTCCAGACCAACAAGATTGATGTTATGAAGTGGCCAGCCAAATCCCCAGACCTCAATACGATTGAGAATTTGTGGAGCAACATCAAAAAATGCTGGAAATAAATGCTATTATAAGGAATGATCTTATACTGCTATTATTTTGCACGTAACTGGTATATGTGAAACAGATGTCATAATAGTCTAAAAGTGATGAATGCATTAAACAGATGCCCAACAGTGGCATCCATCACCCATAGTCTACCATGGCATCCCTTTAATGGATATATTATGAAAAGCTATTGAGTGGCTCATGAAGTATCCATTGAACATATTCGATTATAGACAGACGCCAGTGTTAGGCTTTTGTCACAGCCGTATTTTTACGGCGCTTTTCCCGGCGTATATATATGTTTAACCGAAGTCAATAACACAGCATGAAAAGAGCTTTGTAAATTCTTTGCTTTACTGTTTTTTATAATGATTTTATGTCTTGTCATACTCATAACTGCTTTTAAATTCCATATGGCTGTCTTTATGTTCACTCCAATATCAGACATGTGACCTGACAACTTGGTTTTAAATGGGTATTTCAGCCATATAGCTTCAATATGCCATTACTTGGTGATCAACGGAGGTCTGACAACTGGGACCCTCACCAACTGGAGTAAAGTAGCCATGGAGCTCTGTGCAGCATCAATGCTCCTTCTGAATTTGTCCTTGTACAGATCCATAGCCATCCAGGTGCGGTGCAGGTACCTCAGCTCAGCCCTGTCTATTTGAATATAGAGTTCAATGCACAACACCAGGATGGACGCAGTACTGTAGAGAGAAAATTAGATTGAGATTGGTGGAAATCGAACTACAGGGACCCCCACGATCAGTAATTAATAGTATAGTATGGCAATATGATTTTTTTAACAGATGGAATACCACTTTCATTGTGTAACTGCCATCTGAGTTCCCATAGTGCTCTGCTCTTCAATAACAGGAAAACCAGTAGAATTATGAGTTTAACTTTAGATGTGAATGGAGAAGAAAATATTGGGAATCATTAATCAGTATTCTGGCTTTGGTGCCATAGCAGCCAATCAGAGCTCAGCTTTAATTTCTTAAACTGCACTTCAAAAATGCAAGCTATTATCGACAACAATGCCAGTTTTTCTCTTATAAATCTGCCTCATAACTTAGAGCGTACCATAAGTAGAGTCAAGTAGTAACAAATGTGATCAAAATTTAATGTAAATTTCAAATATGGAATGTTGTCCAAAAGAAGAGTTGCTTACCCTTTAGATATTGATGACCTATTCTCCAGATAAGGTGTCAATATTAGATTGGTAGCTAGGGGTCCGACAAACAGCACCCCACCAATCAGCTGTTGGCAACCAGCGGTGGCAGAAACATAGTGGATGGAGCCGGAAACAGAATGCACAATGGGAGATGAGCTGCAATACGCTGGCAGGGCTACTACATGGTGAGCCGGGCCTTCTGCTTCCACTGTTATGTTTCCAGCTCCGGCAACTGCCACAAACAGGGGACAAATCTTAGATTGGTGGGGTCTAAGCCCGAAGCCCACTGGTCAGTAGAACTGGGAGCCCTTTACACCCCAGCTGCATGACGGCAGCAGGGAGGAGTTTGAAAGAAGCAGTGGTCAAACATGTGCGCTGCTGATCCATTCAAAGTCAGCAGGAGTGCAAAAACAACCAAGCAGATCCATCTGATGGATAGTTGATAAATGTTTTAGACTCTAATGTAGCATCTGTAATTATACTGTACACTCTTATTACCATGAGGGCACCTTCTGTTGCAGTGTGTTCTGCAGTAACAGGGGAGCGCCAACTGGTACCAGTACCAATGTGAAGGGAAAACAGATACCCTTGCACCTTTTAACACCAGATTGATTCCTTGCGTTGGTACTGTTACTACAGTCTGCTATCATCTTATAGTACTGATGCCATGGGTTTGGCTAGGCCAACATCTGCATGGGCTTTATATGTTCTTCGTGTATTTATACTCGTATGCATGCTCCAGTTTTTTGAACACTACAAAATAATACTAAAATTGTCTTCCTATAACATTGGCGTAACATGGATCCCATAAGGTTATTTATAAGTCTTATATCTTCATGTAAGGTCTGAGACACATAAGCTACAAAACAGGTATTGATATTTCTCTATGGAACATGTCATATACCTGTTTGTGATACACGACTTGAGTCACTGACCTCATAAAAAACAAGACATAATCACTTTGTTATGCAGTCTGTGTACTAACCTTCTATGTAACAATAAAGTTTTGGAAATTCCATTATTCATGACCCATACATGATGCATTATTTGTACTATCCAAGTTCAATTCCAACCATTGCTCCTTGGCATCACCAACAGAAGCACCATAAGTTTTCTCTCTCTATATATATATATATATATATATATATATATATATATATATATTTACAAAAGTGATACCCAACCATAACAACTCACTTACCTGCTGCATCGCTCAGTCTAGGTGCAGTCAGTAATTGGTCCAGAACCCTGCCTAATAAGGCCTCTGGAGTATCCGGAGCAAGAAGTGGTCCAGGAGGAGTAAGAGACCATCCAACAGACCCTGGTGGTGGAGTCAGAGGTTCTGAAGGTGACAGTTCATCAGATGAGAAGGAAAGTGGTGAGCGTAGTCCATCAGGAAGCTCCAGGCAGTCATGAGAAGGTTGTGGAGCTCCAGATGGGTCTTCTTCAACTTTTTCCCCACTAGAGGAATCTCCTGGTGTATCCCTCAGAAACGAGGGCAAAATTTTGGACACACTTTGCCTACGGTGTAGATGTCTGGGACCTGACAGATGGGAGCTCTGCTTCTTTAAGAATTTCTCCAAAGGCTTCATGGTTTGAGGGTACAAATGGATGAAAATGGAAAGAAAGGGGGCAGAGCCCCCCCAAACATATAAGGCACTAGTAGACAGAAGGTTTATCGGCCACCACGAAACAAAACACAAATGTGCTTAAAACACTCAAACAAAAATAGTTTCTTGTTATCAAAATGATGAGGTAGCTCAAAAACAAGGTCCTGGGTGTAGGAAAAATGTCCACTTAATTGACGTACATTTAATGAGTATCCTGATTAAAAAATGAAAGACTATTATAAAAACATAACAAAATTATTAAAAAATATGCAGAAAAATCAGAAGTGGATGGGATGATATAGAACAGAGACGTAGATACCCTCCAAAAACAGAGCAAGGTCAGGAACCAGCAATGGTCAATGCATGGGCCACATACGGAATTGTACCAGACATCTAAGAGCCACTAATATAAAGTGAGTGCAATGATATGGATCACAAATAAAATAGGAATGTGATGCGGTGCAAGTGTTAGCCCCCGGAGGGTTGTAAGCAGGAGATTGGTGCCCTCTCTGTCTTACCCACTGCCCATGTCTGCAGTCAGCAGGTGCCAGACGCTCTCCGCACTGGAAGATAGACAGCACCTGTCTCTGCTGCTGTCTCTGCACTGCTCTCCAGCTGTCTCAGCTTGCAGGTTCCATGCAGAAGGTTCTCTGTAGTCTCAGCAACGATAATGCCCAGTCTTTCACCTGGCAGCTCTTCCACAGCCTTGTGCCCAGTGCCCCTCTCTTCTTTCTCACACTGTCTCCCCTCTTTCCTTGCCCCCTCCTCCTTTGTTCCCCCTCTGCTTTTCTTTGCTTCTTCCCTGGCTTCCCAGAGGAGGGAGGGGGAGAGAAGCAGAAGGAGGGGGTATTAGGGGGGGATGCTTAATTAAAAGCTGTGATCCTGACAGCACAGAAGCCTTGCGTGTGAGGAGGCATGTGCTTTGAGATGTGTAATCTTCAATGTTATATCCCCCCTCCCTGCTTATTCTATGTGTAGCGAGTGTGTAATGGGGGGGGGGGGGCGTGTGCTGCACCCTAGCTTATGAGGAGGGTCTCCCAGTACAGGGGAGGAGGGTCCCACTATGATGAGAGGTCCCTGGATGTGTGGGGGGAGGCAGGGACAGTCACTGCGTGCATGCGTATGTCCCTCCCCTCCCTGCTGCCCTCATCTCTCCCCTCCCTCAATATTTACCTGTCTCTCTTCTTCCTCAACGTGCTCAGCACTTCACACACTGCACCCTCCCTCTATAGAGGCAGCTGTATCTCCAACCTCACACCTCTTACAATGCACCACCTCCTCTATAGTAACTGAGGTACCCTCAAATATAGTTGTACCCCTTCTGCAAAGACAGATGTACCCTGACTTCATACCTCATAAAATGCACCATTTACTCAATTGAATCCTCAAATGCACCCACTGCTGTAGAGACTGAGATGACTCTACACTACATGCATAGCAATACCAAGGTCCCCTCAACCTCACACTTCATAAAATGTATCCACCTCCTCCAGAGACAGGGGTTTCCTCCTCACCTCATATACTACACCTGCCCCCCAGTGGTCCCCGCCAACAGTGCACCAACACTTCTAGAGACAGAAGTATCCACCACTTCACCCCTGATTCAGAATATAACTTATCACCTGTCTGCACCCACACACCTCCTTCTTACTATATATTTTCATTTATTGCTAATACCCCAAACTTCATGATGTTATTCTAGATAAAACCATTCATTACTGCCTATAGCTTTACTCCAGGTTCCCTATGCCTGATGCCCCCGCCCCAGTTTTCAGTTCTTTAGGCTACCCCCCCTCTAGCCGGTCACCTCCATACATCGCTGTGATCCTGGCTTCCTTCTTCCCTGAAATGACAGACTCCCCTCCCCCTATCCTAAGTCCAGGTACAAGGTGTGAGTCACCCTGTATGTGCAGTACGCCTAGCTGCCACCTCATGCTCTGAATACTGTGCATTTGGAAGAAAAGGAGGAGATACAGGGGTAGCTATATGGAGTTAATGGAGCTATAGGGAGAGGTTTTATGGAGTAATAGGAGAATATAAAAGGGGAAGATATATGGAGTAATAGGAGGAGCTATAGGGAGAGGTTATATGGAGTAATAGGAGAATATGTAAGGGGAGGATATATGGAGTAATAGAAAGAGATATAAGGAGAGGTTATATGCAGTAATAGGTGTAGATATAGGGAGAGGTTATATGGAGTAATATAAGAAGATATAAGGGAAGGATATATGGAGTAATAGGAGGAGCTATAGGGAGAGGTTCTATTTAATAATAGGAGGAGGTATGGAGAGAGGCTATTTGGAATAATAGGAGGAGATATAGGGGAGGATATATGGATTAACAGGAGGAGATATAGAGAGAGGTTATATGGAGTAATACGAGGAGATAGGGAGAGATTATATGGAGTAGTAGGAGGAGATATAGGGAGAGGTTATATGGAGGAGATATAGGGGGTGAATATATGAAGTTAAGAGTAGGAAATATATGGAGAGGTTATATGGAGTAATAGGAGGAGATATAAGGAGAGGTTATATGGAGTAATAGGAGAAGATATAGGGAGAGGATATATGAGTCATAGGAGGAGCCTATATGGAGTAATAGGAGGAGATATAGGAAGACGTTATATAGAATAATATGAGGAGATATAGGAGAGGTTATATTGAGTATTAGGAGGAGATAAAAGGAGAGGTTATAAGGAGTACTAGGAGGAGATATTGGACAATGTCATACAGTGCCTTGCGAAAGTATTCGGCCCCCTGGAACTTTTCAACCTTTTGCCACATTTCAGGCTTCAAACAAAAAGATATAACATTTTAAATTTTTGGTGAAGAATCAACAACAAGTGGGTCACAATTGTGAAGTGGAACAAAATTTATTGGATCATTTAAACTTTTTTTGTAATAACAAAACTGAAAAGTTGGGCGTGCAAAATTATTCGGCCCATTTACTTTCAGTTCAGAAAACTCACTCCAGAAGTTCATTGAGGATCTCTGAATGATCCAATGTTGTCCTAAATGACTGAGGAAGATAAATAGAATCCACCTGTGTGTAATCAAGTCTCCGTATAAATGCACCTGCTCTGTGATAGTCTCAGGGTTCTGCATCATGAAGACCAAGGAACACACCAGGCAGGTCCGTGATACTGTTGTGGAGAAGTTTAAAGCGGGATTTGGATACCAAAAGATTTCCCAAGCTTTAAACATCCCAATGAGCACTGTGCAAGCGATCATATTGAAATGGAAGGCGTATCAGACCACTGCAAATCTACCAAGACCCGGCCGTCCCTCTAAACTTTCATTTCAAACAAGGAGAAGACTGATCACAGATGCAGCCAAGAGGCCCATGATCACTCTGGATGAACTGCAGGGGTCTACAGCTGAGGTGGGAGAGTCTGTCCATAGGACAACAATCAGTCGAACACTTCACAAATCTGACCTTTATGGAAGAGTGGCAAGAAGAAAGCCATTTCTCAAAGATATCCATAAAAAGTCTTGTTTACAGTTTGCCACAAGCCACTTGGGAGACACACCAAACATGTGGAAGAAGGTGCTCTGGTCAGATGAAACCAAAATTGAACTTTTTGGAAACAATGCAAAACGATATGTTTGGCATAAAAGCAACACAGCTCATCACCCAGAACACACCATCCCCACTGTCAAACATGGTGGTGTCAGTATCATGGTTTGGGCCTGCTTTTCATCAGTAGGGACGCTCGAGCTGTTTTGCAAGGAAGAATGGGCAAGAATTTCAGTCTCTAGATGTGCAAAACTGATAGAGACCTACCCCAAGCGACTTGCAGCTGTAATCGCAGCAAAAGGTGGCACAACAAAGTATTAATGCAAGGGGGGCCGAATAATTTTGCACGCCCCACTTTTTAGTTTTATTATTACAAAAAAAGTTTAAATGATCCAATAAATTTCGTTCCACTTCACAATTGTGACCCACTTGTTGTTGATTCTTCACCAAAAATTTAAAATGTTATATGTTTTTGTTTGAAGCCTGAAATGTGGCAAAAGGTTGAAATGTTCCAGGGGGCCAAATACTTTCGCAAGGCACTGTATGAAGTAAAAGAAATAGATATATGGAGAGGTTATGTGGAATAATAGGAAAATATATAGAGAGAGGTTATATGGAGTAATAGGAGGAGATATCATGGGAGGATATACAGAGTAGTAGGAGGAGATAAAGGGAGATGTTAAATGGAATAATATGAGTAGATACAGGGAAAGGCTATATGGAGTAATAGGAGAAGATATAGGGAGAGGTTAGAGATATGGGAGCACTTTTATGGGGTAATAGGAAATATAGGGAGAGGTTATATGGAGTAATAGGAGAAGATATAGAGGGAGACTATATGGGGTAATAGGAAAAGATGGAGGGGAGGATATAATAGGAGGAGCTATAGGGAGAGATTATATGGAGTAATAGGAGGAGATATAATGAGATGATATAGGGAGTTTTAGGAGGAGATACAGTGGTCCCTCAAGATACAATATTAATTGGTTCCAGGACAACCATTGTATGTTGAAACCATTGTAAGTTGAGGAATTTTAGAAAAATAAGTAGATAACTAAGACAGATAAAACAAGTCCTTACATATAACAGTCAGGAATAGCTGATACCTAGTAACTAATCCAGCTATTTGACCAGAGAAGTGGCCTGGATTAGGTGGATCTGAGTCTGAGACATTGTATGTTGAGTCTGGTTTCAACTTACAATGTGTCGGAAAAGACCATTGTATCCTGAGGCAATTGTATCTTGAGGGATCACTGTATAGGGAAAGGTTACATGGAGTAATAGGAATAGATATAGGGAGAGGTTATGTGGAGTAATAGGAGGAGATATAGAGAGAGGATATATGGAATAATAGGAGGAGATATGGGGGGAGGTGATATGGAGTAATAGGAGGATATATACAGTACAGACCAAAAGTTTGGACACACCTTCTCATTCAAAGAGTTTTCTGTATTTTCATGACTATGAAAATTGTAGATTCACACTGAAGGCATCAAAACTATGAATTAACACATGTGGAATTATATACTTAACAAAAAAAAGTGTGAAACAACTGAAAATATGTCTTATATTCTAGGTTCTTCAAAGTAGTCACCTTTTGCTTTGATTACTGCTTTGCACACTCTTGGCATTCTCTTGATGAGCTTCAAGAGGTAGTCACCTGAAATGGTTTTCACTTCACAAGTGTGCCCTGTCAGGTTTAATAAGTGGGATTTCTTGCCTTATAAATGGGGTTGGGACCATGGGTTGTGTTGGGCAGAAGTCAGCTGATAGTCCTACTGAATAGACTGTTAGAATTTGTGGCAAGAAAAAATCAGCTAAGTAAAGAAAAACGAGTGGCCATCATTACTTTAAAAAATGAAGGTCAGTCAGTCCGAAAAATTGGGAAAACTTTGAAAGTGTCCCCAAGTGCAGTCGCAAAAACCATCAAGCGCTACAAGTCACCACCTCAGAAATCGCAGGTTAACAGCAGCTCAGATTAGAGACCAGGTCAATGCCACACAGAGTTCTAGCAGCAGACACATCTCTACAACAACTGTTAAGAGGAGACTGTGTGCAGCAGGCCTTCATGGTAAAATAGCTGCTAGGAAACCACTGCTAAGGACAGGCAACAAGCAGAAGAGACTTGTTTGGGCTAAAGAACACAAGGAATGGACATTAGACCAGTGGAAATCTGTGCTTTGGTCTGATGAGTCCAAATTTGAGATCTTTGGTTCCAACCACCGTGTCTTTGTGCGACGCAGAAAAGGTGAACGGGTGGACTCTACATGCCTGGTTCCCACCGTGAAGCATGGAGGAGGAGGTGTGATGGTGTGGGGGTGCTTTGCTGGTGACACTGTTGGGAATGTATTCAAAATTGAAGGCATACTGAACCAGCATGGCTACCACAGCATCTTGCAGTGGCATGCTATTCCATCCGGTTTGTGTTTAGTTGGACCATCATTTATTTATCAACAGGACAATGACCCCAAACACACCTCCAGGCTGTGTAAGGGCTATTTGACCAAGAAGGAGAGTGATGGGGTGCTACGCCAGATGATCTGGCCTCCACAGTCACCAGACCTGAACCCAATCGAGATGGTTTGGGGTGAGCTGGACCGCAGAGTGAAGGCAAAAGGGCCAACAAGTGCTAAGCATCTCTGGGAACTCCTTCAAGACTGTTGGAATACCATTTCAGGTGACTACCTCTTGAAGCTCATCAAGAGAATGCCAAGAGTGTGCAAAGCAGTAATCAAAGCAAATGGTGGCTACTTTGAAGAACCTAGAATATAAGACATATTTTCAGTTGTTTCACACTTTTTTGTTAAGTATATAATTCCACATGTGTTAATTCATAGTTTTGATGCCTTCAATGTGAATCTACAATTTTCATAGTCATGAAAATACAGAAAACTCTTTGAATGACAAGGTGTGTCCAAACTTTTGGTCTGTACTGTAGCTTATATCTATTTTCACTGAAGACTAATAGGAGTCGATCTGGAAATGAATTTTCAGCTGAGCAGCGTCCGTGGATTACAGATGACACACGGACCAAACATGGATCCTTCATGGACATCTTTTATGGAGGCTATATGGAGTAAAGGCTTAGGTCTGTTTTAAACAGGGGCATTGCTGTTACTACTGTAGGCTCAGCTCTCTCTGCAACTGCTGCGCCCTCTGCATTTTGATTGACAGGACCAGTCAGTGCAGAAGAGAATTGCTCTCCATTATGTGCTACTGGACACAGACTAGTACCTTTATGTGAATAATATACTTATGAATATATCCTCATGTATAGATGTATAGTTCTCATACAGGCACAACTACTCGCTATTAGCCCTATTACCCTTCCTTGTTGTCATTGTTCCCTCTCTCATTTTGTACACTATGATTTTTTAACCAAGGAATTACCATTTTAATGGTATTGCTTTTTTGGATGTTGCTTTTACTGACCCCCCCTTCCCCTAAAAAATTAGAAATAGAATTTATTATAACTTTAACTAGAAGTTATTTAAGCATCCATTTACTGGACTTGAGGAAACGCTGGAATTCTTAGAGTCACGCTCACTTTCCGGATGTTCATTGTACACATACATATGTTTGCCACAGTCAGTGAAGGTTCAGCGCTGCAGAGCGTGGTGCATGCATTATATACACATACATTCTGTATTTTTGTATAGACACCCTACAAGCTGAAACAAGCACTTGGTTCTTCTCTTGGGAGGGAAAACAGGTCGATTAACAGTTCTCTAGCCAGAGGGGCCACAGTATCTTTTGTAGACTTATAGTCTGGTGGCACACAATGTCCCAGTGCATTTTGGGTTAACACAAGCTACACCTACACACCCAGAGCCTCTCCATACATTAACTATGCTTACCACTCCCTCCCTTTCCCGCCACTCTAATAACTATTCACAGATAGGCCAACGCCCGCACAAGGAGAGGTTCAAACTCCAGGTAAACATGTTGTGTTGTAACAGCACATCAGGAAATGCAGGCCTTAACCTGCTCCAGCTTCTTAACTTATTCTTTGTCCTGAATGGAAGTGAATGGAAGACTGCTGTCTTCTAGACAGTTCCGTGTCATGTACCCAAATACTTAGGAAAATCTCTCTGCAATTAAAGCTGGAAAGAAAAATTGGACATGTTACAGGTTAACCTTTGTGATCCTTCGTTCTCTGCAAAATAAGTGTAGTTTATCTGAGATGGATCTAGAAAGGGAGATGTCTAGATATGAAGATACGTGTCAGGCAAAAGTTATATCTATGGATATAGGATTTGATGGCTGCTAAAGCTACTTTTACATGGGATGATTGGGAGTGAACGTTAATAGGAATGATCATTGCCTCTTGTAAATATTCCAGCAGAATGAAGAGACATGAAGGTCATCTCAACCCTATGAAATCAGCTGTGGCCCCAGGAAACTAAAACTGCCATGGATCATTATTGCATGGGGAATACAATTATTTGGTGAAACAGACATGAGGAGGGGTCACAGATAGTGTTAAGCGAACTTCTGTTTTCAAGTTCAGCCTCCAAGGTTCGGGTTATGTAGCTCCCTCCACCCTGCATGGTGGTCGGTTGCTATAGCATGTATGTATTTCTGTGCATATAGTGTTAATAAAACCCAGGAAGCCGGTCGCCTAGGCAACCCCAGAGTCTGGGGAGAGGAAGTGGGAGGAGGTTAGGAGCTCAGCAGAAGAGAAGCAGACAGTCTGCAGCAGGAGATATAGCAGTCTGCAGCAGGAGATATAACAGACTGCAGGAGAGAGTCTGCAGAAAGAGAGTGAGCTGGTAGTCTCCAACAGAAGCAGTCCACACATGGAGTCTGTGTAAGGAAAAGGAAGAAAGTCTTCAGGGGGCAGTTAAGAGAGTGCCTGAAGGAGCTAGTGACCAAAGAGATTGACAGTGCAGGAGGCCAAAGCGACCGGTGACCTGAATGTTCCAGTTTTCCCTGCTGTCTCTGAGTCATCCTTTCTGCTGCAGATGTGCCTATCCTCTATCACACAAGTCTCCAAGGCAAAGGCAAGTGATCCCCCCACAATCTCTAACCCTGGGAATCAGCCCTAGTCAAGGGGGGTTTAACATCAGCGCTGACCCACAACATCTATCTCCCAGGGGCCTGTGTCAGCGCTCGGTCCTATCTAGGCCGAACACCTTGACTGGCGTCACAAACTATTCCCAAATACCCTTTCCCCCTTTTAGGGTGTCCATGAGACGGCCCGACCCCTTACCAGAAGTACCCTTGGCCTGGGTGGGCGTCACATGGCTCCGCTTCTGGCGTCACGAACAGGATCTAGACGCCTGCACCGCGCGGGGACAGAAGAACGCCGTCCGCCATTTTGCGGCCTAGCCACGTGGGAATCCCGAAGAGACGGCCGCCATCTTGTGGCCTGCTGCGTGGTAAAACGAGTGTCAGGGGGTGGAGCGAGGCCTGCTCACCCTGCCGGTCGATCAAGTGTTCGCAGGGGGTGGTAGCGCGATCGCTCACCCTGCTGAAGAATCAAGTGCCTTGGGCATCCAGCAGCATCGATAGAAGGGGAGAAAGATGTCTCGCCCAAACAGCCCAGAGAGACCGATCGCAGCGGCTGCAGCCCCGATCCTGCCGCTAACCATGCCGTACATCCCAGGCACAACATGGCTACCACAATACAAAGGTGAGCCAATGACATTGAGTGATTTTAAAGAAAAACTTACTAGCATGTTCGACTTGTATCCCATGGCTAAGGAGCAGAAAGTCACCATCTTGATAAGTCAGCTCAGTGGTGTGGCCCAGAGGGAAGTCAAATCCTGGCTGGCCATCGATAAGAAGACCGTCAAAGATATCTTTGCCAAGCTGAAAAGTGCGTTTGAAACCCGGACAGCCTCAGAGGTCAAAATGCAATTCTTTGGGTGTCGGCAGAGAGCCCAAGACACGGTGAGAGACTATGCTCTTAACTTGCAAGAGGCGCTGTGGGCAGTAAAGCAGATAGATCCGGATAGTGTCCAAAATGAAGACAAGATGCTGAAGGAACAGTTTGTGGAGGGCTTGTTGTCAGGATCCAGTAAAGCCCAATTGCGAATGATGGCTCTGCAAAATCCGGATATGGACTTTGCTCAGTTCAAGGACCGGTCCATCCGTGTGCTATGAGAATGCACTTATGCTTACGGCGAGCCGATAAAGTCACCAGCTACTGTGTGTCACCAGGGGGCGGTGTCCTCCCCACCAGTGCAGCTGGCTCCATGCTCTCAAAATAAAATTGAGGACCCCTCTGCAGATCTGTGACTACAGGTGCATGAACTCACCAAAAGTGTTGCTGCTTTGTGCAAAACTGTTCAGCTTCTCCAAACAGGTCCTGTGACGGAAGAGATCCAGCTGGCTTCCAGTCCAGATGACCTTCCCTGGCACCAGCCACGGAGGATGCTGCCACCACGACGATTACCACGTTCTGGCCAGAGACCCTCCGACCAGTTTGACCCCACCAGACGTCCCATCTGCCGGAGATGCAGCAAGGTTGGTCATGTGGAAAGGGAGTGTCCTTTAAATGGGCGAGCCCCGGGGAGGTGGACCAATCCCCGGGAGTAAGACAATCAGGTCCACCAAAAGACTGGAGCAATAAATATGTAGGAGGCAGGCCATGGATAGCAATAGTGGTGGATGGTATCCCCCTCATGGCCCTCCTAGACACTGGTTCGCAGGTAACCACCATGCCTTATAGTTTGTACCAAAGGTACTGGACTGATAGTGAGATTACCCTTCGCCCAGAAGGAAGTTTAACGTTGATAGCCAGCAATGGCCAGCCCTTGACTCGGGTGGGCTACAAAGAGGTTGCCATCCAGGTGGGGCGAGTGAAACTCCAGTCGCAAGGCATAGTTGTGGTAGATGTGGAAAAAGGGGACTGCAACCCTATAGTAACCCTGGATACTAATGTAATTGAGCACTGTTTGGGTGAGGTCCTTGCCATTTTGAGGGATCTGGCCATAACAGCTCCTTGCCAAGAGAAAACTGCCCTCAGTAGGGAAATTAAAGCCCTAGTGCAACAACAGCAAAGAGAGGTGACAGGAGGGGAGATTGGGAGTGTAAGGGTAAGCGATCGCAACCCCATCATACTCCCTCCCAGGAGTGAGACACTCCTCTGGTGTAGAGTGGCCATGGGTATCAGAGGACAAAATTACCAAGCCATGGTAGAATCTGTCTACTCCGCTGACAGGCCAAATGTCATGACCGCTAGGGGCGTAGTTAATGTTAAAAGAGGTAGTGCGTGTCCTGAATTGCGGGGAGGAGGAAGTTTGTCTTCCCCGGTATGCACACGTTGCTAAATTGTTGACTATAAGCAACAATGACATTCATGGCATAGGACCCTTGGCTCCATCAAAGACGACGGGTGGCAATGGCTCCCCAGCACCGTTGGCGGATTGGTGGCAGAGTATGCAAGTTGGCATTGCCTCCACTCCCCAGCATCAGAAGGATGGCATGTACCGAGTAGCCCAAGAATATGAACAAATTTTTAGCAAACACCCTCTAGATTATGGGCAAGTGAAAGGTATTCAGCATCATATCCCAACCAGGGATCATCCGCCAATAAAAGAAAGGTATAGGCCCATACCTCCTGCCCATTACCAGTGTGCCAAAGGTATGTTAGCTGAGATGAAGCAGGCAGGAGTAATTAGGGACAGCTATAGTCCATGGGCAGCCCCACTGGTGTTGGTCCAAAAGAAAGACAGCACCATGCGTATGTGTGTGGACTATAGAAAAATTAACCAGGTCACGCATAAAGATGCGTACCCTCTTCCACGTATAGAAGAGTCCTTAGCTGCATTAAAGTCTGCTAGATACTTCTCTACCTTGGATCTCACTAGTGGGTATTGGCAGGTTCCTGTTGCAGAGGCCAATAAGGAGAAGACCGCCTTCACCACTCCCATGGGGCTCTGCGAGTTCAACTGTATGCCGTTTGGATTATGCAACGCACCAGGAACATTCCAGAGACTGATGGAGTGCTGTCTTGGCCACAAGAATTTCAAAACTGTGCTGCTGTACCTGGATGATGTGATTGTTTATTCCAGGACTTATGAAGAGCACCTGCAACATCTGGCAGAAGTCTTTGAAACCCTATCCAACTTTGGCTTAAAGGTTAAACTGTCTAAATGCCATCTGCTGAAACCTAAAGTACAATACCTTGGTCATGTTGTGAGTGCCGATGGAGTGGCACCGGACCCGGATAAGGTGACTGTCATCCAAGACTGGCAGAGGCCCACCACCATCAAAGAGGTGCAGCAGTTCCTGGGACTAGTGGGCTATTATAGAAGATTCATCAAGGACTTCACTAAGATGGCCAGGCCCCTGCAAGACCTCCTGGTAGGCCTCACCAAGACCAAAGGCAAGAGTCCTCCGTTGGAGTGGAATGACAGGCTGGATGAAGCGTTTCAGAGTCTGAAGCAAGCACTCACGGGAGAAGAGGTCTTGGCATATCCAGACTATGATTGGCCCTTCATCCTCTATATAGACGCAAGCAATATCGGGCTGGGAGCCATATTGTCGCAAGAACAGCAAGGGAAGGAGAAAGTGATTGCCTATGCGAGTAGGAAGCTTCGCCCTACTGAAAGGAATCCTGCTAACTATAGCTCCTTCAAGCTTGAGTTCTTGTCAATTGTCTGGGCAGTAACCGAGAGGTTCAAGCACTACTTAGCATCCTCCAAGTTTACCATCTACACGGATAACAACCCGTTGACTCATCTGGACTCTGCTAAGCTGGGCGCATTGGAACAGAGATGGATGGCCCGGTTGTCCAACTATGAGTTCGTGATCAAGTACAGAGCTGGAACCAAGAACACCAATGCCGACGCCTTGTCCCGTATGCCGAATCCCCCTGATCCGGGAGAAGAATCCACTGACCTGGAGGAGATTGAGATGCCAGCGTTTTACAATAGAGGCGTGTTCCAGTGTTCCACTGCTACCAGAGGGAAGGGTTTAGCCCGAGAAGATTCCCTGAATCCCTTACCTCACCATGATTGGGCTGAGACGCAACGTGGTGATCAGATCATCTCTATGATTAAAAATCTTCTTGTGATAGAAGGATCATCTCTAGCCCCAGATGCACCAGCAGAGTTCCTATGGAAGGAACGGAAGAAGCTCTTCCTCTTCGAGAACAAGCTGGTCCGTCGAGCCATCAACCCACGCACCCATGAGCTGGTATGGCAGATTGTGGTCCCAAAACAAGATGTGCCCATGATCCTCGAGGCATACCATAACCAAGCAGGCCACTTCGGTTGGAAGAAGTTGGAGGTTGTGATCCATGATCGTTTCTATTGGACGGGTATGAGACAGTCCATTGAACAGTGGTGCAGAGAGTGTGGCCCATGCAATCTGAGGAGGAAGAATCCTGCCAATCAGAAGGCCCCCTTGCAGCCGATTGTAACGAAACAACCTCTGGAAATAGTGGCGTTGGATCATGTTAAGCTAATACCAAGTCGATCCGGGTACACATATGCCTTGACTATGGTGGATCATTACTCCCGCTTCCTAGTGGTCGTTCCAGTGAGAGACCAGACAGCGAGAACAGCTGCAAAGGCGTTCCAGGAATACTTCTATAGACCCCATGGATATCCAGACCAAGTTCTGACAGATAGAGGTCCAGCTTTTGAAGCTGAAGTCTTCCAAGAGTTCTGCTCGCTATATGGGTGTAAGAAGATCCGGACTACACCCTACCACCCACAAGGCAACGGATTATGCGAAAAGATGAATCACCTGGTCATAAATTTGCTACAAACCTTACCTCTAGAAGAAAGAAATCGATGGCCAGAAAAGCTACCAGACTTGGTGGAGATGTACAACCATATTCCCATGAGCTCAACGGGATATTCTCCAGCGTACTTGATGCGTGCGCGTCCAGGGAAACTGCCGATTGACCAAGAGATGGGAGTTCTAACCCCAGAGACATGGCTTGACCAGTAAGACAGTGATTGGAATACTACTAGACGGTTGCAATATCAGAAAGTCCAGCAATGTGTGGAGCGAAGCCTTGAGCAAGCCCGACAGAGACAAGAGAAGCACTTCAATAAAAAGGCGATTGCTGCTCCTTTGTCACCAGGCGATCAAGTCCTGAAGAAGAAAAGACGTTGCCATAAATTGGACGATCAGTGGGAAGCTCAACCATATGTAGTCCTACGATCCCATCATGACAATAGTAAAAGTTGTCTAATCTCTAAAGACGGCGGGAAGACTTGTGCTATTGTGTCCAGAGACAACCTGAAAATCTGTCCCAGTCAGCTGGCTAAAGAAATCGAAGGCCAAGAAGTCCCTTAGGAAGCAGAGGTTGATAGAGGAATCCAGACTGTCTTAGGCGATTTTCCTAGTGATTGGTTACAAGTGAACAATGCCATTGTTGTCCCGGTTATGCAATTCCCGCAATTATCCCTGTCGGAGACACTAGAGCCGTCACAGGAAGAAGACTCACTCATACAGGATAGCGAAGAATCGCAGGCCCAAGATCAAGAGAGTCCACCCTCTGCCAACAGTAGGCCTCTCATGCCAACAGTGAGCCCAAGGAGTAGGAGAGTACTACCTTCCCTTCCCACTTTACGCAGATCTCAGCGTAGTACTCAAGGTCAGACCCCAGCTCGCTACCAGAGTAATTAATAGGAACTTAACCAGTTAATTTGGTGCGTACTTATCTGCCATAATTGTATTTATGTTAAAATGTGTTCATATTTGTATGCCGTATTTAAAGGACTCTTTATGTTTTGAAACCGTTAAAGTGGCTGAACCCTTGACAAAGTGAACTGTCAACTTTAGGTCCGAGATAAGTTCCCTTGTAGTCTCTAGGACCCAGGAACAATGACATAAAGTGAAGCAGCAAGGACAGCTACGTCGCCTCTCCGCAGGAGCTTATTTCCTCAACTTTGTAGGGACCTGGCTCAAAAATAAGAATTATTATATTTCCCAATTGCAACATGTGTAAGCCGTCCGGGGACGGACGTGATTTAGTAAGGGGGAGTGTAGCGCCCTCCACCCTGCGTGGTGGTCGGTTGCTACAGCATGTATGTATTTCTATGCATATAGTGTTAATAAAACCCAGGAAGCCGGTCGCCTAGGCAACCCCAGAGTCTGGGGAGAGGAAGTGGGAGGAGGTTAGGAACTCAGCAGAAGAGAAGCAGACAGTCTGCAGCAGGAGATATAGCAGTCTGCAGCAGGAGATATAACAGACTGCAGGAGAGAGTCTGCAGAAAGAGAGTGAGCTGGTAGTCTCCAACAGAAGCAGTCCACACATGGAGTCTGTGTAAGGAAAAGGAAGAAAGTCTTCAGGGGGCAGTTAGGAGAGTGCCTGAAGGAGCTAGTGACCAAAGAGATTGACAGTGCAGGAGGCCAAAGCGACCGGTGACCTGAATGTTCCAGTTTTCCCTGCTGTCTCTGAGTCATCCTTTCTGCTGCAGATGTGCCTATCCTCTATCACACAAGGCAAAGGCAAGTGATCCCCCCACGATCTCTAACCCTGGGAGTCAGCCCTAGTCAAGGGGGGTTTAACATCAGCGCTGACCCACAACATCTATCTCCCAGGGGCCTGTGTCAGCGCTCGGTCCTATCTAGGCCAAACACCTTGACTGGCGTCACGAACTATTCCCAAATACCCTTTCCCCCTTTTAGGGTGTCCATGAGACGGCCCGACCCCTTACCAGAAGTACCCTTGGCCTGGGTGGGCGTCACAGTTATCTAACAATTCTGTTATGGATTCCGCTATAACTTATGGTCTGTGGTAATGGAAGCCATAACAGAATTCTTAGATAACCTGAACCTTGTACGCAGAACTTGAAAACAGAAGTTTGCTCATCCCTAGTCACACATCTTCTTCAAACCCTAAAACAGGTCCATCAATGGAAAATGGCCATGTATACAAAGTCATTTTCCACTGAAATGAATGGGTCTCGCAATAAAAATCATGACGTGTGTTGTTGTAATACACTAAGGTTAGGATCAAATCTGTCTTTTCTCTTCCCGTCCAAAAACAAAAGGTATTTTGTCCTGGGTTGTGCCAAAATTTGCAATGGGAGCTCAAAAACCAAACCTGGCCTAAATCGGTTACTGCAACTACTGTAAAAGGGTGCATTTCAGAAAGTGGTGAGAAATATTGTAATTGTCAGGTACCAAAAACAAAGTGTATGATTGTTCTTCCTCCCATAGAAGTCTCAGCATCGCTTTAATTCAGCATGTATGAACGTTCTGGGTCCTGATGCCATTTTTAAAAGATCCCCTACCTACTACAATAATACTGGCACGTTCTTAATTGGTAAAGGTGCTTTTGGCCTGTTCAGGCTGAAACTTCTATAGCTAGACCCGTAATAGCAATGGTCTATCAGAACTCCTCTTTGCCAGAAGTGTTGGAATATGGCTTTTGGTTGTCCATACATATTGCAAAACTGGGGCTTAAAGGGGCTCTCTCACTTCAGCAAGTGGCATTTAGCATGTAGAAAGTTAATACAAGGCACTTACTAATGTATTGTGATTGTCCATATTGCCTCCTTTGCTGGCTTGATTCATTTTTCCATCACATTATACACACTGCTCGTGTCCAGGGGTTATGGCCACCACTGCAGCGCAGATACGAGGTGGCTGGTACGGGAGCTGCTGTGCATGTGTGCCTATGAGCGCTCCCACAGTCCTGGCCACCAGAGAGGCCTGCACTCTTTCCTATAGTGTGCAAGCATGGCCACCAATGCTGGATTGCAGCATGGTCGTAACCCCTGAAAACGAGCGGTGTATAATGTGATGGAAAAATGAATGAACCCAGCAAAGGAGGCAATATGGACAATCACAATACATTAGAAAGTGCCTTATATTTCAATATACATTTACATTCTTATTGTATCTTATCGTATATAGTGGATAAACCTAATTGTGGGCATGGGCCGAAATGGTTTACATCTATATATCACTTAGAATAAGTGACTAAGAATCTTGACTAATAGAAAAAACTATAGTGTGTGAAAGTTACTGACAAACCGCAAAGTACTCTTCTCAGCCAGATGTTGACATCAGTCTTTATTTGGAGCTTCCTAGGAGAAGCACTGTACGCTGCTGTAAGTAATGGAGATTAGGGCTCCTAACAATGATTTAAAGGTCGTTACTCGAACGGCCCTCCATCACCTTTATTAGAAACCTCTAATGAGATATTGTAATAATATAATAGGTATATATGTTCTCCCATTAAGGCCCAGCCAACAGTCTGTATCCGTGCCTATGGTTTACAAATTTTAGATAAATATTGTAATAACCTTAACCCTTAGAGTACCAGCGCCGTACATGTACGGCGCTGGGACGATGCAGACACATGGCGCCTGCTCGCACGTGCGGCGGGCGTCATGGCCGGCAAGTCTCTGCTGTTTCTAACAGCAGAGACTTGCGGGTACTTACCGCCATCGGCGGCGTCTTCGTAGGCCTTTAGATGCCGTGATCACACGTACGCTTCCGGGTGGTGTACAGACACCCCATGTGGCCAATCGGGGTGTCTGTACACGATCTGAAAGCTGTAAACCTTGCTGATAAGTACAATTCTTATTCTGGCCACTAGATGGCAGGCCAGGATAAGAAATGAGCAAATACGGTCATTAAGTCAAAAATAAAAGACCCTCATTGCTCATAAAGAAAAAATAACACAATCTATTTGCTCATATTTGAGCTTTAAAATAATCACAAAAATTTTTAAAAAAAATGTTAAAAAATATATAAAAAATAAAAAAATATAAAAGTTCAAATCACCCCCCCTTTCCGTATAATTAAAAAATAAATACCTAAATAACAATAAATATAGACATCATGGGTATCACCGTGACCGAAAACGCCCGTACTTTTAAAATATATTAAAAAAAATCCAATACGGCGAATTGTGTGGCGGAGAAAAGCGTCCAAATAGCGATTCACTGGTTTTTGTCGCTTTTTTTTTTCTAAAAAAAAATTAAATAAAAAGTGATCAAAAAGTCATACACACCCCAGAATGGTATCAATAAAAACTTCAGATCGCCCCGCAACAAATGAGCCCCCATACAGCTCCGTACACAGAAATACCAAAAAGTTATAGGGGTCAAGCTATGACAAAAAAAAAAGGCCAACTTTATAATTATTTTATCACTATCAAAACACAGGAAAAACTATACATATTAGGTATCGCCGGATTCGTACTGACCAGTAGAATGAAAGTAACTGGTCAGTTTTAATGAACATCGAACGTTGTAAATAAGAAACCCGTAGAACTGTAGCGGAATAGCGTTTTTTTTCAATTTCACCCGATTTGGAATTTTTTTCCCGCTTCCCACTACACCATATGCAATATTAAATGGTGGCATTGGAAAGTACAACTTGTCCCGCAAAAAACAAGCCCTCATACAGCTATGTGAACAGAAAAATAGAACAGTTATGGCTGTTTGAAGGCAGGGAGCGCAAAACGAAAACGCATAACCGAAAAAAACTCCGGTACTGAAAGGGTTAATACTGAATACAATGAATATAATTGTATGACTGTATCTGTGATATTGAACAGATTTTGTTATTATATTTCTGTTTATTTGATTTTGTTATTTACAAGAAAGTGCCTTGTATTAACTTTGTCTACATGATAAATGCCATTTGCTGAAGTGAGACAACCCATTTAAATGGTCGCTCTCATTTCAGCTAACATTAGTACAAATGAATATAGGAAACTTTGTAATATATCTTTTTTTTTTTTTTAGAGAAAAAAGCCCTTTTCTCCCTCTAGCAGCTAACTCATCCACTCTACATAGACTTCTATTGGCAGCATTGTGTCCCTATCTCTGTAATTAAGCTATTTTTTATTTGTTTTTCTCACCCTCCATAGTCTTCTATGGGCAGCAATCGTCGAGCTGATCCTTCAGTGAGCTGACAGCCGTCTTGTCTCTCAAGATGGACTTAGCAGAGAATGTTAGTTTAGGAGGGTGGAGAAAAAAACGTTTTTCTCTGATATGATATCTTAAAAAGTTTAGTTTAGGAGGGTGGAGAAAAATACATTTTTTCTCTGATATGTTATCTTACAAAGTTTCATAGGATTAAAAAGTGTCAAGAAACTGTGCCACTCTTGTCCATAGCTTGTCTGGTAATGCAACTCAGTAAGTAAGGCTGAGATTTTTTTTTTTTTTTTTTGGGGGGGCCAACTCTTTCTTATTTCATGCAACCCTTTTTAAGGCAAACGCAGAAGCAGAGCCTTACTTTTTGTTCGCAGCAGGAAGTGAGGTCTGAAGAGTTTTTGCCCCCTCCACAACTTTGCCAACGGTATCATACAGAAAGACTGACTGACTGATAACAGCTCCTCTGCTGTGTCCTGTCACAGAATACAATGCAGGAACCCTCCTCTATTAGCCACATCATTTCTACTCATAAAAGAAGCAATTTAGCTTACAATTGTATAGAGAATTTCACTTAAAGAGTACTGGTAAGCTCTCTGAATGTGTCTAGAAATAATTCTAGAGCATCTTTTCTTTTCACTCTAAGGGCTGTTTCACATAAGTGAGTCCCTTCGGGAATCACGCTCCGTGTATGAGCGTGATCCGATGTTCTGGACTTGCAGGACCACATGGCATTATACTGATTTATAATGCTCTGTGCTTCTGCTTGACCTTACTTCTACAGGATCATAGTGACATAAAGCTGTAGATATAAGGTCACACAAAGGCACATAGCATTATAAATCCTTATAATGCTGTGCGCTCCTGCAAGTCCAGAACGGAAGATCACGCTCACACATGGTCTGTTTATATGGGGCCATTATTGGCCCAATTATCGGGAAGGACTATTCTTCACAAATACTTGTTCCTGATAGGGATGAGCGAAATTTTGTTTTCAAGTTATGGTCTGTGGTAGCGGAATCCGTAACGGAATTCTAAGATATCCCAAACCTGAACCTTGTACGCCAAACTTGAAAACAGAAGTTCGCTCAACACTCGTTCTTGATAATCGGCTCTCGTAGAGTGCTGCCAATCACCTAATAAATGAAAGAACGCTCGTTCATCGGGTGAAGGCATTGTTGAAGCTGACTGCAAGAACATTGTTTCTGGGAAGAAGATTGTCCTCTGTAAACAGGGATCTGCTGCCCTGAAACAATGGGGGTCATTCGTCAAAGACTGTTGTTTTATGCCAGCCTTTGATAGCCCCTGTGCTACCAGAGGATGCTCTTAATTTATGATGAGCCACACATCTCATCATAAATTATGTGCGTCCTCCAGCAGTCTGTGCGCCTAGTTTTTTTTCAATCATCATTGACGCCTGTTTCCAGGCGGACATGTTTGTGAATTTTCTGGGGCTGATGGCCCATCCCCCGTCCAGTAGCGACAACGATGTAAAAAAGCCTTTACAGCAAAATATTTTCACGCAAGCATTTAAAAAGTTGCAAAACATGTTCTTGCAAAAAAAAGTTTATGCCAAAAACTGGCATAATCTTCTTAGTAAATGTTCCCCAATGAATCTATATGGGGATAAGTGGTCACTTGTCCCCATACAGAAGAGCTGATTGCTGCAGTTATCAGGAATGAGAATTGCCTGCTCAGTCATCTCATATAAATGGGAGTTAAGTTTTGCCATTGCTCTGTTATTCCTCCTGGAAATGTAATGAATAAATTAACGTCTAGGTGTTAACAATTTGGGGGGGGGGGGTCCCTTCCTAGTCTAGCACTGTCTAATCAGACCCGACAGTATCCCTGGGTATAGTAACAGCCAGTTGTATATTTTATAGATTTTATAATAGACACAGATGAAACACAGAGTTCTTAGAAAGGATGCCTCAGTATTATTTCATGGGAAATATAATATTTAATAAAACAGGCATATCAGAAGAGACAATGGATCTGATTTAATGGAATTTCTAGTATTTAGGTTAAAGCAGCCCCAAAAGTTGAATAACATAGTGCTACCTGCGCTTTGCTTAGTGGCTTTCTCATCATGACGGGAGAGGTCCATTAAATTGCATAACATCGCTCAGTAGGAACAGCCGAACGTCTGGTGCCCTCTAGTGTTTCATAAAAGGTACAATGTTATTTTCCCATGGAGCATTGCCAGTAAGTCTCCATACACAGCTGGTCTCTTTAAGGAGAGCCAGAACCCTGCCTAAGCTGCATACAAAAATGACAACATATTTTGAATGCTATTTGGCAAATGTGACAGTATGTACTGTTCTTCATAATATACATCCTGACTTCCATGGTTCATACAGTCTGCAAACACATGGACTTATGGGGAGGTATATACCATAGAACCTTACAGTGGCATGGGGCACCTGGCATCTGTAATATACAGTAGAACCATAAGTACTACATATAAATGTACATAAGGGCCCTTTCACACCAGCGCTATAGGAGCAGAACAACAAAAATAACGTAGGTGCTGAATTTGGCACATAACTGACCCAAACAGATCCCATTGAATATAATGGGATTTGTTTTGTTTCTTTGCAGGAGAACACTTGTTTAGCTGTTTTTGAAGAAATCTGTGATGGAAGCCCTGGACAGAGATCCAATGCAGATTTGAATATGCCCTGATCAGTAAAGGGATTTATTAGGGAATGTGGATGTCATATAGAGGGGTCTCTTGCATAAGATCCCTACCTGGAACCAGAGTGGAGCACCACTGAGTTCTGAATGGTTCCCGCTGTGGCAAAACATGCTTATCCATCTGTTACATGTAATACCATACTTCTTCTCTACTGTCTGCCTGGACTGGATGACCAAACCTGGTATAAAAAGAGCATAGGAAACCAGTACAAACCTCTAAACAGAGCATAGGAAACCAGTACAAACCTCTAAACAGAGCATAAGAAACCAGTACAAACCTCTAAACAGAGAATAAGAAACCAGTACAAACCCCAAAACAGAGAATAAGAAACCAGTACAAACCTCTAAACAGAGCATAAGAAACCAGTACAAACCTCTAAACAGAGAATAAGAAACCAGGACAAACCCCCAAACAGAGAATAAGAAACCAGGACAAACCTCTAAACAGAGCATAAGAAACCAGTACAAACCTCTAAATAGAGCATAAGAAACCAGTACAAACCTCTAAATAGAGCATAAGAAACCAATACAAACCCCCAAACAGATAATAAGAAACCAGTACAAACCCCCAAACAGAGAATAAGAAACCAGGACAAACCTCTAAACAGAGCATAAGAAACCAGTACAAACCTCTAAATAGAGCATAAGAAACCAGTACAAACCTCTAAATAGAGCATAAGAAACCAGTACAAACCTCCAAACAGAGCATAAGAAACCAGTACAAACCTCCAAACAGAGCATAAGAAACCAGTACAAACCTCCAAACAGAGCATAAGAAACCAGTACAAACCTCCAAACAGAGCATAAGAAACCAGTACAAACCTCTAAACAGAGAATAAGAAACCAGTACAAACCCCCAAACAGAGAATAAGAAACCAGTATAAACCTCTAAACAGAGCATAAGAAACCAGTACAAACCTCTAAACAGAGCATAAGAAACCAGTACAAACCTCCAAACAGAGCATAAGAAACCAAAACCTCTAAACAGAGCATAAGAAACCAGTATAAACCTCTAAACAGAGCATAAGAAACCAGTACAAACCTCTAAACAGAGAATAAGAAACCAATACAAACCCCCAAACAGAGAATAAGAAACCAGTACAAACCCCCAAACAGAGAATAAGAAACCAGTACAAACCTCTAAACAGAGCATAAGAAACCAGTACAAACCTCTAAACAGAGCATAAGAAACCAGTACAAACCTCTAAACAGAGCATAAGAAACCAGTACAAACCTCCAAACAGAGCTTAAGAAATCAGTACAAACCTCTAAACAGAACATAAGAAACCAGTACAAACCTCTAAACAGAGAATAAGAAACCAGTACAAACCCCCAAACAGAGAATAAGAAACCAGTACAAACCCCCAAACAGAGAATAAGAAACCAGTACAAACCTCTAAACAGAGCATAAGAAACCAGTACAAATCTCCAAACAGAGCATAAGAAACCAGTACAAACCTCTAAACAGAGCATAAGAAACCAGTACAAACCCCCAAAAAGAGCATAAGAAACCAGTACAAACCTCTAAACAGAGAATAAGAAACCAGTACAAACCCCCAAACAGAGAATAAGAAACCAGTACAAACCCCCAAACAGAGAATAAGAAACCAGTACAAACCTCTAAACAGAGCATAAGAAACCAGTACAAATCTCCAAACAGAGCATAAGAAACCAGTACAAACCTCTAAACAGAGCATAAGAAACCAGTACAAACCCCCAAAAAGAGCATAAGAAACCAGTATAAACCCCCAAAAAGAGCATAAGAAACCAGTATAAACCTCTAAACAGAGCATAAGAAACCCGTACAAACCTCTAAACAGAGCATAAGAAACCAGTACAAACCTCTAAACAGAGCATAAGAAACCAGTACAAACCTCTAAACAGAACATAAGAAACCAGTACAAACCTCCAAACAGAGCATAAGAAACCAGTAAAAACCTCTAAACAAAGCATAAGAAACCAGTATAAACCTAATCAGAGACCAGCCTCAAATCCATAAGCTTGAAAATTCTGCTAAAGGTAATGCAAATAAACATTGGGGTTGAATACTTATGTACTCAGTAGACTCGTTTGACATTGAAAACGATATCCGTTGACCATAGTCAAGAAAATCCACCAGTGATAGTAGATAAATCTTCTCCAATGTGTAATTTTTTTTCAAATGTTGCACCTAGTTATTTTTTATGTAAAAAAAAAGTCCCTAGGAGCAGCCACACTTCAGACAAAGAAACTTCCTTCTGTATTGTCTGTATAGACAGTACCAAAATAGTGTGTGCACTTTATGGCAACTGCAATGATTAGGGGTTAACACAGTTTCCAGGAATTACTTTTTGATGACTTACCCACAATCAGCTTTTTGAAGGGGCCACGGCGATTGTCCTCTTCATCGTAAACAAAGCTCAGCACCATATATAGTGGCTGTACTTGGTATTGCAGCCAGGGTTGCCAACCAGAATTTTTCTTTTTTTCTGGACAACGTATCCCAAAATTATGGACAGCCAACATTTTTTACGGACAAATTGGAAAACCATAATGAATTATAAGGATTATAGGTTATACAGGTTTACAGCTCATAATGATATAAACTGGTTACCAGCATGTACCAGCTGTAAAATGATGAAAATTACCACCAAATTAATCTCATCAAGTACCACCAGCCTCAAAAAAAAAATCATGGACACATCTATTTTTTTTCACTGACAGGAAAAAAGTCACCTATTTTTACAGACTGTTCAGAAATTTCTGGATGGTTGGCAACCCTGTTTGCAGCTTAATCCCATTTATTTCAATGGAACTTCACAAAGGCCATATGACCAATGGATGTGATGTAAAACAGAATGAGGAAGAGTCAGCACTGCTTGTCTGAGGGCCACAGCCAACCAACAGCTGATCAAGGTGATGCAGAGAGCTCAGACCCAACCAATCAGATATTGATAATCTAAAGTGAAGATAGGTGATCAATAGTGTCAACCAAGCACCCAAGCACAATGGAAGTCAATGGGAGAACCCGAGCACTAAACCAGGCAACCCCTGCTCTGAAGAGGGGAGGGTGTCTGGTTCATAGGGAAAGGTGAGAAAATGGTGGAAACACCTCTGAAATGGTTTGGGAACAGCATGGGGAGGATGTCTGGATGCATCTTGGACTCCCAAGTTGCTGCTGGGAACGATGTTGTCCGAGTATTACACCACTTTTATGGAATGACAATAATACCCCCCAAAACCAAATACAACATTGATTTTAGAGGAAATATTGTTAGGAAACATATATTTACTTGTACATAAAGCACAAGTGCTGCCAAAAATTACAAGGAAGATGCACTCCGATACAACTGGTATATCACATAAAGGAGGGCCTCATTCACATTGTGGTACAATTGTTCATGTCGTGGAACTACACTCATAAAGCCTGCTCATCTGACCGTCTAAAACATTAGGGGCAAGTGCCTGCTGCTGAGCTGACCATCTAAAACATTAGGGGCGAGTGCCTGCTGCTCATCTGACTGTCTAAAACATTAGGGGCGAGTGCCTGCTGCTGAGCTGACCGTCTAAAACATTAGGGGCGAGTGCCTGCTGCTCATCTGACCGTCTAAAACATTAGGGGCGAGTGCCTGCTGCTGAGCTGACCGTCTAAAAAATTATGCATTTGGACCTTCTGCTGAGCTGACCATCTAAAAAATTATGCGTGAGGACCTGCTGCTGAGCTGACCATCTAAAAAATTATGGGTGAGGTCCTGCTGCTGAGCTGACGTCTAAAAAATTATGGGTGAGGTCCTGCTGCTGAGCTGACCGTCTAAAAAATTATCAGTTGACCATCTTAAAAATTATGGGTGAGGTCCTGCTGCTGAGCTGACCGTCTAAAAAATTACGGGTGAGGGCCTGCTGGTGACCGTCTTAATAATTAGTGGTGAGGGCCTGCTGGTGACCGTCTTAATAATTAGTGGTGAGGGCCTGCTGGTGAATGTCGAGGGCAGCCTAATAAGCAGTTTGATATGATGGAAGATGAGGAGGAAGAGGACGAGAAGAGGAAGGAGTACATGGGAATACAGTGTACAGTCCCTACACCCTAAAAGCCACATTTAAAGTTCCTTCATGTTAAGCCGCTTTCCTCTGGTGGGGTAGAGAAGTCAGGGGCAATCCAGGCCTTGTTCATTTTGATAAGCGTCAACCTGTTAGCATTTTCAGTTGACAGGCAGATGCGTTTATCAGTTATTATGCCCCCAGCAGCACTAAATACCTGCGCCAACAAAATGCTGGCGGCAGGGCAGGCCAGCACCTCCAAGGCATAGAGCGCCAGTTCGTGCCACGTGTCCAGCTTAGACACCCAATAATTATAAGGCACAGAGGGATCGCTGAGGACGTTGACACAGTCAGCTAGGTACTCCTTCACCGTCTTCCAAAACTTTTCCCTCCTTGTGACACTAGGCCGCTCATCAGGGTGAAGGTGCTGGCGAGGTGTCATGAAGCTGTCTCAGGCCTTGGAGAGTGTTGCCCTGCCTTTGTTGGAACTGCTGTGTGTTCCCCTTGTCTCCCCTCGTTGGGTGGCCAAGGAAGTACGTACTCTGCCGCCAACGTTGTCATCTGGAAATTTTTGGAGCAATTTTTCTACAAGGGCCTTCTGGTATTGCACCATTTTGCTTGTTCTCTCCACCAGAGGAATAAGAGATGAGAAGTTCTCTTTGTAGCGGGGGTCAAGAAGGGTGAACAACCAGTAATTGGTGTTGGCTAAAACGCGTATAACGTGAGGGTCACGGGAAAGGCAGCATAGCATGAAGTCAGCCATGTGTGCCAGAGTCCCAACAGACAAGGCTTCGCTCTCCTCACCAGGAGGATGACTCTCAATCTCCTTGTCCTCTTCTTTGCCCCATACATGCCGAAGAGATGGTGTAAACCTGCTATGGGTGCTACCCTCTGTAGCGGTGGCAACCGTCTCCTGCTCCTCCTCCTTCTCGTCCTCCTCCTCCAAGTCGTGCTGAGAAGATGAACCGAGGGTGGTCTGGCTATCACCCGGTGTAGGGTCATCCCCCATTTCCACATGCAAAGTGTCCGCCTTTATTGTGAGCAGTGAGCGTTTTAGTAGACACAGAAGTGGGATGGTTACGCTGATAATGGCATTATTGCCACTCACCATCTGTGTAGATTCATCAAAGTTGCATAAAACCTCACAGAGGTCAGACATCAATGCCCACTCGTCGCTTGTGAAGAGCGGAAGCTGACTGGAAAGGCGCCGACCGTGTTGCAACTGGTATTCCACTACTGCCCTCTGCTGCTCACAAAGCCTGCCCAACATGTGGAAGGTGGAGTTCCAGCGTGTGCTCGTTGCACAGCAGTCGGTGAGCTGGCAAGGGCAAGCGCTGCTGCAGCGTTGCCAGACCGGCTAAAGCTGTAGGTGACTTTTGGAAATGGGCACACAGGCGGCACACCTTCACCAGTAGCTCAGGCAAATTGGGGTAGGTTTTCAGAAACAGCTGAACCACTAAGTTGAAGACGTGGGCCAGGCATGGTATGTGTGTGAGGTTGCCGAGCTCCAAAGCCGCCACCAAGTTGCGGCCGTTATCAGACACAACCATGCCTGGCTGTAGGTTGAGTGGCAAGGGCCACAGCTCAGCCTGGTCCCTTATGCCCTGCCACAGCTCTGCGGCAGTGTGCTGTATGTCACCTAGGCAAATAAGTTTCAGCATGGCCTGTTGCCGCTTCCCTACTGCTGTGCTACACTGCTTCCAGCTACTGACTGAAGTCTGACTGGTGCTGCAAGATGAGAATTCTGCAGTGGAAGTGGAGGAGGAGGTGGAGGAAGAGAAGGAGGGGTTGCAGCCGCTACTGTAGGTCGTGGCGGAAATCTGGATGGAAGTAGGGCCCGCAATCCTTGGGGTCGGTAGCCCCTGTGCCATCCCAGGGTACGACTCGCTCCCAGCCCCCACAACGTTCAACCAGTGTGCTGTCAGGGAAATGTAGCGTCCCTGGCCAGAAGCACTTCATGTGTCCATGTGTCAGTCGTTAAGTAGACCTTCCCAGTAACGGCGTTATGTTTCGAGACACGTGCTGGTGTAAGTCGGGAACAGCACACCGGGAAAAATAGTGGCAGCTGGGGACTGTGTAACGAGGGACAGCCGCCACCATGAGGCTGCGAAAAGCCTCAGTGTCCACTAGCCTAAACGGCAACATTTCCAGGGCCAGCAATTTTGAAAGTTGTGCGTTTAGTGCTATGGCCTGTGGGTGGGTGGCTGGGTATTTGCGCTTGAGTTCAAATGCCTGGGGTAAGGACATTTGTACCCTGTGCTGGGACACTGAAGTGGACGTGCTTGCTGATGGTGCTTGCGAAGGTCCAGGTGCAGGGCAGCAGGCATCTGGGCCTGCGTCTTGGAAAGCACGTAACAAAGGGGAAGAGGAGGCAGTGGTGTGACCCGCAGACACCGATCGTGGACCCAGGCGTTCAGCCCACCTATTAGGGTGCTTTGCTGCCATGTGGCGGATCATGCTGGTGGTGGTCAGGGTGCTAGTGTTCACGCCCCTGCTCATTTTGGTACAGCACAGGTTGCAAATTACAATTCGTTTATCGTCAGCACTTTCCTCAAAAAAGCGCCAGACTACGGAACACCTATCCCTTGGCAAGGGAGATTGCCGCAAGGGGGTGCTCCAGGGAAGAGTTGCCTTCTCCCTTTTGCCACCCCACTGCCTCTTCCAGCCTGTTGTGGTGCTGCAGATCCCTCCCCCTCTGTACTGCTGTCCTCGCTCGTCTTGCTACCTTCCAGGTTGGGTAAGCGATGTCATCGTCTACCACCTCCTCTTCCACTTCCTCACTCTGGTCCTCCTCCTGACATGGTGACCTAACAAGAGTGGCGTCAAGAGTGGTGTCTTGCGCCGCCCTGCAAACTGGGACATGAAGCTAGGAGTTTTGGATGTTTCTTGTGCTCTGCCAGCAGGCACAGTTTCACCGCGCCCAGAACCATGGCCTCTGCGTGCACCATCAGCAGCACGCCCCCTTCCCTGTCCCTTACTGCTCGCCTTGCGCATATTAAATGGTATATATGCAAGTTTGTCACAAGTACAGTAGCACAGATTTTTTTTTAAGTGTATGAGCAGAAAAATTACACCGAATGTCAGAAATATTTAGGATACACAAACGTTAAACAGCAGACGCAACACAGGTAATGTCGCCTTAATTAGCGGCAGAAAAAATGACACTGGATGTCAGGTATTTAGGATACACAAACGTTATAATGCACACGCAACACAGGTAATGTCGCCTTGATTAGTGGCAGAAAAAAATGACACCGGAAGTCAGGTATATAGGATACACAAACGTTATAATGCACACGCAACACAGGTAATGTCGCCTTGATTAGTGGCAGAAAAAAATGACACCGGATGTCAGGTATATAGGATACAGAAACGTTATAATGCGCGCACACACAACACAGGTAATGTCGCCTTGATTAGTGGCAGAAAAAAATGACACCGGATGTCAGGTATATAGGATACAGAAACGTTATAATGCACACGCTGCGCAGATGGTGTTTAGGTCAGGCAAACTTGCGCTAATTTTGCCCCCCCCCCATGAAAAAAAATATTGCAGCCAGATATAAAAATAGTCCTCAAAAGGACTTTTGGGTCTTTTAAACAGAACAACTAGCTCTGCCTAGCCAAATCCTATTCCTACACTATCTGTCGCTCCTTGCGCAAACGTTATACAGCAGACGCAGCGCAGGTACTGTCGCTGTTGCCAACAGCAGGAAAAATTTCACCGAATGTCAGAAATATTTAGGATACACAAACGTTATAATGCACTCGCAACACAGGTAATGTCGCCTTGATTAGCGACAGAAAAAAATGACACCGGAAGTCAGGTATATAGGATACGGAAACATTATAATGCACACACAACACAGGTAATGTCGCCTTGATTAGTGGCAGAAAAAAATGACACCAGATGTCAGGTATATAGGATACAGAAATGTTATAATGCACACGCAGATGGTGTTAAGGTCAGGCAAACTTGCGCTAATTTTGCCCCCCCATGAAAAAAAATATTGCAGCAAGATAAAAAAATAATCCTCAAAAGGACTTTTGGGTCTTTTAAACAGAACAACTAGCTCTGCCTAGCCAAATCCTATTCCTACACTGTCGCTCCTTGCGCAAACGTTATACAGCAGACGCAACGCAGGTAATGTCGCCTTGATTAGCTGTAGAAAAAATTACACCGGATGTCAGGTATATAGGATACAGAAACGTCATAATGCACACGCTGCGCAGGTGGTGTTTAGGTCAGGCAACCTTGTGCAATTTTTTGTTAGTAATGGATCTGAGAATGCAAGTGTGAAAGAAGCCTAAGGGTGGGTTCACATCATGTTTTTTCCCATCCTTTTAACGTATACAAAAAAACGTATATGTTAAATGGATGCCTCAGACTGATGCCATACAGTGGCATCCATTCACCATAAAGTTCCATTGTAAATAAAAACGTATACGTTTATTTTTTTACCAGACTATGCATGATGGTGGTGTGATGTGTTTTTGTATCCTTTTTTTGTAATGTAATTTTTTAACAATCCATTACCTTTAAAGGGGTTATCCAACACTATAAAAATGTCCCCCATAAGTCCGGGCCCCTCACAATGAATATACTTACCTGGCTCCCCACCGCTGCTGCTTCTCCCCATGCGCTGATGAAAACATCAGGTGTCGGGGACGAACAGCCAATGGCAGGCCGGGACGAGCCTCCCTAGCATCGCGGGTGATGCCAGAATCGCCGCAGAGAGAGGGGAAGACAGGTAAGTAGATTCATTGTGAGGGGCCCGGGCGTATGGGGAGGGGCGGAGGGCATTTTTATAGTGTTGGAAAACCCCTTTAAGCCAGTACATGCACATTACTTGGATTACTGTGTCAGGAACTGTATTAATATTGTAGCACTAGCAAAACTTAATATATATTCGGAACAGTACAGTCTCAGATTGCACTTATGAAGTTGCACTTCTCTTCTGCTAGGCCCAGGCACAGGAGAACCAGTTGCCATAGCAATGCACTGAGAAAACCAGCATTTGGGAGAGTGGGTGAGCGTGTGGGTGGCAGACTTCCTGGAAGCCAGTCTCCCTATTAGCCCAGCAGACGCTGATGGAAGGTGACATGAAGCAGTCTGGGACACTGGCAGCAGCCAGCCGCTCAAGCTGTACCTTCCATAAACCTGTCATGTGTCTGAAAGTAGGGGCAATCATTAACCATTTAACCCCTGTATGTGCCCAATTGATTTTTTTTTTTCTGTGTGTAATCTCTGTACCATATTACAGTGGTTTTCCTGCGTATCACCTCACAATATGGTTGCTGGTCAAGTCATTCAAATTTGAAGGGAACCTGTCATCAACTTTATGCTTCCCATACTAATAGCAGAATACAGCAGAGACAGGTGAGTTGATTTCAGCGGTCTGTCATTTAAAAGTTAAATGCAAGTGGTTGCCGAGAACCAATATCACAGTCATTGCAGACTGGGCCTGGAAAAGAGTCCTAGCCACCTGAGAAGAGTCATGGTTATTCATGAATTCCTGCCCACCTGCTGATGACCGACAGTCTTCTACCTAGTTTTCTCCGTTTTTCTCTAAGAGAGAACTGCCAATCATCAGCAGATGGGTGGGGAAAGCAGGAGATTCTGAATAACCATGACTCTTCTCAGGTAGATTTTACTCTTTTCAAGACCCGTGCTGATGCTGGTTCTCAGCAACCACTAACTTTTAGCTCATGAGTGAAATCAGCATTTCTGTCACTATTCTATGCTGCCCTCAGTGATGTCAGCATAAAGTTGATGACAGGTTCCCTTTAGAGTGTACCTAACCTTTCAAAATAGTAGTGTGTGCGTACATGAGGAATACCACTATTTTCTTATCTGTATTCTATTTATCTAGTTTGCAGTTCTCCCAAAGCTGGTGAATAGAGACGAGCATACATCCATTACATAGAAATTAAAGATGAATCTGCTCTCTGTCTCTTAGGGCTCATGCACAAGAAAGTTCTGGACGTTCCGTGCATTGGGGACCGCAATTTGTGGTCCCCAATGCACAGGCATCAGCTGTGCGGCTGCCGCAGACCCACTCAACTTGAATGGGTCCTTGATCCATCCGCACCACAAAAAAATAGAACATGTTCTATTTTTTTTTGCAGTGTGGAGGCACAGACAGAAACCCCATAGAAGCACTCCGTTCCACACTAAACCTTCTTGATTGTGGGCCCATTCAAATGAATGGGTCCGCATCCGTAATTCGGTGCACAAACAGCGAGTGCCCGTATATAGCAGACCTGCTGTTTGCAGGCCACAATGCGGGCACGGCAGAGCCCTCATTTAAGGCATCCCCAGGATCGTTGAAGACATTATTTCAGCTACTGCTCATTCCTCCCCCTCCCCTCTCCATAGACTTTTGTAATCCCCCAGGATCATGGAAGACATTATAGCAACTACTGCTCACGCCTCCTCTCCATAGTTCACTTGTGTAATCTGATACTTTTGAAAGCTAGTCTGTCTCTAGACGGATTCAGCATAAATTTTAGAGATAAAAAATTCACAAGAGCAATTTCAGAGAGAAAGTTAGTTTTGGAACTGGGGGGCAGCTGATAAAAGGAAAACAAGACTTTTCCCTGATAGAATATATTACAGTTTCTTATAGTTGCCACACACCAAAGCATGTAATAAAACTATAATGTGATGGCTCAGCCTACTACAGTCATTAAGTAGAGCTGAAGTACAGTTTCTCCCCGAAGGACACAAAATTGGAATTCGATAGTGAAACCGCACACCAGTACTTAGCTGTGGGTGCTGTATCAGAAGGATCTCTCCGTATCTTGATGCAAATGATGAGAAGGTTTATTGAGCTCAGTAACAGACACTGTCTAATCTGTCACCCCAGCCAGTCACTTGAAATCTCAGGTCACCTGCGCCTCAGAAACACCTCCAGAATCTGCCCTTTCCATTCTCATCTTTACTGTAACTCATTCCTGTGTGGCAGGGATCAGCAACCTCCAGCACACCAGCTGTGGTGAAACTACAACTCCCAGCATGCATACTTACTAAGCTGTTCTCAGGGACTCCACAGAAGTGAATGGAGCTTGCTGGGAGTTGTAGTACAACCACAGTTGGAGTGCTGGAGGTCACTGATCTCTGCTATATGGTCTTCCCCTTTCCAATCTAGTCTTGCACCCTAATGCTTTTTTTTTTACTCAATGCACACAAAATCCATGAAAGTTCACTTTTACTTACAATATTCCTTCAAACTCCCCCCTCCCTCTCATACACCCCCTTCTGAAGCAAAGGACAGATACAACAGATGGCATATGATCCCCTTCCAACTTCTCGGTACAGTTTTCTATTCATTCTACTTTAGCAACCACAGTTCCCAATTCCTATTGAGCATGCTGTTCCCTGCTCTAGTTCTATATGCTTTTTTTATTTTGTTACATATAAGTGATATAGTTAACCCAATCCTGACTTGTGGGAGGTTTAGCTACAATCCATTTCTTAAAAGAGAACGTGTCATCATATTTTTAAAGAATTTTTCATGTGATTTTTAATTTTCCATGTTGATATCTATATTTAAACAAAAAAAATTAAAATCCTGCAGTTTTCGCACTGACCACTAAGCCTAATAATAGGCGCCACTTGTTGGTCTGTACAGAGCACTTTACTGAAGTTATCTGCTCATCCTTACAGGCAGGAGTAGAATGACAGATAGCACCTCTGTGTGTAGATAACACAGGATCCACCATGACAGTGGGTTCAAAATATGGAAACACTCAGTATATTTAAAATTGTATCAAACCAACAGAATATGATAAATATTATATTGAATGAGTCAGGAGTTCAGCGATAAGGGTTTCACATACAGCCGTCAGAGCAGCTCCCTGTGAAGCAGAAAGAAAAATAGTCTGCAGATACTCTGAAACTGAAGCCTGTGGAACAGGAACATTTTTTTTTTTTAATCAAGACCAAGACCAATTGCAAAAATGATTAAACCCAAAACGAGTAAAATTAAATGATTAAAAAATGCAGCTGAAGCTGTTCATATTCCTGAAAATGGTCCCAAACATGAATGTGGTGTAAGGCCTCATGCACATGGAAGTGTCCATTTTGACTTCCACGTGATTTCTGCATCCATTCCGCAAAAGACAGAACATGTTTTTTTCACAAAGTGCAGACCATGGACCCATTGGAGACAAATATAAAAGTGGTGATTTGTTTCACCTCATATGAAAAGGTGCACGTCGCTTGTAAAATGTAACTTTTTTTAAATATCAACTTGATTATCCGCCTAATTCTCTTGATTTGAGACATTTCCACTGGTAAATTGCGATTTTTGTCTCAGACTCAGGACATTTTTGTCATTGTTTTGTTTTTGTTGAATGACAATTTACTGACAAAACCCTGTTGTTTAGCTCATTTATATCATCTGGTTTTAATACTTACCTATCACTTGTTTCCATAAGGAGCTGGTTTTCCATTTCATAAATGTGACTTTTTGACAAAAGGTCGCATCTTTATGCCATAAATGCGACTTTTTACATAAACCACCACCTCATAAGCTGGCTTCAAAAATGAGCCCTCATACAACTATGTTGATGGAAAAATAAAATAGTTATGGGTCTTCGATTTTGGGGATGCAAAAAAAAAAATGTTTAATAAAAATTGATATTATTTAAAAGTGGTAGAAAATGAAAAAAAAAAAAAAAAAAAAAAACAACTATACAACTTTGGTGTCGCCATAATCGGATCATCCCACAGAATAAAATTATCATATGAAATAAACCACATGTAGAACCCCATAAAAAATAAACACTGACAGAAATGCAATTTTTGCCCGCTTCACCTCCTAAAAAAAATTAATAAAAAGTGCTCAAAAAGCCATATAGACCCCAAAATTGTACCAGTAAAAATTACAGCCCATCCTGCTAAAAACAAGCTCCCACACAGCTACATTGATGAAAAAAAAAATCAAAAAAGTTGAGTCTTCAATTTGGTGATGAAAAAAAAAAGGTTAATAAAAAGTGATTATATAAAAGTGTTAGAACATGAATAAAACAATATAAATTTGGTATCGCCAGAACCATATCAACCCACAGAATACAACCATCTTATCAAGTATACTACATGGAGAACCCCATAAAAACTAAAAATAAAAAAATCAGAATTGCAATATTAGCCATTTCACCAAAAATTAAATAAAAAGCGATCAAAAAGTCATATAGTACCCAAAAATGGTACCATTAAGTGCTTTAGTGTGCCTTCAAATATGACAGCACTCAAAAGCCATTCCAGCAAATCTCTACAAAAATGATATGTTGCTCCTTTCCTTCTGAACCCTGCCATGCGTCCATACAGCTGTTTACAAACATAAATGAGGTGTTTCTGTAAACTGCAGAATCAGGGTAATAAATATTGAGGTTCCTTTTGCTGTTAACCCTTGCTGTGTTATAGAAAAATGGATTAAAATTAAAAATCTGTACAAAAACTGAAAATTGTAAATTTCACCTCCATTTTCCTTTAATTCTTGTGGAACACCTAAGGGGTTAACATAGTTTGTATAACCAGTTTTGAGTAATTTGAGGGGCGTAGTTTCTAAAATGGGGTCATTTATGGGTGGTTTATATTATGTAAGGACCTCAAAGTGACTTCAGAACTGAATTGGTCCTTGAAAAAGTTGGTTTTGAAAATTGTATAGAAAATTTGAAAAATTGCTTCTTAAAGTCTAAGCCTTCTAACGTCCTAAAATGTATTTTTTTTTAAATGTAATTTTCAAAATGATGCCAACATAAAGTAGACATATAAGGAATCTTAAGTAAAAACTATTTAATGAGGTATCACTATCTGCCTGTAAGGCGTAAAAAATTCAAATTTAGAAAATTATTTTTCCAAATTTTCTGTAAATTTGGGATTTTTTATAATATAAAGGTAAAAGTTACCCATAACATCAAGTACGAGATGTCACAAGAAAATCTCAGAATGGCTTGGATAAATAAAAGCATTCTAAAGTTATCACCACATAAAGTGACATGTCAGATTTGCAAAATTAAGCCTGGTCAGGAAGGTTAAAAATGGCTTGGTCTTGAAAGGGTTAAAGAAGAACTTCCGCCAAAAATTATTCCATGTCCTGCTAGAAATGTACATGATATAATCTGTAGTGAATGTCATTTTCTTACCAGTGCCTGAATTTTTGACTTATATCATCCTGAAGTTTCTTATCTGTGTCATGTGACCAGCAATTAGACCCACCAACTCACACAGACTTATGTGTGGACAGGAAGTCCAATTCTCTATGTATTTCTATGAGACTGAAAGTGAGGCTCCCATAGGAATGAATAGAGCAGTTACTGGCTTTCTGTCCTGGGTCAGTTAGAGGTCAGAGAGTTGGTCACATGACCCAGCTACAATAAGAAGTTTTTACTCACAGAAACAGTCACTGATAAGAAAATGACAATCACTACAGATTATATCATGCACCTTTCTAACAGGTCAGAGAATAAAATTTTTTGCGGGAGTTCTTCTTTAAGGACCAGGCCATTTTTAGCAATTCTGACATGTCACTTTATGTGGTGATAACTTTAAAACGCTTTTACTTATCCAGGCCAGTCTGAGACTGCTTTCTCATTACTTATTATACTTCATGACAGTGGCAAATTTGAGTCAAAATATTTGATTTTTTTTATGAAAAAATAACAAAATTTACAAAAAATTTAACATTTTTTTTTTACTGTGTTCACCTGGGGGTTTAGGTCATATGTGATTTTTATAGAGCAGGTCATTACCGACATGACGATACCCAACATGTATACTTTTTTTATTTTATTTAAGTTTTACACAATAATATTTTTGAAACAAAAAATAAATCATGTTTTAGTGTCTCCATAGTCTGTGAGCTGTAGTTTTTTTTTTATTTTTTGGGCGATTGTCTCAGGTAGGGGCTAATTTTTTGCGGGATGACATGACTGTTTGGTTCTATTTTGGGGTGCGTATGACTTTTTGATTGCTTGGTATTACACTTTCTGTGATGTAAGGTGACAAAAAAATGGCATTTTTTGACACTGTTTTTATTTTATTTTTTTACTGTGTTCACCTGAGGGGTTAGGTCATATGAGATTTTTATAGAGCAGGTTGTTACAGACATGGCAATACCGAACACGTATACTCTTATTTAATTTAAGTTTTACACTAATATTTTTGAAACAAAAAAAAAAAAAAATCAGGTTTTAGTGTCTCTAGTCTGAGAGCTGTAGTTTTGTTATTTTTTGGGTGATTGTTTCAGGTAGGGGCTAATTTTTTGCAGAATGAGGCGACTGTTTGATTGGTACTATTTTGGGGGGCATACGCCTTTTTGATCGCTTGGTGTTGCACTTTTAGTGATGTAAGGCGACACCATTTTTATTTTTTTTATTTTTTATTGTGTTCACCTGAGGGGTTAGGTCATGTGATATTTTTATAGAGCCGGTCGTTACGGATGCGGCGATACCAAATATGTCTGGGTTTTTTTTTTTACAATTTTGTGTTTTATTTTGGGAAAGGGGCTTTTTTAAAAAAAACTATTTTTTTATTATGTTCCACTCTGGGACTTAACCTTCTGGGGGTCTGATCCCCTCTGCAATGTATTGCAATACATTGTGCATTGTAATACATTGGCTGCCAGCTTTTACGGTGACGGAACGCCTGTGAGACCGAGCCTCAGGGGCTGGATCTCACAGGCTTACGTAGAAGGGAGCACCGATGCCTATGCAAAGCAGGGACACTATGGAGATGCGGAGGGCATCTGTACCCTCCGCAAACCCCGTGCATGCATACAAGGGGTTAATACGCCCACATCTGTGTTTTCGCCGATACGGGCGTACGCAGCAGGGGTCCGGCTATCTGTGACTGCTGGACCCCTGCTGCTGATCAGGCGGGCGCAGCTCCTACACCCGCCCGATCACCATGATGTACATGTACATCATGGGTCCTTAAAGGGGTTCTTCAGTTCTTTTAAACTGATGATCTATCCTCTGGATTGATCATCAGCATCTGATCGGCGGGGGTCAGACACCCGGGACCCCTGCTGATCAGCTGTTTGAGAAGACAGCAGCGCTCCAGGAGCGCCACGGCATTCTTTGTGTTTTCCTCAGGCCCAGTGACGTCACAACTAGTATCACTGGCATGGGCGGGGCTAAGCTCCATTCAAGTGAACAGAGCTTAGCTCCGCCCAGGCCAGTGATACTAGTTGTGACGTCACTGGACCTGAGGAAAACACAGAGAAGGTAGCGGTGCTCCTGCAGCGCTGCTGCCTTCTCAAACAGCTGATCGGTGGGGGTCCCAGGTGTCGGAGGACCAGAGGATAGATCATCAGTTTTAAATAACTGCAGAACCCCTTTAAGTGACGTCCAGCTATGACGTACGGAAAATGAACGGGAGTGGGGGCTGTGCATGTGCGGTGCGCTCCCATTCACTTGTATGGAAGCAACAGGGAGCAGTGCTTGGTGGTGGCTAGACCCCGGGAAACCCAGGGTCCTCCAGGCACAACTTTCCCCGCTCTGTTCTCGTTGTAGGTGCGGGCCCCATTGCCCCCATTGTATGTGATAGGAATACCCCTTTAATTGTCTGCAACTATTGGAGTCATTTCTGCCCATAAGAGGATGATAAATGAGGTGTGATATGCACCAATTTGATAGCCCTGCCCACTTTGACATTTATAACTAATTTCTGGCACGATGCATTCTTTATGGTGAAAATTGTGGAGAAAACATTTGATATATTTGGTGCATTTTATGCCATAATTCTAGCGCAACACGCTTCGTAAATGTCCACAACCAAATGCAGCATGCACATGGACCTGTGTGCATGAGTCCCTACTCAGGCTGCTTTCTCATGTGCAGAATGGCACTTGTAATTTGCTGTGGCAGAACCGCATAAGCTTTATTCCCAATTGCCGCTTTTTTGCCTGCTCGCTGTGCTCTGAGACGAGACAACCAGTATTAGAACCCACTGTAATTCTCAGAAGCTGTCACGACCCATAAAAACAGACAGATTTGTATGCTGTGCAAAAAAAGAGGCAAACAGTCACGTACGAAAGATAGTAGATAAACTCCACAAAGATTTATTAACTTAGAATTATTCTCAGTTCACAAAAAATACAGTTTTTTTTAAATTTTAAAGAAAACAAACACCTGCACAGAACAAAAAATGATAAAAAATAATTATAAAGCCATCACAGTGTGTTTAGGTCAAGAACATTTCAAAAACATGACTAAGCGGAAGAGGGGAGAAATACAAAAAGGACAACTCGTCCACGTCCAGTGATTTGTGATACACTTACATCAGGTATAGCACTCTGGCAAGGAAGCAGTTAACACTCATGGTTCAGAAGCCATTTAAAGGCGTTTTCTGGCAATAATTACTTTTAGCCCGTATTCTGGAAACAGAAAATTCATACTTACCCGTTTCCCCGACGCTCCAGTCCTCTGTGCGGTCTCTGCTGTGTCCGTGTTCCAGTCCCTGGAGTGTTCACATCCGCTGCTGCATGGTCACATGCTCTGCTGCAGCCAATAATTGACATCAGCAGTGATGTGGCAACAAGCGGCATATGACTGCTGAAGCAGCCGAGCATGTGACCATGGAGCACCAGATGGACATGGACACAATGGAGGCAGCACGGAGGACAAGAGCGGTGGGGAGCACGTAAGTATGAATTTTATGTTTCATGAGACAGGTTGAGAGCATGTACCTATTTCTTAACCACATAGCAGGAGATATATTACTGCAAAGAAATAACTAGTGATGCGGAATGCAACCAACCCAGGTACAGCACCACCCTTGGTCAGCCATATTAGAACCTGCACATATATTAATATACAGTAAGCGTGTAATATAGTTACTAGAATGGCTGGAGAAATCAATTTCCACAGTGAGCAAATATCCCCCCCCTATAGTCTTGATAGGGATTGCAATAAATTTGTGGAAACTACTCAGGGACGACAAAGAAAGGCTGCTGTATGAGCAGCTCTTGGATATACTAGACTTATAAAAAATTTCCGTGTCCATTCCAGCACATGCTGTTCACTTCAACGGGGCCGCAAAAAGAAAAAAAAATATATAGAACATGTCCTATTATTGTCCACATTATGGACAAGGATAGGACTGTTCTACTTGGGGCAGACCGTTACGCAGAATGCACATGGATGGTATCCGTGCTTTATGGATCTGCAGTTTGCAGACCGCAAAACACCCAATGGTCGTGTGCATGAGCCCTCAGCCAGGTGAATGTGAACCAGCACTTATGAACACTACAGATTTTACAATAGATTCCGGCAGTAGTGTTTTCCTCCTTCCAGGATCAGTTTCTATTTTTTGGGAAAAAGGGAAAAGCCCTGAAATAAAGTTGCAGTATTAACAATGATAGCAACGCTTCAATATATGTAATGTGGTGAATGGACTAAAACACTGGATCAGAGGAGGTTAGGAAGGTAAGTTTAAGGCCCCTTTCACACGGGCGAGATTTCCACGCATTGCACCCGCACTGAATCCTGACCCATTCATTTCAATGGGGCTTTTCACATGGGCGAATTTTTTCACGCATCAGTTCGCCGTTGCGTGAAAATCGCAGCATGTTCTATAGTCTGTGTTTTTCACGCAGCCCTGGCCCCATTGAAGTGAATGGGTCTGCGTGAATAACGCATTGCATCCACACGCAAGTGATTCACTGATGGTTGCTAAGAGATGTTGTTTGTAAACATTCAGTTTTTTATCACGCGCGTGAAAAACGCATCAAAACACTTCGCACCCGCGTGGAAAAAACTGAATGAACGTACGCAATCGCAGTCAAAACTGACTGCGATTGCGTGCGGATTTTCCGGAACGCATCCGGACTGAATCTGTGACGCCCGTGTGAAAGAGGCCTAAATGGGTTTTCCGGGATTGTACTACTGATAATCTATCCTCAGGATAGGTCATCAGTATCTGATCGGTGGAGGTCCGACACCTGGGACCCCCGCTGATCAGCTGTTTGAGAAGGCACCAGCACTTCCTTGAGCGCCGCTACCTTCTCACCAAGCACAGCGTCGTACATTGTATGGCGGTTGTGCTTGGTACCGTGCTCAGCCCCATTCACTTGAATAGGACCGAGCTGCTCCTAGGTCACGTGACCGATGAATGTGACGTCACTGGCCTAGGAAAAGCTAAGAGAAGGCCGCAGTGCTCACGGGACCGCCGATGCCTTCTCAAACAGCTGATTGGCGGGGGTACCGGGTGTCGGACCTCCACCGATCAGATACTGATGACCTATCCTGAGGATAACGTGATTAGAACTACGGGATTCAGTGCGGTGCACGTGTCCTAGGGATGGCGTCCCATGTAATAATAGTAGAGAAAGGACCGGCACTCAGTGACTGCGGGTCCTTTCTCTACTACTATCCTGAGGTTAAGTCATCAGTAGTACAATCCCAGAAAACCCTTTTAAAGTGTCCTTGTACTTTCAAAACGCTTGACATGTCATTGCCATATATTCCCCCCACCCCCGCAGGAAACTTGGACCCCCACAGATCACTAAAACAAGGAGTTAAAAATGCACACGGAGTGCTGTCTCCTTGCTGCTGAAAGGAGAGAGAGGGTGCATCTATCTCTACATTTACTGATTATGGGAGCCACAGCACTCGGACCCCCTTCACTCAAAACCTTTCATATGTCACCATGACATGCTGAAGCTTTTTTTTTTCTTAATTATTTTTCCAGACTCCCTGCCGTTTGTCCCAAAAAAGTTTGAAATCTGACCACCCTTTTAATTCTCATACAAGTCTGAATGGACAGAGCAAGACATAGATTTAAAAAAACATCAAAGAATGTCTGTCATGCTCCACCCCCTTAGACCCTGCACTAGGCATAACGCAATGTCTTTAGTTCTGCCCAGAGCATTCCTTTAAGGTTTTTATATTTCTCAGACGCGGACCACTTCGTTCTGCAACAACCAACAACAATGAATGCCGCCGGACCAGAATTTTTGAGATGACACGTATTCTAAAGCTGGTCATACATCAGGGTACATCAGTTACAGGAAGTCTCCCCTCATTAATATCCACAGAGGCTGAATGGGCGGGTGGTCTGCAGTATATACACATACACACACCCCCATACCCTAGAACATCATTACAACCCACTCCAATCACTAGGAACCCTGATGTAGCATAGTGCTATAATCAGCGCTTTCCTAAAAAATACTAGGTGTATAATGGTTTAATTATTCTTCACAACAAAAGGTTTATTCAGTATACAGGTGTAGGGGCAAAGTAAATCTGATTTCAGCTTCAATTTCCTAGAATATGTAGTGATATGACTGGTTGCTATGGGCAACACTGATTTTTTTTTTTTTTCTTTTTATGAATGTGACCCAATATATGAGCAAAAGTACAATACAGTTTCAAATGGTAAAACATTATAATCAAAGAGGCATTTACCTTAGTATGCAGTAGTTGCTGACATGGGCGTTGGTCCGGGCCTATATAGCCAATGAACTGAGGGCTACTGGACGCCTTCAGTCCCAATCATTTCCTGTCACAACTATGGCTTATGGTGCAAAAATAAATGAATCCCAATTGAGATCTATTATTAGGCAGAAATTAAAAGGCAAGAACTTCTGATCTGCTTGCATGTACTAGAGTCCACCTGCCATGTCCTGCAGCCTGCTAACTTCATTTATTTGCTTACTTAAAGCAACTATGGGCTTCTAATTCAGGCAAAGCAAACTGTCTATAGTCCGATACCAGAGCTCAAGGGGCGGAGCATGACAAGAATCTAAAGAGTGCCACAGAGAATCTCTATGTCAAGCCCCTCCCCCTGAGACAATGCTCTAGACAAGAAAAAATAAAAATACAGTATGTCTGGGGTATTTCTTAGCAACATCACAAAGTATACTACAGACAACGGTTTGGAAGTTGATGGAAAGAGCTCTTTCACAACTTGTTCTATTCAGGAAAATATCTTGGAAACACTTTAAAGATTATTTTTTTTAATATATCCATTGAATTTAATACTTTTTTTTTTTAGCAGCAGTTTCACTTGCGCTTTTTCCAAATAAAAAGCTGTACAAAGACAGAAGGAACATAGGCACGCAGCAAAAGAACAAAAACTTTCCTTACATATATCCAAACATGTAACAATATACATTTAATGGTCTATCAACATACCAAAAATGACATCTCTATTGGTGAATGGTGCAAAGAACAGCTGAAAGTTCTAATAAAATCTGGGGAATCCCTCACGGCTCGAGAGATTTCTTCAGTAAAGAAAAATTAAAAAAAGAAAAAAAAAAAATACTGTTCTATAACCCAGACCACTCTTCTTGGGAGACAAGGCGTTGACAACATGAGCTCAGGAGCTGCTCTTCTCTTTTGCCTTCAAGTGTCTGTTTTCCTGGAAGAAAGGATTTAAAGAAATATTTCATGTTTAAGAGGAAAGATGCTAAATGCAACTTTCAAGAGTGATGTGAATGTCGCACTGAAAGTCTGCAACAAAGTACAATGTCCAATACATGTGAATGAAGAAATTCAGGCCACGCAACCAGGGCTGTGGAGTCGGAGTCGTTATAAAATGGACCAACTCAGACTCCAAAAATATATCATAAATTGGAACAGTTAGTTCAATGCAGTATGTGCTGAATATATTTTCATAAGAATTTGGGAAAATGATGAAATGTTCTATAAACGTCTGTTCTATTCCTGATCTAAGCTTTTAGTTGAGATGAATGTGTGCTGCCCTTTATGTAGATGCTCAGAAGTGAAGCTCCTCTGCTACAGATCAGAGGAAAAAGGCACTGGGAAGGAATGGCTGCACTCATCTCAGATCTGCTAGAGAAAACAGGATTAAAGAGGTTTTCTCACTAGTTACAAAGATTAGCTTTCAGCATATAGGGACAGTTAAAAGACATTTTCTAAATACAGTGGTCAGCACATTTCTAGACTGTGAAGCAGTATGATGTAAAACACCTAGGGCCTTATGTATGAAAGCTGTCTAGGTGTAGAAGTTTCTTTGTTGCCCATAGAAACTAATCAGAGCTCGCCTTTCATTTCATAAATGGAAAAGTGAAAGGGGAGCCCTGATTGGTTGCTATGGGCAACAAAAAGTCTTCGACCTAGACAGTTTTCATACATCAGGCCCTTAAGTGAGCTGTACCCAGAGAAAAGCCTGAATTGAAAGTGAAAGTTCAGAGTAAAGATATCTAGTAAAACATATTACATGACATATCTGTACTATTGATTTATGCAAAGTTTGTTTAAAGTTATCGCTTAAACTTGCGCCATGAATGAGGGAGTCGGAGTTAGGGGAAATTGAGGAGTTGGAGTCGGGCTTTGGCTTACCGACTCCACAGCCCCACACACAACAGATTTTTAAACTCACAGCAGGAATCCATAACAAAAGGTAACAAAAACTGCCAAACTTAAACGGGTTGTGTCAAGAAACATATTCTACATTTTTTCAATCCAGCACCTGCATCTGAATACTTGTGTAATTGCATGTAATAAATTTTTTGTATAGCCACTGAGTTATTCAATAAAATTATCTGTAGAGCGCCACCTGCTGTTTGTTATTTACATCATGTCCTGTCTCACTGGGTTGGTCGAACGTGCTCAGTTTAAATCTACAACTGCCACCAGCCATATGTTCTTGTTAGAAACTGTGGCAGAGAGCTGCAGCAGAAAGGACATGCCCCTGCAATCCTGGCAGCAACCAGTGCGTGTAGCCGTACCCCAAGGCCTAAAAAGGTTGTCTCATGAAAACAACCCTCTACTACAATTGAAGCTAACCCGTCATCTGGCTGATCACTGTATTTCAAGCTTCAGAGCCCGTAGTGATAACGCCTGAGGCTGCGCAGCAGGGGATGTGTAGTGAAGCTAAACCGTAGACTAACATTAGGATGAAATCAGACTGTAAGACACATTGCTCCTTCACGTTACCTCAGGTGGTGGTGGTTTTATAGTGACTGGTTGTGATGTGCGCCGTGGCGGTGAAGGCTTCGGCTGAACTTGTTGGTGTACTGGGTTATAATACGTTACTCCACCATACACCTGGGACTGGGCCTAGAAGGTTTAACCAAAAAAATATATATCACATAGTAGTAATTTTACATAAAAGTGACTGAGTTAGTAACATGTACAATACACAACATTATCTCTTACCTGTGTATTGGGATATAAATGAGTCGGTGGTGGTGGTGGCGGAAGGGCACCTGGTGGATAAGGGTAGGTTGGAGTTCCAAAATTAATGACACTAGGAGGAGCAGTAAAGTAAGGTGGAGGTAATAACTGTTGAGGAGGGGGCTGTCCAGGGGGGATGGAAACTGGGCCAGGGTAAAGGTTTGGGGTAGACATCGGAGCAGCAGGCTGGTGCGGGTGCAAACCTGAAAGTGATAGAAGATAAAGTTATAATAATGTGTGAGACGCACTGCTACGTCTTCAAGTAATCTGAAGTGCACCCCTGTGTGATTAGAGGCTCAGACTAGAAGCTGACATGTATTCTGTACCAGAAAAGGTGAGTGGGGTGGGACAACTGCACATTCTAAGAACAGGACAAAACTGCCAATAACCAAAAATATTTCAACAATATGGCCTTAGGCACAAGAAAACTTCAGGTTGCCCCAAAGCAACTAAAACCTGGTCTGGAGAAAGAGATACTGGAACCCGACGGGTCGCCAAGTGCTACACTGGCACCTTGTTAAGAGGCGGCTTCACACAGTGCTTTTCAGAATAAGATTTTTGCAGTTTTTGCGTCAGTGTGGTTTTTTTTTTGGATTCAACAGGAATGGGAAATATAAAAGGGACGTCTACTTCCTTCCTGATTGATCCGCTCCTGGCACTGACACAATGCTATGTGAAACCACAGTAATGTCACTTTCATGCGGTCAGTAATTTTCATCGGTATAATATAAGACACAATCCTAGTTTTCCTTCATAGGTTCCATTCCTGGTTTTAGCTTACAAATACTGATCATATGAAAGTGGTGGTCTGAGGCAGAGACATCTGTATTAGACCCCTGAAAACGTAGCTAACGAAGAATGTTACAAAATAAAAACTAAAAAGAAGCAACACGCACCTCCTCAAACCCCTACTGTTCCGGCGTTCCAGACAGTCTTCGTTTCTGACAGTGCAGCAATAACTTGCCTAACTACTGCTGCAGCCAGTCATTGGCCTCAGGGGTCTCGTGAGGTATTAGTACATGAATGCTACAGCACTGAAACTGGAAGAGGACTAGGCAGGCGAGGACTGTTTTTTTTTTTTTTTATATCATTCTCAGCCTTCACCTACATTTTTTGGGAGTCTAAGAAGATCCTTTTAAACCACCCTCACCCAAACAAGTCAAATAAATAAAAATAAATGAGCTGTTTGCATTATACAGATATAACCACCATTATTTGACAGGCTTAATATGTTAATACAGAACACCACAAAAAGAGTAATACAACAAAATCGCTATAAAATGACCATGGCTAGTGTCAACATGCTGCTGCCTACATCTGTATATCCCCACATTGCTTCCTTTCTCTGTTAGAGGCATCAACAAGATGACAGCAAAAATAATCTCTATTCTTTGAATTTTGGACAAAGCTTTACAAAAAGTGCTGCTCCACTTTACACTCCGACTGAAAAGACAGATCTGACACATTAATGAGATTCGTTTTTTTATGCACAACTGCTGAATGACATTGGTAGGGAATTTTGAATCCTGTGGACGGCACTTCTGCAAATTCAGAAGACGTGCACCAGAGGCGGGCCGCAGGTACAGGACTGTGTGGTGTGGCTCATACACCGAGGCTGCAGCACTTCTCTCTCTCGTCGCCACCCAAGGGATTCAAAGTTTTACAGCACCCGATTGATTAAAATCCCTTACCTGTATCTGTCAACAGTTTTGCGTCAACTAAACTGCTGACAGACTCCCTTTTTCAAAGGTAAAGCAAATCTTTACAATGTGATTACAATCATATGGTCAACTGAACACTACAGAATCAATGAATCAATCTAATTGCCACAAAGAACAAAAGGCCCAGAGCCAAGAGCTAAGTGGTACCTGGATGAGGAAGGTGCATTTCTTGCGGTACAATCATCCCTTGAGGGGGAATAGAAGAAGGATTTTCTCCATGAGTGTATACTGGTCCCTGGAATTGGACTGCAAAGAAAAAAAAATAAAGTGAACTCTGATCTGTGTAAAGTATAAATGGATAGAAATTGTAACAACTTGTGTTGAGGACACTGACGTGGATCATAGTAATGTCCTTCCATAAGGCTGATGTGCATGGGAGCAGGGTCTGGCACTGGTCGCTGACGCTGAGAGGAATACCTCTTAACACGCCCACTCGGAACACCCTGGAAGACAACCATAGTTATAGCAGATATTGCATATACACAACCAATCTAATTCTATTTACTGTTTGGGTGCAATAAAAAAAAAATATATATATATATATATATATATATATGGTAATATACACACACACTAAGCTGGTCATTGCACTGAAGCAGTACTTATGTTGGAAACTTCCGCCACCCTGGTCACATGCCCCTCCATAAGCAGCCATTTTGGGTCAGGAGAAGGAAGATTAGAATAAACATTCAAAAAATGTCAGACATCATTATAGATGATTCAATAGGAGTGGATTGATAACTGGCCACGTGGTCGGCCTGTGTATTTTGGTCCACTGTATGTATTTTTGGTTAACGCTACCCATTCCTTTAAATACAATACAGTTTCTACATATTAAAATATGGCACGCCTTGGAGAGATCTAAGTCTGACTTACCATTCCTTCCATGCGGTTGTACTGGGGAGGTCCTCCTGCCATATGAATATGATTTGGAATTCCTGGCAAAGAGTTAAACGACAAATGATTTACTAAGCTAAATGTGCTCATTTTTTTAAATCAAACACACAAACAAACAAACAATCAATCTCTTGCATATGGCGTGTTCCACGTTCATTTTAGAGTTCTGACACTTTGGGGGGCATTTCTTAAAGGGGTTTTCCGAGTTATATATATTGATGATCCTCAGGATAGTTCAATATCAGATCGGCGGGGGTCCGACACCCGGCACCCCCGGCAATCAGCTGTTTGAAGAGGAGGCGCGTGCCGTATCAGCGCTGCCTCCTCTTCACTGTTTACATGCTGGCCGTAACAGGGGTAGTGGTGAGTAGGTGTAATTACACCTCACGTCTCCATTCATTTCTATGGGAAGAATCGCTTCTATAGACTTGTATTGGAGCGATTCTTCCCATAGAAATGAATGGGGCGGTTAGGTGTAATTACACCTACTCACCACTACCCCTGTTACGGCCAGCATGTAAACAGTGAAGAGGAGGCAGCGCCGGTACGGCGCGTGCCTCCTCTTCAAACAGCTGATCGGAGGGGTGTAGGGTGTCGGACCCCCGCCGATCTGATATTGATGACCTATCCTGAGGATAGGTCATCAATATATATAACTCGGAAAACCCCTTTAAGCTGGTGCAGATTGCGAGTTGTGCTGCGATCTGCGACTTCTCCGCGCTCACACCAGGTCTAAAAAAGCCCGTCCCATTTGCCATTTTCTACGCCTGTTTCAGGCGTAGAAAAAGGTCTAAATGCAAGACAGCTCAAAAGCCGTCTTACATTGAGAACTGGCGATGGATGCGAGGAAGTTATGGAGAGGCCGATCCACCGCCAGCTTAGGCTACTTTCACACTAGCATTAATATACGTCATAGGGTCTGAATACCGGAAAAAACGCTTCCGTTTTGTCCCCATTGTCAATGGGAACAAAACTGAACTAAACAGAACAGAATGCTCCAAAATGCGTTCCGTTTGGTTGTGTTCTCATACCTGACAACAAACCGCAGGAAGCTGCGGTATTCTCTCCGTCATGGGATGCGAAGAAAGACGGATCCGTCATGACCCCCAATGCAAGTCAATAGGGACAAATCCGTTGTCTCTGACACAATAGAAAACGGATCCGTCCCCCATTGACTTTCAAAGGAGTTCATGACGGATCCGTCTTGGGTATGATACAGATAATACAACCAGATCAGTTCATAACGGATGCAGATGGTTGTATTATCAGTATCACCCTGCCGGATCCAGCAAAAATGGTAGCGTGAAAGTAGCCTTAGGGCTTTGTTAAGATTGGTGTCTAAAATGCCGGTAGAAAGTAGAACTCCTGTAAAAAATGTTATTTTCTGACCTGTTAGAAAGGTGCATGATGTAATGCACATGCACCTTCTCATCAGTGACTGTATTTGTGAGCTATCCCCTCTCTTCTAATTGTAACTGTGTCATGTGACCAACTCTCTGATCTCCAACTGACCCAGGACAGGAAGCCAGTTAATTTCTATAAGACTGAGAGTGAGGCTCCCATAGGAATGCATAGAGAATTAGACTTCCTGTCCACACATAAGATACTGTGTGAGTTGGTGGGTCTAATTGCTGGTCACATGACACAGATAAGAAACATCAGGGAGATATAACTCAGAAATACAGACACTGGTAAGAAAATGACATTCACTACAGATTACATCATGTACATTTCTAGCAGGACATGGAATAACATTTTTCACGAGTGTTCTTTAATAAATGTGCCCCTTTGTGCCTCACTTGGTAAAGGGAATACATTAGCGGGAACTGGTCGTGGCAGAATTGAATGAGGCATGGCTTAAGATGTGCCAAAACACTTGAGTAAAGTATATATACCAACAGTAGGTGTAAATAGACAAGTGTCAAAAGACGCATCAAATTTATCATCCAGCACAAACCACTGGCAAAAATCTGGTGCATTTTCAGCCTGTCTGGTAGTAAATCTGCCCCAATATTTCTAGCAATTGTTGGAGGGGGCTTCATTACAATGGGTTACATTATCTCAATTACTACTCCCTCCACCAATACAATGTACTATGAACATCAGAGAAATACTCCTCAAACGCTTTCCTCTATACCCAATATGAGAGCGCCCCCCCAGCCCCTCTCTGTAGTGACTGACAGGCTCCTATGTATAAATGCATAGACAGCAACCAAACCCTGGCAGGAGAGGTAGCTCCCCTAATGTACCGACTCCGAAAACTATGTCTGGTGTATTCTTTCAGATCTGATATAAGGAGGACGTAGAAATTCTAGTCTTATAACCCATGCTCGATCCTGGGGCAGCTTCACAAACGTATCAAATGGTAAAACTGGTCGCAGCTTCAAAAAACATTATAGGTAACACAATAACTGTAGCGTACAACCAGCAGAGACAGAACTAATAGAGTTGCCAAGCAGGGGGCCATTCTCCTTTCCTTAGATGTCAAAGCAAATGACATCTGATATATGAACAAGCCATATACAAAGCAAAGCAGGAAGCCCCCTTACCACGTGCAGAGATGTATGCCGACTGTCCTGGACTCCAGTTTTGATCTGAAATGTTGACCTGTGACATGTCCTGCTCCAGTCCGGTCACACTACCTTCTACAGGAGGTTCCCAGCCACCAGGTTTCACTACAGGTATTGGAGGGGAGGGCTCTGGAACCACTTCTGTAGGTATCTGAGGAAGTGGGGGAGGTGGTAAGTCAGGGAATGTAGTGTCATCTATGCTCTTTCCTGCTTCTCCCCCTTTAACCCGAATCCGTCTAGCTCTGGAATAGGACTTTTTCTCCACAGGACGATCTGGAGGTGGAGGTGATGGCTCTTCCACTTGTTTGTCAGCTGCTGGCTCAGTTTTGATTTGCACTTCAGTGGAGCTTTCACTGGGCTGTGATGGAGTCTGCTCTGTACTTCTCCCTCGGTAGCCTCCATACTCTTGCCTTCTCTCTGAAGTAGAATGTGGGGTAGCACCATCTTCAGGGGGGTAGCTGGCAGGCCGATTCTCTTTGTATCCTGGCCGAGAGTAAGTCCTATTAGGGGGGGCTCTGCCGTTATTGGGAGCACTGCGATTGTTGTAGGTTCTTGGTGGAGGAGCGGAATTAGACTCCTGGTAACGGTTTGAAGGTCTGTTAGGTTTTTCATCTTGGTCTTCCCTCTGAGGACTGCTATACCTGCAAAGATGTGTGAACCCAGACTTATAATACAATTCTTCAATATAAAGCCTCTGAGCTGGAGGACAAAATGTAACCAAGCCGGTGCTCCTCTCTTATTCCACGAAAGCAGCAACCATCACAAAACGTTTAACATACCTTGGCTTTCTTGGTCGACGAGGGCGAATCTCCTCTGGATTTTTACATGACCGGATGTCATAACCGTACATAGCAATTAGCTCATCTCTAGACTTCGGAGCTTGCTCATCTTCCCGAAACCTATCATGCTCCCACCTACCCTCATCTTTCCACAGTTTTCTGGGGTGGCGCCCCTTTGGCCTGAAACAACAATGATTTTCAGCACTGACATTAAGGGTACAATCACATGACCATATGAGTTTTGCAGTCCGCAAATTATGGATACCCGCCATGTGTGCTCCGTATTTTGCGGAATGCACACGGCCAGCCCTTTGAAAGAAAATGCTCTCTTTTTTGCAGGGCCGTGGAATGGAAGTACAAATGTGGACAGCGCACGGTGTTCTCTCCGCATCTTTTGCAGCCCGTTGAAATGAATGGATGCGGACCCATAAATAAAGGAGGTGTGAATGTACACTAACAGAAACTGCCACACTGGCTCATGCCCTACTATCTGATCTATGTGTGCTCACCTGACTTCCTCATCATTTGTGTGTCCACGTAAGTCATGCTCAAAGAAGAGCCCCTTTCGAGGAATATAGGCTGGATTCTTCCTGTCTTCATCATCGTCCAGCTGTTTCTGAGACTTCTTGGTGGTCTTGTTCTCCTCTGGCTCTGTGCTCTCCTAGGAACAGGATATGGACAAATAATGTGATATACTATATAACAAATCAGGTCAGGGAGACCAATATTAGACAGAAAATATTTTGGACATAACATGGAAATATGTGATATTTCACCTGTCCATCCCCACTCTGCCGCTCCCCTGTAACTGCTCCCTTTGACTTGGGCTTTTCCTCTTTTGGGGCAGGTGTCTCAGAGGCATTATTTTCAGATTTCAATGTGGTTTTAAGGGCATCATCCTCACTGTAGCGAGCCTCCTCTTCCTCCTTGGCAAAGAGATACAATTTTTTTTTATACTTGTCAACTTTCCTAATTAACATAACATTTCTTAAAGGGATTTCCAGGATTTTAATACTGATTTCCTATCCTTTGGATAGGCCATCAATATCTGATCGGCAAGTGTCATACATCCACTACCTCCACTGATGAGCTGTTTCAGGGTGGCCAACTATAGGAGCACAAGTTACCTTATTATGTATGCCTTCCAGTTACCAGTGACATGCAGAAAGGACACAGATAATGGACCGCTTCCACAGGGAATCCCTGTGACGTCTTTACCAACATCACAGGGTTCACTAGTAACTGCCCAAAGTGCATTAGAGAACAAAAAGCTCAAAATAAAATATGTTCAGGGCTTTTTATGCGACAGATTATAGTTTTCAATTCCCTGGTAGAGTGAAGGAATAGACTGTCAGTGTGAACGTCCTATCCTGCTGATCAGACTGTGTGACATGAAATAGCAGGTCCCTTATGTGGTTGGAGAGAGACAACTCTTCAGTGAGTGACGTAGGGAAGCGGCCAATATAAATCAGTGGAAAGAATCCTAAAACCCCTGTTATACTGATAGGTGAGGATTCCAGAGGTCGGACGCGCACCTATCAGGCATTTATGACACATCTAAAAATAAGAGTGTTATTTAAGAGGTTGGCCACTATATATTACTGGGAACAGTGTAGTAAAAGGCATTATTAAGCTGCCACCAAAGTCCCATGATTTAAAGATAACCTGTTAACATGAAAAGGTAGTATAATCTTCCAGCAGCATGTTATAGAGCAGAAGGAGCTGAGCAGATTGATATATCATTTTATGGGGAAATATTCAGTATAACTTGTATTTTGTTCACTTTAAACTCCTGCTCATTCTGGGCTTTGAATTCCAGGAGGCGGTCCTATCAGTGACTGACAGCCTTCCCTCTATGACTGTGTATACAGAGACAGCTGTCAATCACTGATAGGACCGCCTCCATGACTGCAAAGCCCAGATCGAGCATGAGTTTAAAATGAACAAAATACAAGTTAGGGGCTGTTCAGATGGCCGTGTGTTTGCGGATCCGCAAAAACACAGATGCCGACCAGTGTGTGTTCCGCAATTTCCGGAACACACATGGCCGGCACTCCATACAAAATGCCTATTCTTGTCCGCAATTGCGGACAAGAATAGGACACGTTCTATCTTTTTTCACGGAGCCGCGGCTCTCCGCGATCTAATGCCGCCCATTGAAATGAATGGGGCAGCATCTATTCCGTAAAATTGCAGAATAGAAGCGAATCCATTCACAAGGTCGTGTGAATGGGCCCTTATACTAAATCTTTTCCCATAAAATGATATATCAATCTGCTCAGCTCCTCCTGCTCTATAACACGCTGCCTGCAGATTGCACTGCATTTTGTGGAGACAGGTTCCATTTAATATGAATAATTCATGGTACCGCGCAGGTCTGCTCCTGGGCGCTGTGCTCTGAAAATGGCCACTGATAGAGGGTCCCATCCATCAGCGGCCTCCATTCACTTACAATGGGGATGGACCGGGGAACTAGCACATGCGCAGTCTGTCCCCAGTATAAAGTGGCCAACCCCTTTAACAAGTTTAGCAATTCCTTAAAAAAAAAAAAACAGATCTGTGAATGCAGTTCTAAAAAAGTGGAAGATAAAGAATGCAAATGTAACCCTTTCAGTGGATTTAACTGAATATGGCGTTAAAAGGTGGACATTCCCTTTAATTGTAAACTTGTGTGTTTGCATCCCCCCCCATGGCACGCAGATGACTGTTCTCATGTCACTGACAGCACTTCTGTGATACTCACTTCTGACTCCTCAGCACTCTCGTAGTCCGTCAGCACCGCTGTAAGTTAAGGAGATACTTCTAAGTACGTATAGGTAACGATGATATAAACACCAAAGAACATTTTAAGTCACTACGGGCTTTTGCTTGTCCCAATCCTTACTGTTAATAGCGGGTTGAGACTCAATAGAAATGCAGCTGCAGGGCTTGCTGGCAGAAATGCCAAGCTCTACTACACAAAGAGGCAATCACACAAGATAAATGAACTCTTGTTCAGTCATGCAGTCACTGGCGGATTCTATCATGAGCCCCGCCGAGAGCCAAAGAGAAAAGCGGAGCAAGAAAACGAAGACGAAATTCCAGCTAAAGCAAACCTGACAACCTCCTTTATAAGTTCAGTGAAACAGGTCACAAAGATTAGGGATGGATCCCACCTCCGTGAACCTGTTACAGAGAATGAGGGGCTAAAAAAATCCCAAATCTGTGCAGGAGTACAGGATCAGCAGCCAACAATTTAAAGGGGGAGGCCATGAACACCATTGATCACTGGGGAGCCCAAGCACTGGTCACGAGAATGGAGGTCCAGGCCCCCATGTGATGTATGCTTTCGTGACCAGAGCTCCATTTACCGTCAGTGGGACTGACAGATTGAGCCAAGCGGCGCACTTGGCAGTCCTGGTGGTGCATGCACACTACCGCCTCATTCACACATGGACCTGCTCCTTCTCATGATCAGAGGAGGTTCCAGTGTTTGTTCATTTGTCTCCTATCCTGTGGACAGGTGATCAATGTTTGTGGTCCAGCCCCTTTACGCATATGTAGTGCCATTATGAAAACTAGCACAAGACACCTACTGGAGACAGGTTATACTGGCAACATGTGACCTAGACACTCACCATCTCCTTCTATACCGTCCTCGCTCTCCTGCAGAGAAAAAGAACATCCTGATTAACAGAAGATATCAATAGTTTACATCTATCCTGTGAATAATTATTAAAGCTGAAAGACACCCTAAACAAGTCAGTGACGATGCAGCACCACCGCTAGGTCATCAATATCAGATCGGCGGGGGTCCGACACCCGGCACCCCCGCCGATCAGCTGTTTGAAGGGAAGGCTGTATCAGCGCTGCCTCCTCTTCACTGTTTACATGCTGGCCGACACGGGGGTAGTGGTGAGTACGTGTAATTACACCTAACCACCCCATTCATTTCTATGGGAAGAATCACTTCCATAGACTTGTATGGGAGCGATTCTTTCCATAGAAATGAATGGGGCGGTTAGGTGTAATTACACCTACTCACCACTACCCCCGTGTCGGCCAGCATGTAAACAGTGAAGAGGAGGCAGCACTGATATGGCGCACGCCTCCTCTTCAAACAGCTGATCGGCGGGGGTGCCGGACTCCCGCCGATCTGATATTGATGACCTATCCTGAGGATAGGTCATCAATATATATAACTTGGAAAACCCCTTTAATTCTGGAAGTAGCATGAGTCACTGACCTCCATCCATGCCATTCCCCTTAAGAGAAAACTACTGCCTTTTTCCAACATTACAAAGTCTACAGAAGCTCAGCAGAGATGTCAGTAAGAACATCATGTCAGCAAACACAGGTGGAGAGTCACCGGAGCATCCGCACCCAAGCGGCAGGGATTGAAGAGCAGAGTACTGTAGGTTTGCTTCTGTATTTTCTGCTCTACAAGACAAGACTTCCCCCCCCCCCCCCAAAGTGGCGAATACTGATGAGCAATTCCATTTTGGAAGTGCTCATTAGTATAGGGAAGGGGTGAATGCAGTCAGAGCTCTGTGGCTACTCACTGTGCTGTAACTGCAGCAGGAAGGAGAAGAGCGCTGGATACGAGGAGCGGTGGCGCCCGGAGCAGGAGAGGCAAGTTTTTTTTTGTTTTTTTTTTAATCTAATCGGAGCATGGGGGTCATTCACATGGATTTGTGGATTTTCTGCCATTCTTCTCTTCAGATCCTCTCAAGCTCTGTCAGGTTGGATGGGGACTATTGGTGAACAGCCATTTTCAGGTCTCACCAGAGCTGTGTGATGGAGTTCAAGTCAGGCCTCTGGCTGAGCCACTCAAGGACATTCACAGAGTTGTCCCTAAGCCACTTCTCTGTTGTCTGGGCCCTGTGCTTAGGGTCATTGTATTGCTGGAAGGCGAATCTTCAGCCCCAGTCTGATGTGGGAGGTAGGCAGAGCACCATGGATCAGGTTTTCACTAAGAATATCTCTGTACTTTGCTCCTTTGAGCTTTCCCTCAACCCTGTCTCCTTGTCCGAGTCACAGAAAAACATCCCAGACTTGTTTCTGCTTTAGGAACTGTTGTCCCATCTGTACACAGGATCTTTGGAGCTCAGCCATAATGACCATTGGGTTCTTGGTCTATTCGACCAAAGCCGTTCTACCCCAATTATTCAGTTTGGTGGGCAGCTCTAGAAAGAGTCTTGGGTACTTAAAACTTCTTCCATTTAAGAATTATGGAGGCCACTGTGCTCTTGGGAATTTTCTGTGCAGTAGAAAGTTTTTTTTCTACCATTCTCCAGACCTGTGCATCCACACAATCCTGTCTGTCAGCTCTATAGACAGTTCTTCTCTTCTCATGGCTTGGTTTTTGCTCTGATATGCATCGTCAGCTGTGAGAACTTAGACAGGGGTGCCTCTTTCCAAGTCATGTCCAATCAGCTGAATTGCCCACAGGTGGACTCCAGTCAAGGTGTAAGAACATCTCAAGGATGGTCAAGAGAAATGGCAGATTTGCCAGTTTTTTTTAAACCTTGGACAACCCCTTTAGGCTATGATTTTACTAGCAGGACTCTGCAATCTTATGTCGTCCAACCACAAGCTGCCTTGTAGCTTAAGCCTTAAAGAGGTTTTCCTCTGGAGAGGTCATCAGTATCTGATCTGTGGAGCACCGACACCCGGGATCCCCGATCAGCTGTTTGAGAAGACATCAGAGCTCCTGTGAGCACCGCAGCCTTCTCCGTGCTCACCAAGCACAGCGCGTGGTATCACAGCTCAGGCCCACTCACTTCTATGGTGCTGAGCTGTGCCTAGGCCACATAAATGACAAAAGGCTTGGGAAAAGTCGTGGGGCTCACAGGAGCACCTGTGCCTTCTCAAACGGCTGATCAGCGGGTGTCCTGGGTGCCGCACCCCACCAATCACATACTGATGACCCATCATGAGGATAGGTCATCAGTATAAAAATCTTGGAAAATCCTTTTATGTCTACAAGGGTATAAGATGTGTTATTGCCATTAACTGGTGACAGAGCGGTGCATTGTGGGAGCTCAGCTGACCGTTACACGGGTAGAACTCTGGTGACATCCGCCAGCATCAGCCCCAACCAGTAGAATTCGAAACAACAGGAAAGAACTGCAGCTGCTGCCATGCAGAGGTGGGCAGTGCAGGGGGCACCAGTCCTGTCATGTTTTTTATGTTCTTCATTGTGGTTATGGGGGTATTATTTTTTAACAATACTACTGGCGTGCCCTATAGGCATTTTACAAGCCCCAGCTGTGTGGAACTTCATCTAGTTCCCAGCTGTTTCCATAGTGATGCCAACCACCTGCGATCACAGCCACAAGACCCCCCCACACACCTTATACAGGGTCATGTCACTGAAAGGGTTAAAGGAGGACTTGGAATGGCCGCTCAGTCCCATTCACACAGCAATAGATTTCAATAACAAGCATGGCCTCTATAAAATGGTCCGAGCTGTGCCTGTTGAGCAAGAATCTGATCAGAGGGCGACCCCCAGATCCGATACTGGTGCCAACAAGGATATTCCCAGTCGCTGAACATCTGCCCCCAGAACTGGAGTTGTCAGGTTTCACCTCCACCAGTTTGTTGAAAGTGGAGATATGTTCAGCAAAAAGTTATGATTTACATGTGAAACCTTCTTTGAGACATATGCAAATTGTTGTTAATTTTTTTTTGTGCAATAAGTTCACAAGACTTTACATCCATACATCACCACTGGACTTTGTCTCATCGCCATATAGATGACCATGTGACCAAGGGTCTGCCATCTATGCCGAGCGGATATAGTACGGCATTTACTTCTCAAACGACTGCAAAATACCAACATATGGAAGTAGTTGTAGGCTGGCGTTACATCGCGACATGTACCGTGCAACAGAAAGTCCCAGCAAAGTCACGTGCGGACCGCACATGGCCGCAACCATAACAGAAAATGCCTATTCTTGTCCGCAATTGTGGGCAAGAATAGGACGTGCTCTATCCTTTCTGCAGAGCCGCGGAACGGAATTCATTCTACAAAATTGCGGAACAGGTGCGGACCCGTCTGAATGGGCCCTAATGCTAATACAGAGATGTTACTGTGTGCCTGCAGGTGACACTACAGTGGTCTGTGTCCCCCTCCCTCAATATGTTTCACTCTATATTCAGCTTTATATAGGGATCACGGCACAAAAAAAAAAAAAAGTTACCACAGAGGTTACGTGGTGGCAAAAGATTCCCCTATATTTCCTGCAATTGTTGCTAGTGATCAGCGAATTGATCCGGACAAAGTGGAATTTGATCCAAATTTCAGGGAAAATTCGATTTGCCGCAAATCTCCTCGTGCTTTGTGGTAATGAATCAAATTTCCCTGAATGGCAATAAAAAAAAATAAAAAACATACTTACATAATCAGTTGAAGCAAAGAGCCGCCCGCCACCACCTTGATTGAAGATCTTGAACAAAACCCGGTGCGCTGTGACGTATGTCGTCACCACGCTGGCCGACGTGATGGCATCATCATGGGCTGTGCAAGATTTTGCGCTGGATGTTTAAGATGGCAGCGGCCAGCTCTTTGCGATCAAATGGATGAGGTAAGTATGATTTTATTAATTTTTTTATTTCTATCAGATGCCGCCATCAGCAAATTTTTTTTTTGTAAAATTCGACAGAGCAGCCGTTTTGAATTTTTCGATACTAAGCTTGTCACTAATTGTTGCATGGCACCGCGACACCGTGTAGCCCAAACCTTGGTCATGCTACTAGGAGTAAAAGGTGGTCAGTTCAAGCTCCCCCTCTAACATCACTCGATTTATTGCAGAGACATAAAAGAAGAGCTTGGAACCAGCACCGTGTGAAGGCGCCGACGAATTTCAGGACGCACTGTGCAGGAATATCAGCGTTGGACGCCAGGACGGTTCACAGCAGCACCCAGCTCCATTCTACCCACCTGGGACCAAGCTCTGTACACATTGCACTGCCAAGTAACCCTCGCCAGGCATGCCCAACCCGGCTAATGTGGGATTACCACCACCAGTGTCCACCATTCACCACAGGAATATTCCTATAGGAAAGCTGCACAGTGCAGAACTGTGAGGCGATTGTGGGGGTGCATGTAGTGAGGGAGGAATGCACCCAGCACTGAGCCCGCCTGCCATACTCACACACTCAGACTCCTTCCCATCTCTGGCCGCCTCCACTCTCCGGTTACTCAGTTCCCGGCCTTCGGTTCTAACAGGCTGTCCTGCCCGCTCCGCCCCAGTACTGTCACTCCCGGACTCCTCTTCCTCCTCCTCTTCACTATCCTGGGACGCACGTCTCCTCCGCCGCCTCCTGTCCGCCATGTCGGTAAGGAGAGAATCCGCGGGGTAGCTGAAGGAAAACTACATTTCCCGATAGGCAACGCGCCGCACCGAACGTTCTATAGACACTAGGCACAGCAATACTACACTTCCCGGCGTCCAATGCGCGAAGCGATGACAGGAAATCTTGCTGTACCACGCGATAGCTGAGCGGTGCTCCCATAATGCATTGCTGGTAGTGTTGACGTAATTCTTGGGCGTTAGGTGAGGTGCGGGGGCTGAGGGCTTCCATCTTATTTTGGTCTTTAGTTTCTGTTGCTATAGTAATGTCTAAGAGTGCAATGAGGGACGCCATTTTGTAGGTTGTACTTTATCCAGCGGTTCTTTATGTCACAGAGGATGTTAGGCTCCTTACCTTTTAGTAAATAACAGCAGCAAGGCTGGTGCTTTGTTAATGGGGGTCTCATTGAACACAGAAAGGGTTTAGTTGCCCATAGCAACCAGTCAAACTCTGGAGAAATGTAGTAGCCGTACATTTAATATCAGAGCGAGAAGCCGTTCTTGTTAGCAGCACCGCCATCTATGGAGTTCATAGGCCATATAGGAAGGACCTACTGATGTCAGGAATCCTGAAATTGCGCGTGCGCCTCACCAAACACCCCATGATAGGCATAGTTATTATTATATTTATGCCCCAGGTCCCTCCTAACTGTATTGCCGTCCTCAGGACGATGATACCGTTTCATACTATGGCGCAGGCGGCAGTATTTTGTGCTGCACTGTGGTGTTTGGTTGTTTTTGGCCAGTATTTTGTTATGCGCAACAGATTGTGCCGCCACCTACTTGTGTTTGGATCCACCCACAACATGGGGCCGCTATTAAGTGCCCAGTCCACCCCTGAGAAGGTCTGTAGGGATTTAGCCGCTACCATTGACAAACTCTTTAAACTTGCTGGTATAAGTTTCAGTTACATGTTCAGTCAGGTTACATATATGGCTGTGAGAGAAGAAGCGTTCCTGTGTAGTACGTAGTATAGTACTGTGCTCGACTGGCGCGTCATTCAAACAAGGACACCCCTGACCCCTTTGCTCGTTATTGGCCACCCAATGATCAGACACGTACCCCCTGGTCAATCCAGTGATAGATTGCCATTCTGAGAATACTGCTTTAAAGGGGGTTGTCTGGGCTTAAAAATGATGTTTTAATGTATGCAAATGAGCCTCTCAGAGCAACTGGGGCGTAACCATTACTCCTAGAGGATCTGTTCTCTCTGAAACACTGCTGCGCCCTAACTACTTTGAGAGAGCAAAGCAGCGAAATTGTGATCATGTTTCCCTGGGAATGTCTATGAAAGTGCAAAAGTTGCAGAGAGAACAAAAAATAAAAACCTTTACGTTTTTTCTCATGCCTATACTCAGATGGCCATCATTTATTTTATTTTTCTACCTACAGAGCTATGTGAGGGCGCATTTTCTGAGGTGCATGCTGTAGTCTTTACTGTTAGCATTTCAGGGTATTTATGACTTTTTACTCACTTTTTATTCAGTTTGTGTGTGTAGGCCACAGCGCCCTCATAACAGTGACATCCACAGCGCCCTCATAACAGTGACATCCACAGCGCCCTCATAACAGTGACATCCACAGCTCCCCCCATAACAGTGACATCCACAGCTCCCCCAAAACAGTGACATCCACAGCGCCCCCATAACAGTGACATCCACAGATCCCCCATAACAGTGACATCCACAGCTCCCCCATAACAGTGACATCCACAGCACCCCCAAAACAGTGACATCCACAGCGCCCTCATAACAGTGACATCCACAGCTCCCCCAAAATAGTGACATCCACAGCGCCCCCATAACAGTGACATCCACAGATCCCCCAAAATAGTGACATCCACAGCGCCCCCATAACAGTGACATCCACAGATCCCTCATAACAGTGACATCCACAGCGCCCCCATAACAGTGACGTACACAGTGCCCCCATGACAGTGACATCCACAGATCCCCCAAAACAGTGACATCCACAGCGCCCCCAAAACAGTGACATCCACAGATCCCTCATAACAGTGACATCCACAGTGCCCCTATAACAGTGACATCCACAGATCCCCCAAAACAGTGACATCCACAGCGCCCCCATAACAGTGACGTACACAGTGCCCCTATAACAGTGACATCCACAGATCCCCCAAAACAGTGACATCCACAGCGCCCCCATAACAGTGACGTACACAGTGCCCCTATAACAGTGACATCCACAGTGCCCCTATAACAGTGACATCCACAGCTCCCCCCCATAACAGTGACATCCACAGCGCCCTCATAACAGTGACATCCACAGCGGTCCCATAACAGTGACATCCACAGCGCCCCCATAACAGTGACATCCACAGCGCCCCCATAACAGTGACATCCACAGCGCCCCCATAACAGTGACATCCACAGCGCCCCCATAACAGTGACATCCACAGCGCCCCCATAACAGTGACATCCACAGCTCCCTCATAACAGTGACATCCACAGCGGTCCCATAACAGTGACATCCACAGTGCCCCCATAACAGTGACATCCACAGCGCCCCCATAACAGTGACATCCACAGCGCACCTATAACAGTGAAATCCACTGTGCCCCCATAACAGTGACATCCACAGCGCCCCCATAACGGTGACATCCACAGCGCCCCCATAACAGTGACGTCCACAGCGCCCCCATAACAGTGACGTACACAGCACCCCCATAACAGTGACATCCACAGCACCCGTATAACAGTGACATCCACAGTGCCCCCATAACAGTGACATCCACGGCGCCCCCATAACAGTGACATCCACAGCGCCCCCATAACAGTGACATCCATGGCGCCCCCATAACAGTGACATCCATGGCGCCCCCATAACAGTGACATCCACGGCATCCCTATAACAGTGACGTCCACAGCGCCCCCATAACAGTGACATCCACAGCTCCCCCCATAACAGTGACATCCACAGCTCCCCCAAAACAATGACATCCACAGCGCCCCCATAACAGTGACATCCACAGCACCCCTATAACAGTGACATCCACAGCTCCTCCATAACAGTGACATCCACAGCGCCCCCATAACAGTGACATCCACAGCACCCCCATAACAGTGACGTCCACAGCGCCCCCATAACAGTGACGTACACAGCACCCCCATAACAGTGACATCCACAGCACCCGTATAACAGTGACATCCACAGTGCCCCCATAACAGTGACGTACACAGCACCCCTATAACAGTGACATCCACAGCGCCCCCATAACAGTGACATCCACAGCGCCCCCATAACAGTGACATCCACAGCGCCCCCATAACAGTGACATCCACAGCGCCCCCATAACAGTGACATCCACAGCGCCCCCATAACAGTGACATCCACAGCACCACCATAACAGTGAGATTCACGGCGCCCCCATAACAGTGACATCCACAGCTCCCCTATAACAGTGACATCCACAGCGCCCCTATAACAATGACATCCACAGCACCCCCATAACAGTGACATCCACAGCTCCCCTATAACAGTGACATCCACAGCGCCCCCATAACAGTGACATCCACAGCGCCCCCATAACAGTGACATCCACAGCGCCCCTATAACAGTGACATCCACAGCGCCCCTATAACAGTGACATCCACGGCGCCCCCATAACAGTGACGTCCACAGCGCCCCCATAACAGTGACGTCCACAGCGCCCCCATAACAGTGACGTCCACAGCGCCCCCATAACAGTGACATCCACAGCATCCCTATAACAGTGACGTCCACAGCGCCCCCATAACAGTGACGTCCACAGCGCCCCCATAACAGTGACATCCATGGCACCCCTATAACAGTGACATCCACAGCGCCCCCATAACAGTGACATCCACAGCGCCCCCATATCAGTGACATCCACGGCACCCCTATAGCTGTGACATCCACAGCACCCCCATAACTGTGACATCCACGGCGTCCCCATAACAGTGACATCCACGGCGTCCCCATAACAGTGACATCCACAGCGCCCCCATAACAGTGACATCCACAGCGCCCCCATAACAGTGACATCCACGGCGCCCCCATAACAGTGACATCCACGGCGCCCCCATAACAGTGACATCCACAGCGCCCCCATAACAGTGACATCCACAGCGCCCCCATAACAGTGACATCCACAGCGCCCCTATAACTGTGACATCCACGGCGCCCCCATAACAGTGACGTCCACAGCGCCCCCATAACAGTGACATCCACAGCGCCCCCATAACAGTGACATCCATGGCGCCCCCATAACAGTGACATCCACGGCATCCCTATAACAGTGACGTCCACAGCGCCCCCATAACAGTGACATCCACAGCTCCCCCAAAACAATGACATCCACAGCGCCCCTATAACAATGACATCCACAGCGCCCCCATAACAGTGACATCCACAGCACCCCTATATCAGTGACATCCACAGCTCCTCCATAACAGTGACATCCACAGCGCCCCCATAACAGTGACATCCACAGCTCCCCCCATAACAGTGACATCCACAGCTCCCCCAAAACAATGACATCCACAGCACCCCTATAACAGTGACATCCACAGCGCCCCCATAACAGTGACATCCACAGCTCCCCCCATAACAGTGACATCCACAGCTCCCCCAAAACAATGACATCCACAGCACCCCTATAACAGTGACATCCACAGCTCCTCCATAACAGTGACATCCACAGCTCCTCCATAACAGTGACATCCACAGCGCCCCCATAACAGTGACATCCACAGCGCCCCTATAACTGTGATATCCACGGCGCCCCTATAACAATGACATCCACAGCGCCCCCATAACAGTGACATCCACGGCGCCCCCATAACAGTGACATCCACAGCGCCCCCATAACAGTGACATCCACAGCGCCCCCATAACAGTGACATCCACAGCGCCCCTATAACTGTGACATCCACGGCGCCCCCATAACAGTGACGTCCACAGCGCCCCCATAACAGTGACATCCACAGCGCCCCCATAACAGTGACATCCATGGCGCCCCCATAACAGTGACATCCACGGCATCCCTATAACAGTGACGTCCACAGCGCCCCCATAACAGTGACATCCACAGCTCCCCCAAAACAATGACATCCACAGCGCCCCTATAACAATGACATCCACAGCGCCCCCATAACAGTGACATCCACAGCACCCCTATATCAGTGACATCCACAGCTCCTCCATAACAGTGACATCCACAGCGCCCCCATAACAGTGACATCCACAGCTCCCCCCATAACAGTGACATCCACAGCTCCCCCAAAACAATGACATCCACAGCTCCCCCCATAACAGTGACATCCACAGCTCCCCCAAAACAATGACATCCACAGCACCCCTATAACAGTGACATCCACAGCGCCCCCATAACAGTGACATCCACAGCTCCCCCCATAACAGTGACATCCACAGCTCCCCCAAAACAATGACATCCACAGCACCCCTATAACAGTGACATCCACAGCTCCTCCATAACAGTGACATCCACAGCTCCTCCATAACAGTGACATCCACAGCGCCCCCATAACAGTGACATCCACAGCGCCCCTATAACTGTGATATCCACGGCGCCCCTATAACAATGACATCCACAGCGCCCCCATAACAGTGACATCCACAGCTCCTCCATAACAGTGACATCCACAGCTCCTCCATAACAGTGACATCCACAGCGCCCCCATAACAGTGACATCCACAGCGCCCCCATAACTGTGATATCCACAGCGCCCCCATAACAGTGACATCCACAGCTCCTCCATAACAGTGACATCCACAGCTCCTCCATAACAGTGACATCCACAGCGCCCCCATAACAGTGACATCCACAGTACCCCTATAACAGTGACATCCACAGCGCCCCCATAACAGTGACATCCACAGCGCCCTCATAACAGTGACATCCACAGATCCCCCATAACAGTGACATCCACAGCTCCCCCAAAACAATGACATCCACAGCACCCCTATAACAGTGACATCCACAGCTCCTCCATAACAGTGACATCCACAGCGCCCCCATAACAGTGACATCCACAGCGCCCCTATAACTGTGATATCCACGGCGCCCCCATAACAGTGACGTCCACAGCACCCCTATAACAATGACATCCACAGCACCCCTATAACAGTGACATCCACAGCGCCCCCATAACAGTGACATCCACAGCTCCCCCAAAAAATGACATTCACAGCGCCCCCATAACAGTGACATCCACAGCACCCCTATAACAGTGACATCCACAGCTCCTCCATAACAGTGACATCCACAGCTCCTCCCATAACAGTGACATCCACAGCGCCCCCATAACAATGACATCCACAGCGCCCCTATAACTGTGATATCCACGGCGCCCCCATAACAGTGACGTCCACAGCACCCCTATAACAATGACATCCACAGCGCCCCCATAACAGTGACATCCACAGCGCCCCCATAACAGTGACATCCACAGCACCCCTATAACAGTGACATCCACAGCGCCCCCATAACAGTGACATCCACAGCTCTCCTATAACAATGAAGAAAAATGGCTGGGTTGTTATGGAAACCTGGTGTAAGAGGACCTGCGCGCTTCTGTTGGCGAATACAGGTCATGAGATGTGCCATATTTTCTTTTGCATTATTATTTTTTGTGTGAATAGATATAACATATATAGAGAGCTCACGCTGGTCGGATGCTCCTGATGGTATATGCCACATTTGGTGCAGATTTGGTCCAGTCTTTTGCTTGTGAATAAAGAACAGACAGGAATTCATGTTCTGCGGAGCCCCCTCCATACAAGCTCTTCCCTCACGTACAACTACATCATTATGCATGTAGGAACAGATTTCCGGGGTTCACTGTATCCACCATAGCAAGATACCAACGGTGCCTATAATCATGTCATACATTAGGCACTATGGGAGAGATTTACCAGAACTGGTGCAAAGGGAAACCGGCTCAGTCGTTCATAGCAACCAATCAGATTCCACCTTTCATTTTCCAAAGGAGCTCTGAAAAATGAAATGTGCAATCTGATTGGTTGCTGGGGGCAACTAAGCCAGTTTTTCTTTGCACCAGTTTTGATAAATCTATCCCTATGTGTAGTACAGTATGTCCCAGCACAATCAGACGCAGCAGTGAGGAAAGTAGACTGGCACGTATGGTTACATAGTAACATAGTTTGTAAGGCCGAAAAAAGACATCTGTCCATCCAGTTCAGCCTGTTTTCCTACAAGTTGATCCAGGGGAAGGCAAAAAAACCCTGTGAGGTAGAAGCCAATTTTCCTCACTTTAGGGGGAAAAATTCCTTCCCGACTCCAATCAGGCAACCAGAATTACTCCCTGGATCAACGACCCATCTCTAGTAACTATAACCTGTAATATTATTACCCTCCAGAAATACATCCAGGCCCTTCTTGAACTCTTTTAGTGAACTTACCATCACCACCTCCTCAGGCAGAGAGTTCCATAGTCTCACTGCTCTTACCGTAAAGAATCCTCTTCTATGTTTGTGGACAAACCTTCTTTCCTCCAGACACAGAGGATGTCCCCTCGTCACAGTCACAGTCCTGGGGATAAATAGATGATGGGAGAGATCTCTGTACTGACCCCTGATATATTTATACATGGTTATTAGATCTCCCCTCAGTCGTCTTTTTTCTAAAGTGAATAAGCCTAATTTTGATAATCTTTCTGGGTACTGTAGTCCACCCATTCCAGTTATTACTTTAGTTGCCCTCCTCTGAACCCTCTCCAGCTCTGCTATGTCTGCCTTGTTCACAGGAGCCCAGAACTGTACACAGTACTCCATGTGTGGTCTGACTAGTGATTTGTAAAGTGGCAGGACTATGTTCTCATCACGGGCATCTATGCCCCTTTTGATGCAACCCATTATCTTATTGGCCTTGGCAGCAGCTGTCTGACACTGGTTTCTGCAGCTTAGTTTGTTATCTGCATAACGTCCAGTACATAGAGCATGCTTCCCAGCTGTATGGACGCTGAGAGCAGAACTTCAACTCCCAGCATGCTTTGTGTTACTGTGTCCTTACAGTGTGGGTCATGGAGCCCCCTCCCTCAGGAGTCGCACATACCCAGACATTGTGCAGCAGCGGAACAGTCATTTTATGTGATGGATTGTCTGCCGTGATGGTTCAGCGCATCCAGGAGCGGCAGTCTAATAGTGTTAACCCTGCAGCATTGCCAAAGCTGACCTCATCCTAATGGTGTGACAGCAGAAGGGGGAATGACACGTACAGAGTACGTTATCTGCGGCTGCGCAGTGTCACTGATCAATAATTGTCCGCAGTACAGTTTGGCCTCTTGCCAGTGATATAACTGCATTGTACCGAAGACGTAAAGATAGTTCATGAACACCATGTTACCATTTTTTTTATCATTTTCTTTTAAGTTGTTCTAAATAGCCCAAAAAATCATTTTTATAATATACTTTATTCATTCATTATGCTGTTTTCCATCTTAAAAAAGGACCCAAAGTCCTGGATTCTACTGCTTCTTAAAATCATCATTCTGGTACAGTGCCATACTGGTGTACGGATTTAACTGGCTGCCGTGGAGAACGCTGCACAGATCGCTGCTCCTGCCTGTGCGCCCCTCAAGATTGGCTTAATTCTGGCACAGCACATCAGTACCCTGTGCCCTGTAACCATGCGCTGTGCCAGGATTAAGCTGAGCTCCCGCCTGTGCCCGCTCCTCGCAGCTCAAGGCTCTCTATAGCCCATCAGTACAAAAGCCCTGAGCTGCGAGGAGTGGGCACAGGCAGGAGCCCAGCTTAATCCTGGCAGAGGACATTGGTACAGGGCACTGATAAGCCAAGCTTGAGGGGGCGCACAGGCAGGAGCAGCAATCTGTGCAGTGTTCTCCCGGCAGCCAGTTAAATCCGTACACCAGTACGGCGCTGACAGGCCTGCGCTGTACCAGAATGATGATTTTAAGGCCTCGTGCTGTGGACCGTGAACTGCGGTCCGTTTTCTCGGACACAAATAAAGGTCCTGCATGGAGGACATTTTTTTTTTCAGTCTAAAAAATGGATCTCAGATGGAAATGGCTCAAATGTGCATAGCGGATGCACAGGATCAATTTCTTTTCTGTTCTTCTAATGGATCAGAAGAACGGAAAATGAAACGGAGATGTGAACCTCCTTTAAAGGGGTTGTCTCACTTCAGGAAATGTAGATAAAGTTCATACTAATGTATTGTCATTGTCCATATTGCCTATTTTTCCATCACATTATATACTACTGATATCCAGAGGTTATGATCACCCTGCAATCCAGCAGCGGTGGTTGAGCTTGCACACTATAGGAGAAGATGCTTTTTCCTAAAGTGTGCAAGCACGACCACCACCTCTGGATTGCAGGGTGGTTGTAGTAATCCCTGGAAACGAGTCTGTACAGATGGGGCCACGTGTGAGCTGCAGCCAGGGGTGGATTGACTTACAGTTACATTTCCTGGTGGGCCGATACCCAGGGGGCCACTCAAGCCCTCCTCTCTACAGCTGACCAGATACACAATGCTGTGGGAATCAGGTACTCATACCTGGGCAGCGCTTGCACATGCCCTCCTGAATCCAACTGATGTGGCCGGCACTTCACCTCCTAAACCCCCTGGTCCATATCTCAGACAACTGGAGGAGGACAGAAAATGGCATCTATTGATGCCCACCACAGAGGGACCGCTTTTGGGGCAATATATTGTGCTGCACAATGGTGTATGGTTCTGATGGAATGGTATTTTCCACCATGGTATTTCTGACTCCGCCTACTTGTGTTGCCCCGCCTTCTATCAGTTTGGACCGCCTACAAAATGGGGCCAATGCCTGGCCTACCCCAAGTGGTACATCAATGCTGGGTCACCTGTCACTCGGGGACACATCATCGCTGAGTCCAGTTATTTACAGCAGTGTCGTATGTGACCCCGTCCGTGCAGAAGTCGATCTTGTTAATCAGGTCTAGCCTCAGCCTTACAAATAAGGCCTCATTCAGACGGCTGCCTGTATTTTGGCCTATATTATGCTGCACAGTATAGACTGGTCTATTAAGGAACAGACCTTCATTTCCACAAGAAGCGGAACGCACAGGACCGGTATCCATGTTTTGCGTTTCGGTTACAGTACGGCCGTGTGCATGAGGCCTTATACGGATTTATAATGCTGTGTAAGGGCTGTATTACATTAAAAGATCAGGCAGATGATTATCGGGAGAGATAGGATTGTTCAAATAGGGGGCGGCGATTCCAAAATGCGGAATACACATGGCTGGTATCCATGTTTTATGGATCAGCGATTTGTGGACCGCAAAACATCCAACTTCGTGTGCATGAGTCCTGCAATGCTGCCTGTGCCTGAAATAACCAATAACAATGCTCCTTACAGCAAGGAGCTTTGTTATTGGTGCGCCAGAGCAATACAGGTCGGGTGAGGTAGAGGAAGCCGGCGGGAACTGGAAGGAGGAGGGGCCTGCTCCCGGGGCTGGAAGGAGAGCGGGCGCGCAGAGATGGACCCTGGGAAACAAAACAGGGCCGCTGGAGAGGTAAAGGGCCGCGGACTGATGTGACTGGTGCCTGGGAGAAGAGCTGCCTCCGGCCTGTGTCCCCCCGGGTGGAGAGGGATGGGAGAGTTGTGGCAGTGAAAAGCTGTCAGTCTTCAAGTGAGTGATTTTCCCCCTCCCCCAACCATGGTTCTGTCCAATCTCTCAGTTCTCTGCTCCCCCTCCCCCCCGCCCCACTAGTGACCCTGCTCCCCTGTCGCCCCACTAGTGACCCTGCTCCCCCTGTCGCCCCACTAGTGACCCTGCTCCCCATGTCACCCCACTAGTGACCCTGCTCCCCTTGTCGCCCCACTAGTGACCCTGCTCCCCTTGTCTCCCCACTAGTGACCCTGCTCCCCCTGTCGCCCCACTAGTGACCCTGCTCCCCATGTCACCCCACTAGTGACCCTGCTCCCCCTGTCGCCCCACTAGTGACCCTGCTCCCCTTGTCTCCCCACTAGTGACCCTGCTCCCCCTGTCACCCCACTAGTGACCCTGCTCCCCCTGTCGCCCCACTAGTGACCCTGCTCCCCCTGTCACCCCACTAGTGACCCTGCTCCCCATGTCACCCCACTAGTGACCCTGCTCCCCCTGTCGCCCCACTAGTGACCCTGCTCCCCTTGTCACCCCACTAGTGACCCTGCTCTCCTTGTCTCCCCACTAGTGACCCTGCTCCCCTTGTCTCCCCACTAGTGACCCTGCTCCCCTTGTCACCCCCACAAGTAACCCTGCTCCCCCTGTCGCCCCTCTAGTGACCCTGCTCCCCTTGTCACCCCACTAGTGACCCTGCTCCCGTTGTCACAGCACAAGTAACCCTGCTCCCCCTGTCGCCCCTCTAGTGACCCTGCTCCCCCTGTCGCCCCTCTAGTGACCCTGCTCCCCTTGTCACCCCACTAGTGACCCTGCTCCCCCTGTCGCCCCACTAGTGACCCTGCTCCCCTTGTCACAGCACAAGTAACCCTGCTCTCCTTGTCGCCCCACTAGTGACCCTGCTCTCCTTGTCGCCCCACTAGTGACCCTGCTCTCCTTGTCGCCCCTCTAGTGACCCTGCTCTCCTTGTCACCCCACTAGTGACCCTGCTCCCCTTGTGACCCCACTAGTGACCCTGCTCTCCTTGTCTCCCCACTAGTGACCCTGCTCCCCTTGTCACCCCACTAGTGACCCTGCTCTCCTTGTCACCCCACTAGTGACCCTGCTCTCCTTGTCTCCCCACTAGTGACCCTGCTCCCCTTGTGACCCCACTAGTGACCCTGCTCTCCTTGTCTCCCCACTAGTGACCCTGCTCCCCTTGTCACCCCACTAGTGACCCTGCTCTCCTTGTCACCCCACTAGTGACCCTGCTCTCCTTGTCTCCCCACTAGTGACCCTGCTCCCCTTGTGACCCCACTAGTGACCCTGCTCTCCTTGTCTCCCCACTAGTGACCCTGCTCTCCTTGTCACCCCACTAGTGACCCTGCTCCCCCTGTCGCCCCTCTAGTGACCCTGCTCCACCTCCTTCTGTCACCCCACAGGGAAGCTGAACAGACTCCACCGACTACAATGGGATTCGTTCAGTTTCCATTTGCGATCTGTCTTTTTACCAGATAAAAAACTCCTGCATATAAGGCTTTTTTGTCTGGTCTTTCAACAGAATCTGCAACAGAGGCTCCAAATGCAGCCTCCAACACAGATGTGAGCAAGTGCAGGCCTGCGTATTATGTATTTTAATTACCGCAGATTTCGTACTCCTCCTTGGGTAAAAATACTCCTCAAAAATGGTCAGAGGAGTATTTTTACTCTTCTGAAAAAAACGTAGCGCGACCTCTGTAGGCTAGTGACACCAGTGTACATTGGTCATGTGGCCTAGGGGCAGCTCAGTCCCATTCAAGTGAATGGGATTGGGCTGCAGCACCAAGCACAGCCGCTATACAATGTACAGCACTGTGCTTGATAAGCAGTGAGGAGGCCATAGTGCTCACCAGTGCAGCAGCCTCTTCAAACAGCTGATCAGCGGGGGTGCCAGGCATTGAACCCCCACCGATCTGATATTCATGACCTATCTCAGGGATCAGCAACCTCCAGTACTCCAGCTGTTCTAAAACTTCAGCTCCCAGAATCCTCCTTTCACTTCTGTGGGAGTTACAAGAGCAACTGAGTAAGTGTGCATGCTGGGAGTTGTAGTGTCACAGCAGCTGGAGTGCCAAAGGTTGCTGATCCCTGACCTATCTTGTGGATAACCCTTTTAATGACCGGCAGATTTTTTTTGTTATTGTCTCTGATTTCAGCAGTTGAATTTTTTTTTCATTGATGTAGCTGTATGAAGCCTTGTTTCATGCCGGAGAAATCTTATCTTTTGGCATTGTTTGAGGGCACATATAAATCATGTAATTTATATAATTTTTGCAGTTGTAAAAAAGTTTTTGTTTTTAATACCGTTCTTGTTTTAAACTAAATAACCTGATAAATTAATTCTTCTGGTTATAACAGTTGTCGATACCTGACATGTAGTTTGTTTTTCATTTTTATCATGTGCGCAATAAAATTTTATACTACATAATAGCAGTTTTTATTACATTTATTAAAAAAAAATTATGGGATTACAATTTTAAACTTTCATTTATTAACATTCTCTTGTATACCAGTACATTACACTCTGCATCTCTAGGACACAGGCTGCTGTTATGGCAACACTAGTATGTCTTAGGGCTGCGGTCCGCAATGCACAGGCACAGACCGTGGGGCCGCCACATGTAGAGCCATTCACTTGAATGGGGTCTGTGATCCACATCTGACGGTCCGCACCGCAAAAAAAGTAGTGCATGCAGTGTGGAGGCACGTACAGAAAACCCACAGAAGCACTCCGTAGTGCTTGTGATCCATTCCGCGCTGCATCTCCTGGATTGCAGACCCATTCAAGTAAAAGGGGGTGCACACGGCCAGTGCCCATGTATTGCAGACCTCCTAAATGCGGGCCGCAGTATGGCAAAGGCCGTATGCTTGAGCCCTTAAGAGCAGGATTACTAGACATACAGCCCTGGGGTCCTCTGTAGGTCCCCAGGACTGACTGCCAACAGCTATCCCCCCATCTCCTCTTGGGTCAGTAGGAAATCTAGTGACCCAATCGTAGGGGAGAGTCGCCTTTGAGTACACTGCGCCAGTCAAAGGGTTAAAAGCCACGATCAGAGCTATTAGTAACAGCTGGTGCTTAGAGCAGGTGCACTGCTGACAGTGGGCAGTTGTTAAAGGGGTTATCCTGGAAAAGTTGATGACCTTTCCTTAGGATAGGTTATTATCACATTGGCGGGGTTCAGAATCTCGGCACCCCCACTGATCAGCTGCTTCAGGGAGTCGCGAGGCTTTCTAAGCACAGAACTGTACATCATAGTGTGACTGTGCTTGGTATTGCAGCTCAGCCCCACTGATTTCACCGGGATGGAGCTACAGCTAGGCCACGGCGACCTATTCTCATGGTAGGTAATCAATATCTTTTCCTTGATAACCGTTTATAGAAATAGTTGTCCTTACTTTTTGTAAAAGGCAGCAGCCTCGCCTAAGGCCCCTTAGTGCCGGCCGTAAAAAGAGGTATTGGTCACTAAGGGGGTTAAATGAATGAATAGGTTAAATTGTAAGATGTGCATTGTATTTAATGCGCTTTTAAACACCTGTAGACACCTTCAGGGAGTGAAATAATATAAACTATAATACAAGACAAAACTGTTACGAGGGAAATATTCCCCAAAACAAGTTTTCCAGTTTTATTGTTACAAAAGAAACATTTTTAAGGAAATGAAGGTTCTCAATGCTCAAAACATAAAAAGCCTGAAACTTATCCCACAACCCTCCCATAAACACTGTGATCTAACCTGGAAAATACTCAAATTTAATCGCCCCAAGCTTTATTTACAAAGAAAAAAAAGACAATTTCTCCCAAGACATTACTCATTTTAAAATATTTACACAAACAAAATACTTTACATATTAGAAAAAAAAATTGAACTGTGAGAAAGGTGAAGAGTTTGTGAAAATGTAAACTGTTTTTGCACTGTGAGGACAGAGTTCAGGCAACACCTCGATCTCTTGAGATCAATGCAATGCAGGCCCCGCTGGCAGAGAACGGCAGGTGACGGTTCCTTTCACAGTGCTCCTGTCGTGCAGGTGGGAGGCAGCCAAGGTTGTCGCTTTCTTGAACGGACAATTTTTAGCTTTGAATGACGCAAAGACCACTTCTGATCATTTGCCGTTACATATTGGAGAGGAGCTTTTATCTTCTTTGTTGTAGGCCAAGGGACTTCCTCCTTCGGCTAGTAATCATTTTCTACATTCAAGCATAGAAGCAGCCATTTTGTACTCATGCCAGTTTAAGGCTACTTTCACACTAGCGGCAGTCGATTCCGGCAGGCTGTTCTGGCGGGTGAACAGCCTGCTGGATCCGTGCTGCCGCATGTGTGGGGCCGGAACTACGCTCTGGCCCCATTCACTATAATGGGGGCGGGCCGGGGTTCTGGCCGCAGCACGGCAAACTTGCCGAGAGGCGGGCGAACCAAAACTAGAACATGTCGTAGTTTTGGTCCAGCTTGCTCTCAGCAAGTTTGTCGTGCTGTGGCCGGAACTTCAACCCGCCCCCATTATAGTGAATGGGGCCAGAGCGTAGTTCTGGCCCCACACGTGCACCAGCGGCAGCACAGATCCGGCAGGCTGTTAGCCTGCCAGAATCCACTGCCACTACTGTGAAAGTAGCCTAACATAATGAAACCCATTTGCATCCATATCGGTTCCTCCCTTAAAGAAAAGGTTTCAAAAAAGGATCCCTCAAGCAGTGACATTATTTAAAAAAAAAAAAAGTAACCGGATACCAACCCTTTAAATACAAAATGGCTGCCACCACTAGATGCATGCGCACAACATGAAAAAGCAATTCTGACTGCTAAAGACCACTGTTCATTTGACTTGAAATTGCAGGCAACCAAAGGTGGAAATGTACTGACTGTATAAGACACAAAGAGATGGGAGATGTTTCATACTATTCTATACATATAAAGCAGGGGAGCTAAGCACTCAAAATATATGCCAGAGATCACAGGTAGAGGGAGCTGTTCTATAAGGGGACAATAGGCCGAGAGGAGAGTACTGCAGAGAAACAGACAAGTAATAGGAATACCAATCTGATTTAGGCTGTTTTTGATGATAGACATATATAGCCCCCCCCCCATATATAGACTGGCTGACCTGTTACATGTGCACTTGGCAGCTGAAGTCATCTGTGTTGGCCCCATGTTCATATATGCTCATATTGCTGAGAAAAATGAAAGTTTAATATATGCAAATGAGTCTCTAGGAGAAAAGGGGGCGTTGCCATTACACCTAGAGGCTCTGCTCTCCACAACTGCTACACCCTCTGCACTTTGATTGACATGGTCAGTTGTGATGATGTTTTCATTGCTTGGCCCTGTCAAAGAGCAGGTGGCATGGCAGTTGAAGAGAGAGCGGAGCCTCTAGGTGTAATGGTAACGCCCCCGTTGCTCCTAGAGGCCCATTTGCATATATTGAACCTTTATTTTTTTCAGCAATGCAGACACATATGAACATGGGGCCAATACAGATGCCTTCAGCTGCAAAGTGCACATGTAACAGGTCAGCCAGTTTCATAGGTACAAATCTGCTGAGAGATGCCCTTTAATACTGCAGCTATTTATTATGGGTTGGGAGTGAGTGACAGGTTTGTGAAATAAGTTTAGACACAAAGTTGTAGAAATTTTAATGGAGAGGCAGGATACCAGCCACAACTCATACGGTTAAAGGGGTATTCCAGGATTTGAATACAGATGGCCTATCCAAAGGATAGACCATCAATATCTAATCGGCGTTGGTCCAACACCCAAAACTAAACAGCTCCATCCATGTAGTGGGCAGAACTAGTAACTGCTCCCATTGAAGTCAATAGTGTTGCAGTAAGCTGCTCAATACTCTACACAACGGATAGAGCTGTGTAGTCCTAGAGCTACACTGGGGGTGTCAGACGGACGTGGATCAGATATTGATGGCCTATTTGAGGATAGGTCATACATTTTAAAACGTCCTGGATGCCCTTTAATGGGAACGTATAACTATTAATCTGGTATCATGTAAAATCAATTGGAGGGTTTAATGGATTGACTATTCCAGCACATGAAGTCCCTCTTCTGTCTACAGGATTCCTAAAGCCAGCTGAAAGATGGAGCCTGTATGGAAATGCACAGTGAGTGAAGCTTGACATTGAAATGGGGGGGAAATCTGATGCTCTGCAGAGATCATGCAGCACATACAGTACAGATAAGCCAAGACGGTGACAGTATGTTCAAAGCCAGTGGGGTCTGATATACATTGGAGGCCACACTTGAGGTTAAAGAGAAAGGCAGCATAAACCCCCTGGATTTCGGATACATCAACCTGCAGTGCATTTTACTCTGTATTTCTAGGTTGTCACAAGACAAGGGTTCCCAGCCTATTTACGAGGTGTCCTATGTGGAGTCTGCTTTTTCTGCATTTCAATACGACATCGACTCCGATCATCTAGCCAGGGGAGCTCAAAACTCCTGTAGGGAAAAGCAAAGCCAAGGTAAGCAAACCGGCAACAAAGACAGGACTGAGATGGAATATTTAAGGCGAACCAAATGCACTAGTATGATCTGGGTACGGCGACATGTTTTTGGGACCTCCCCCTTAAAGGGGTTTTGCCATCGCATACAATGGGAGCATATCACTAGGATGTGCCCCCATTGTCTTATAGGTGCGGGTCCCACCTCTGGGACGCGCCCATACAACGAGAACGGAGCAGGGAAATGAATGGAGGGCGCACTGCGCAGGTTCCATTTCAATGGGGCCACTGAAAATAGTCGAGCACTGGCTCGGCTATTTCCGTCTGCCCTATAGAAATTAATGGGATCAGGGGCCACACGTGTGTGTGGTGAGCTCCCATTCACTTGAAGGGGAGCAGCGCTTGGTGGTGGATGGACCCTGGGAAACCCGGGGTCCTCCAGCCACAGCCCTCCCCACTCTGTTCTACTTGTAGGTGTGGGTTCCAGAGGTTGGACCCGCACCTATCAGACAATGGTGGCATATCCTAGCGATATGCCCCCATTGTAAGTGATGGGAATACCCCTTTAACTGCAAGCAGCACCCCATAGAGATCATTACTTTTAGAATAAAGGCCTGGCAGACAGTGTAGAGGGACCCCTACCTTGCACTGCAGTCCTAGCTGCAGGAGACCACCTTATAGATGCACCAGAGTATGTCCTGTAAACAAATGTAATGTGTCTGGAAAGCCTCAGTCCTGAGCATTGATCTCTGACTGACTAAACATATACAAAAAATAAAAGGTGCTTCGTTCCATATTAAATTGTCTACTTACTGTGGGGTAATTTTCGGCAAGGACCGTCCAAATGCCACAACAGGGAGGTAGGGGGTGATCATCACAGACTCCACTGTAAAGAAGAAAAAGTAGTTCATTCAGGGTGGAGAAATTGTGCTGTCCTGAACACAGGTCGCTCTTGCACGTGGCGGATCCAATCATTCTCTAGGGACTGCCAGAAATAGAAAAGTACAGCGCGTGGCTATTTTCAGCAGTCCCATAGAGAATGAACAGAGCGGCAATGTGCATGCTCAACTTCAAGCTCTACAACTGGACTGCACATTAATAAACTTTACACCCACTTAGCAACTACATGGAGATGCTGCCATGTTTCAGAGGCTTCTGGCATCCTTGATTATGATTGCCACTGAAAATCCACTACAGTGGGAGCCCACGGATCAGCACAACTATGCGGATCAAACCACAGGAAACAAATGTATGAATCAGGCTGGGTTCACACGTAGCATCTGGTTCTGAAACTGACCGTCGATGGCTGTGTGGTTACATGGGTAAGCAGCAGTTTCACCCACAAAACCTGTAAAGCTATTCTAAAGGCCACAATTCTACCTATTCAGGGCAATGGAAGCACAGACCGAGCCAGACCTACCGTCATCAGGTTCTGGAAAGAAGGAGGTGACCTCAGGCTCACTCTCTTGATTCCCCTTTTTCTTGTACATCCTCAGCTGCAGTCGCTGCAAGATTCGCTGCTCACGAATCCTCTGAATGTCCCACCTAATGGAAGCGTATTAAAGAATTAACGGAAGGCCACCAAGATGCCTAAGGCATGCGTGAAGAATCCACCGTCCTCACCTTTTTCTCCTCTTTTCATCTAGCTCTAACTTGGCATGTCTCTTCGCAAACACTGCATCGTCCAGATTCTAGAACGAGAGAGCACAGGATGTGGAGGAGGTTTCCCAAATGTCATCTAAATCACGGCAATCCCATTTTTCTTTGGTGAGGGAAACCCGTTTACTGTTCATCATGCTTTTTAAAAAGTAATTGGTAGCAAAAGTGTATTCAACCAGTTTGCTACCCATTAAAGGTAATATGGGGTACTGCATACAGACCTATCAGCTTCTTTATGAATGAGGTGCGACGATTTTGGTTCATCCACTAAGGGGGGGGAGGGGTGTATTATCCATTTACATATGGATAGCAGTGATGGATGGGCATTGAGAAGGAGCACTATGTGGGTGCAGATGAAAGCTGGTTTATTATAGCATCTAATAGAAAGTTAAAGGGGTTATCCAATCCCTATAATGGCCCCCGGGGTCTCCTCTAGAGCATACTTACCCCACTCCCCAGCACAGGCGTCCCTCTGGATCCCTGCACGGCCACCACTATCTCCCCGTCTGATGAGGAGCAGGTAAGTATGCTTTAGAGCAGGGATGATCAACCTGCGGCCCTCCAGCTGGTTTAAAACTACAACTCCCACGATGCCCTGCTGTAGGTTGATAGCTACAGGCTGTCCGGGAATGCTGGGAGTTGTAGTTTTGCAACAGCTGGAGGGCCGCAGGTTGAGAATCCCTGCTTTAGAGGAAGGGCCCGGGCATTCTGGGGATCATTATAGGGATTGGATCAGATTTTTACCCATTATCTAAAGCCTGTGTAAAGCATGTGACTGACTCATATACGTATACAGATCTTACCTCTGGCACGTCTGATGCATTCAAGTCCTGAAGAGGTTCTATTGGATGTTCTCTCCATGAAGGAACTGGGAATAATAATGAAAAGGTTATGAGGCATTTGTGCAATGTAGATCACATGCAGTCACTATTACATTACATTTATTTTCTGCAATGAGACAGCTGCTTACTGAAAAAGGTAAAGGTAATTATTCTAATTTCCATCAAACAGATGGCTTTTTCTATTTCAGCCACTAGAGGCGCTGTTTCACCACAGTCTATCTAGGGATCTCTCACCAACAGACCAAGGAAGCGGTATGGCAGCTCCCTTACATGTCTACAGATACAAGCACCTAATAGGAGTCACAATCCAGACAGGCCCGATCAAAATGAAAAAAATCCAGCTCCTCGACTCCTAATCTAATTGATATCGGCGGGCGCGACAAGCCCAATATTTACTGAAATAATACAGGGTGGAGACCAGAAACTGCAGTGGCCATGCGAACATGAATCCAGCTTTCATTTCATACACTGCGCTGAGAGTCATTTTGACTGACCTCATTAGACATGGCGTTATTCAAGAAATAAAGCAACGATCACTGGATTGTGGAGGGTAACATCGACAGGATCTCCTCAATAAGTGTCACCTGCATAGCACTTTGTAAGTGGCACTGGGTACCCCAGAACTCTCGTCCCCTGCTCGAACCCTTCAGTTTTCTAAGGGCAGCGACAACATGGTGCAAGTTGTCACCCATAAATATAACGTGGACTTATTACTAATAGGCATATACTGTACATTACGGACCTATCCATAGCTTTAGGGTGCGGCCCAGATGCTAATTGCCAGGGTGCACATGTAATTGCTTTTGTTTTGATTCAAATACAGGTACAGCCGAGTAATTAGGTGTAATCCACAGCCGGGCCACACCGCGTACGGGAACCCTTACCACTAACGTAACACGTGCAACAAGCTATAAATCACTGGCAGATGGAAACAAGCAATCAGGAAACCCGGCACAATGGAGGGCTAGTTTAGCCAAATGTAATGACAACTTTCACTTAGCAAGAAAAAGTACTTTAATACATATGCAAATAAGCAGATAAGTGCACCCTGCACCTCCTGCCAGCCCCTCCCTCTTGTTCCTGATTGACAGGGCATAACTATGCAGAAACCTGGTCGTGTCAATCAAGAAGGAGTGGGAGGGGCTGGCAGAGTAAGCAAGAGGAGCAAGGACGCACAGAGTGACTTAAAGGGGTTCTGTAAAACTGATGATCTATCCCCTGGATAGATCATCAGCATCTGATCGGCGGCGGTCCGACACCTGTGACCCCCGCTGATCAGCTGTTTGAGAAGGCAGCGGCGCTGCAGGAGCTCTGCGGCCTTCTCTGTGTTTACCGTAGGCCGAGTGACGTCACGACCAGTATCACTGGCCTGGCCGGGGCTAAGCTCCATTCAAGTGAACAGAGCTTAGCCCAGAGGATAGATCATCAGTTTTACAGAACTGCAGAACCCCTTTAAAGAGGACCTTTCACCACTCCTGACATGCCTGTTTTAATAGCTTCATGCATTCCCCATGTAATAACAATTCTGGAACATTTATTCTTATGGCTCTATGTTGTGCCATTCCTTTATTATTTGCACTAGAAGTTATGAATAAATTACTGTTTGTCTTCAGTAAGGGAACAGAGGGGAGGTAACTGGTTGGGGGTGTGTCCCTGCACAGTCTGAACATGGCAGCACTGATTGGATACAGTCAGACTGTGCAGGTACACACCCCCAACTGGTCACCTCCCCTCTGTTCCTTTACTGAAGACAAATAGCAATTCATTCATAACTTCTAGTGCAAATAATAAAGGAATGACGCAACATAGAGCCATAAGAATAGATGTTCCAGAATTGTTATTACATGGGGAATGCATGAAGCTAATAAAACAGGCATGTCAGGAGTGGTGAAAGGTCCTCTTTAAGTCCACCCTCTGTGCACTTACCTGCTAATTTGCATATGATTTAAAGGTACTTTTTTTTTCCCTGTAAATTTCCTGGCGAGACAAGTAAAAATCTCGGACAAGCCCTCCAATGGCCTAAAATTAAAAAAAAAAAAAATCACGTTACACTCACCCCTTTCACCAGCACCCTTCTTTATGGTGCTGGTCCTGTCCTCCTCCTGCTGATTGTTTACAAACTGCAGCAGTAACACACAGGTGTATGGCATGTGACCGTATGGCAGTGTTGGGGACATGCATGTGTACGGCACATCACTGTTACAAGCCAATCACCGTCCTCAATGTTAGGCCACGGAGGACACCAATTGGCTGTAGCAGTCACATGCTGTACACCTGCATGCCATCCCTGTGCTCTGTTAATCAGCAGCTGAAGGACCAGACCATCGTCGCTGAGAAAGTGTTGATTGTAACTTTTGTATTTTAGGGTATTACAGGGCATGTGTGAGATTTTCATTACGTTGGACAACCCCTTTAAGTATTGATGGCTTATTTTCAGGATAGGTGATTTATGTCTGATCAGCGGGGGTCCGACTCCTGGTATCCCTACTCATCAGCTGTTAGAAGAGGCTGCAGACTATTCTTCAGCCTATGGCCTCATTGTACAGGACCTGTAGCCCCATCAAACAGCTGACCGGCAAATTCCCAAGACCAGATACTGATGATCTATCCTAAAGATAGGTCAATTATGTAAGCCCCAGAAAAACCACTAAGTATGGGTTCACAAGTGACTGAAATACTGCAGAAAAATAAATGCAGCAAAGGGCGCCTTCACACGATGTGGATTTTTAGATGTAGTTATTTCCAAAATGAAATCCACTGTATAAACTGACATGCTGTAGACTTAAAATCCTCACCACATGTCAGTTTATGCTGTGGATTGTTTTTTCCACGTGTCCCCAGGTCCTTTCAGCAGGGGGTACAGGGCCCCCTTGCTTGTGATTGGGGGGGGATCCCAGCGGTAGGACCCCCACGTTCTGATCGTTCGTGATACTCTTAAGGTTTACTGCTCACCTTCAGTACTGAAAATCATGAAGTACCGATTTAAAATGTCAAGAATCTGGGCACCTGGAAAGCAAGGCTCTGTTCACATCTTGTTGGCAGGCCCTGCTACAGGTTTTGTCATATTTGACAGGGGAAAAAAGTGCTGCACTTAGTGCTATTTTCTGTCTGTCACCCACTTCTAGTGCCTGCCAGGCAATGGATCAGATCCCATTTATAACAAAGACCATGATACATGCGTCTCCAGAGCATTACTGAACCACCAGTCACGTCTACCATATATGACACTATTCACACATACTGCTCGGTGTGTAACCCACAACTCTAGAAATAGATTATCCATTCTTCAGGCACAGGAGAGGCCATTATCAGAAGTGCATACAAGACTGCAGGCGGTGTCAGCAGACTCCGGGCTGTAAGGGAGTGACTGATATCAGTATCTCAGAGAACTGCCTATTGAGCCCTAACAACCTTTTAAAATGGCTCCAAAGTGGCCCTCTGACTTTAAATGTATTCATTTCTTAAGTCTTCTGTTTGATGTCTACTCCAAATAGGAAAGAGAGAGAGTTGATCTAGACCGGGAATCAGCAACCTTCGGCACTCCGGCTGCTGTGAAACTACAACTCCCAACATGCACACTCACTGTTCTTTTAACTCCCACAGAAATGAAAGGAGGATTCTGGGAGTTGTAGTTTCAGAACAGCTGGAGTGCCGGAGGTTGCTGATCCCTGTTCTAGACGCTAAATAAGAAAGAAACCCTTAAGGCGAATTCAGATGTGGCAGATGTGCTGCAGACTTCCATAGCAAATTACAGTACATGTGGAGGATGTTCTGAAAAAAAAAAACACTGACGTGTAGCAGAAATTTACCACACAGAAAAATCAGCGTGCTGAGGTTTTACAGCTTCTCATTCTGTTTCACTGTGGATCCCACCCCTTCAATGTATAGTGGTGAAATCTGCAGCAAAATCCAAAAATGCCAAGAGGAGTAGGCTGTGGAATGGTAGCAAAAAAATAATAAATTACGCTACGTGTGGCCTCATCTTAAAGAGGACCTTTCACCGTTCCTGACATTACTGTTTTAATAGCTTTATGCATTCCCCCTGTAATAACAAGTCTGGAACATCTATTCTTATGTCTGTATGTTGTGCCATTCCTTTATTATTTGCACTAGAAGTTATGAATGAATTGCTATTTGCCTTCAGTAAAGGAACAGAGGGGAGGTAACAAGTTGGGGGTGTGTCCCTGCACAGTCTGAACATGGCAGCACTGATTGGATAGAGTGAGTCTGTGCAGGGACACACCCCCAACTGGTCACCTCCCCTCTGTTCCTTTACTGAAGGCAAATAGCAATTCATTCACAACTTCTAGTGCAAATAATAAAGGAATGGCACAACATAGAGCCATAAGAATAGATGCTCCAGAATTGTTATTACATGGGGAATGCATGAAGCTATTAAAATAGGCATGTCAGGAGTGGTGAAAGGTCCTCTTTAAGATAAATGTCTTTCCATGAGGATTTCTGTGGGTTTTAACATTAAAATCCACGTGTTAAGCTACTTTCACACCTCTAGTTAAATTCTCTGCTGGAACGGCCTGCTGTAATTCTCCGGATCCAGCACTGCCGGATGTGGACGGAATGTCTGGCAGCCCCATTAAGGGTTTCTCCAGAAATTTAAAAAATGAAAATACTTAAATATTATTTTATAATAAATATATTCACAAATACCTTTCATTACTTAAAATGGCTTGTTTTCTCTGGGGAGAAATCATTAGGAGAAATAAAATGGCCGCCGTCCTATTAGTCCACACAGAACCTGTCCTAATCACACAGGAGGGCAAGTTACTTCACAATACTGAGCTATAGAGCTGCCTCATCCTCCTCTCTGCTCTGCTTGTCAATACAGGTGAATCTCTTCGGGAATGGAGTTCATGAGGAGACATGAAGTACAGAGAGGAGGTGGGGATATGGATAATGAGCAGCAGCACTTGAATGCAGTTTCAATTACCAGAGCTCCATATCACCACAGTCTGTCCTGTCCATCCTCTGTACTTCATGTCTCCTTATGAACTAAATTCTCCAGAGATTCAGCCAACGTTCTTATCATCTGTATTCAGGATGATAATCCCTGATAAGCAGAGAGGAGGATGAGACAGCTATTTACCTCAATGCTGTAAAGTAACTTTGTGATCAGGACAGGTTTTGTGTGCACTAATAGGACGGCGGCCATTTTGTTTCCCCTGATGATTGCTCCCCAGGCAAAACAAACCATTATAAATAATGAAAGGTATTTGAGAATATATTTATTATAAAGTAATATTTAAGTATTTTCATTTTCTTAATTCCCGGAGAACCCCTTTAATTATAATGGGGTCCGGGCAGAGATCCATACACATTCCGGTAGACAAGCAAAGAACTGGCCGGACACAAACCATTGCATGCTGTGTCCGGCCAATTCTCCGCTTGTCTGCCGGAACAGCCACGCCAGAGTTTCACACCGGAGGTGTGAAAGTAGCCTTTTTTTAACCTATGGATTTGAAGCTGTTTTGCCGCAGATCTCACCCTTGCGTTGAAAAGGGTGAAATCAGCACAAAGAATTGACATACTGATTATTCCAAAATTCAAGCCACAGTCAATTTACGCACAGAATTAAAAAGTGTACACAAGATTTGTGAAATCTCTTACACTGTATAACGCTGCGTTTTTTCCATGCAAAAGAAACATGCATAATCCGGGCTAGTTTCATACCTAGGAGATGGGAGAAGTTTATAACGCTTTCATCACAAACTCCCTGTCGGGCCTCAGTAATAAACATGGTTGTCCAGTTTAGAAAACCCCTTTTCATATACTCTATTAGGGAGTTAAAGAAGAACTCCCGCAAAAATTTTTATTCTCTGACCTGTTAGAAAGGTGCATGATGTAATCTGTAGTGAATTTCATTTTCTTATCAGAGGCTGAAATTGAGAGTTTCCACTCTTTTCTTATTGTAGCTGGGTCATGTGACCAACTCCCTGACCTCCAACTGACCCAGGATAGCAAGCCAGTCACTTCTCTATTCATTCCTATGAGACTGAAAGTGAGGCTCCCATAGGAATGCATAGAAAATTAGACTTCCTGTCCACACATAAGGTGCTGTGTGAGTTGGTGGGTCTAATTCCTAGTCACATGACACAGATAAACTTCTGGATGATATAACTCAAAAAAATTCAGCTACTGGTAAGAAAATGACATTCACTACAGATTACATCATGTACATTCCTAGCAGGACATGGAATAAAAATTTTTGCGGGAGTTCTTCTTTAATAGAAGTTGGGGTCCTCTGTTCAGGATCTTTATGACTCTCGCTTTATGACTCTCTTATGACCTGACCTGTTCTACACAGACAACCTATTTATCTGAATGGCACCTGTGTAATGCTTTATGTCCCCTGTGGTCGCGCTGCAGGGAAATCAAACGCTCACTGCTGAGATTCCCAACAAATCACAGCTGATCACTGGGGAGGTCTCAGCAGGGGAACACTGTGATCTGCTTACTGTCAAACTAAGGGCTGTATTACACTGGCAGATGAGCCTTATGATTTTCAAAAAGGAAGCATTCCTTCCTGACAGTTGACCGCTCGTCAGTGAAGGAGAGCACTAATCTCCTCCACAGTATGGGGAGGAGCGATCGTTAACGCCATCATTTGCCAGCAGCAGAGCGTGATTAGACAGCACAATCTACTGCCGGCAAACGATTTTGGTGCCTCCATATAAGATGCGATTACCAGATGAACAAGCTCGATTATCGGGAAATGGGGGGGGTACTTCTACACGTATTCCTACGAATGCTTGTTAGAGATGATCTGGCCAACCCTCAGCCAGTGTAATACAGCCCTGACAAGTAGAGAAGATCTAAATCTCAAGACTAAACATGAATAGGGATTATAGACACTGTTGTCTCCGGTAGCACGGCATAATAAGAAAGGAGTCACATCTCCATCCCTGGGAAACAGGAAGCCACATTAAAGAGGGAATTGCTTCTTACTTGCCACACACTCCTCTTTCTTGGGAGAGGGCTCTCTCAGCGGTGAAGGAGGCGGCTGATGCCACCGGCAGAGGTACATGTCCGTGGTGGCAAGGTAGGGCAGAGAATCTACCTCGCCAGAGTTTGGTTCACCGTCTTTTAATGATGATGCCGCAGAGCTGGTCCATGCAGACCTCAGGGGAGTATCCGCTGGAGATTGAGATTTTTCTGGAGTCTCTTTGCTGCGCAGCTCTCTCCGACAGCCTGTCTCAGACACCGAACCCCCAGGCTCCGCATCTTCTGCCTCTGTAGGCAACCTTGACATCTTGCCCTTCATCTTTGCAAGGTCAGACGTCAGTCTTTTAACAGGAGTCCTGTGTTCTGTACTGCCAAAAGCAGATTTCCTAGAAAGTAGGACTTGAGTTAAACTCGGGACATTACAGCCTTAAAGCTTTTCTCTAACACACATCGATCATGGAAGAATATATACTGGAATAACGTCAATATACCATCATTTAGGCCCCATTCACACGACCGTATGAATGGGGCTGTATCTATTGTGCAATATTTCGGAATAGATGTGGCCCCATTCATCTCTATGGGAGCAGGGAGCCGCCTCAGGGAGCTAGCTCCGTGCCGCGACTCCGCTGAAAAATATGAAGCATGTGCTATACGTATCCGCATGCACGGACAAGTATAGGCATTTTGAATGGGGCCGCCCGGTGTGTGTTCTGAGCAGTGCGGTACACACGCCGGGCGGCCCCCGTATTATTGCGGGTCCGCAATAATGCGGACCCGCAATAATACGGTCGTGTGAATGGGGCCTTAATGTTATTTACATAAAACCCCTTCTTTATGTATTGATGGCCCATCCCTAGGATATGCCATCAATAACAGATTGGTGTTGTTCTGACTCCTGGCACCCCGACCAATCAGTTCTTCATTTGCTCCGAAGCCGATAATATGCACTGGAACTGCACAGATTATTTCACTGTGTAGTGGATGGAGCTGCTTACTCCAGCACTGCTCCCATGTACCTGCACAGGAACAGAACTGCCATACGCCAGCCCACTCATTTCAAATGGGGCCGCAAAAGATGCAGACAGCACACCATGTGCCATCCGCATCTGTACTTTTGTTCCCTGACCCTGCAAAAAAGAAAGAACATGTCCTATTCTTATCCGCAGTTGTGGACAAGAATAGGCATTTCTACCATAGAGCTGGACGTTCTGCAAAATGTGGATCGCACACGGCCGATATCCGTGTTTTGCAGAGATTAAAGGAGTTTTCCAGTCTTTTGATATTGATGACCTGTTGTCAGATAGGACATCGCTAGACACCCAAAACCCCCCACCAATCAGCTGATGTCATTAGCCACCGGCGCTGGAGCCAGAAGCACAAAGCTGTGCTAAAGGGCGTCTGTCAGCAGATTTGTACCTATGACACTGGCTGACCTGTTACATGTGCACTTGGCAGCTGAAGGCCTCTGTGCTGGTCCCATGTTCATATGTGCCCACATTGCTGAGAAAAAGGATTTTTTAATATCTGCAAATGAGCCTCTAGGAGCAATGGGGGCGTTGCTGTTACACCTAGAGGCTCTGCTCTCTTTGATTGACAGAGCCAGGCAGTGTAAGTGTGATCATGCCTGGCCTTGACTTCTCCTAAAGTCAAAGTGCAGAGGCAGCAGCAGTTGCTCCTAGAGGCTCATTTGCATGCATTACATTTTTTTTTGTTCTCAGCAATGCGGGCACATATGAACATGGGACCAACACAGATGCCTTCAGATACCAAGTGCACATGTAACAGGTCAGCCAGTGTCATAGGTACAAAACTGCTGACAGATGCCAGTTAACAGAGCTTTGTGCTTCTGGCTCCAGCGCTGGTGGCCAATGACAACAGCTGATTGGTGGGGGGTGTTGGGGGTGCCCACCAATATCATAGCGATCACCTTACTGATAACCGGTCATTCATATCAAAAGACTGGAAAATTTCTGCAGCTAAAAATAATTTCCATTCAGCTGAAGGAGGTTTTTCACTTGCAACCACATGAGTTTCTGCAAGGTCCATTCAGATGACCAGAAAAATCACTGAACTTTCTGCAACTTGAATATACTCTAAGCAAGATTTAATTCAGAGTGTCCCTGGCAACCATCAGTGGTGCCAATACCTTCACTATGTTACTAATCTGCTAAGGAGGTCAATGGTGTGCAAGTGAATGTTAAAGCATGGACAGAACAGGCAGTTTGTGAAGGAGACTTACAACTAATGCCTCATTCACACGTCAGTCATTCACGGGCGTGTGCTGTACGTGTTCACCACGGACGGCACACATACGTATTTATATTAGTGTGTGTGTGAGATATATCTATGGGCCTGTCAAAAACATGGACACAACACCGATTCCATCCGTGTTTCATGGACACAGAGAGCAAAAAACGGACACGGATCCTTCACGACTATAACACAGACCATCTTATGACGGATTTCATCACGGATGTGCGAATGAGGTATAAATTGGCGATCAATACTTCCTTTAATACAGACTGGTTTTGGGCTTTCTGGGAAGAACAGAATGGCGAGGTGATCCATTTCCACCAACCTTTTGTGTCCTTTTGCGTTTCTGCCATAGGAGAAGGGTTTTGGGGTAAGGCCGGGCAACTGAGGGGAGGCCTCTGGAGGGAACTCCCCACCCCCTGCGCTCTCTGGAAGGGGACCCTCCGGCATGTCGACGGCCGACTCACGGCTTTGAGACGTGCGCTGTTTATCCTTCTCACTGTCCTTTCTGACCAACTGCATACGTCTTTCCATCCGCTCAATGCGGGCCAGGAGCTGGGAAAGGAGAAAAAAAAATGTGTCTTTATTGGAAGAATCATTGCCAAGGAGCAGAGATGGAAGCAAGAGCAGAACATACACAGAGCCTCATGTCTACACAGTATGGACACTGGAAAGGGTTAAGTGAGTTATGAATCGCATCAAAGTTGAGTAGATAGAACCAATTTATAAAAATAAAAGGGGGGGGGGTCTGTAATGGGGGTGGAGAAAGTAAGAAAGTGAGAGTCACAGGGAGGGAGGGAGACTCCAGACAGACATACACAGAGCAGCGGCCACATACAGTCTGCATTGCACCAAACCTAATCACACGACAGGCCCGGTACCGACAGCTCCCCATGCCTGGGGGGCACTACAACATATAGAGGGGGGCGTCACTGCAAAAATGCTTCCCTAGTCCATGATATGCAGACGAGGGGACACAGAAAACTCACTGCAACAGCTTAACCCTGTACAAGACTGCATTGCTGGTCCCTGCAGAGGACTGGCCAGACAAGGGTTAACTATGAGCTGGGGCCTACAGAAGACTGGTCTGCAAGCTCCCGTGGCAGTGCAGGGGTTAAGGGGGCAGACCTTCCTCTTGCATATACAATCTCCTGCAGACTTGCGGACTCCATTAACCATCACTGTGCCTGCTGACTACTTCATCCTCAGGATTTTGAGGGTTAAGATAAGGTGGGGGGGGTAATAAAATAAATCAGTCTGGAGGTTCCCTGTGATTCCAGCAAATCTTATATCCATAGTATCCCATCCTCCTTCCCGTTGCCATGGCAGCCCATTTAAACCGCCGCTTCCTTCATTCCCCCCCCCCTTCTCTAACGCCATGATGGTCTTGTGTGATTCTCATGAATGTGTATAGGGTGGAGGGGGTTTGTAAGAGAAGGGGGAGGGCAAAGAGAGAGGGAAAAAGGAAGGGGGGGCTGGAAAGAGATGGTGAGGGAGGTGGCATTACCTCAGCCTGCATGGGTCCTTCCTATGGAGGGCTGGCGAGGCAGATTCCCCAGCATTACAGCATGGAAGCACCAGCTCCACTACATCTCCCCCCCTCACAAGCGTCCCTCTCTCCACAACAAGTTCCCTCTCTCTTCCAAAAAAAAAAAGAAAAAGAAACCCTCTCTCCCTCCCCCCAGTCTAGCCGCAAGATGCACACAGTATAGCAGGGCTGTCTTGTGGGGGAAGACACTACACACGATCTATAGTCCAAGACGTCCACCATGTCCACCCGGAGCAGTTTATACACCGTACAGATGGAGGGGAGGCAATGATCATCCTGTATATATGTGTGCAGTATATAATACATGTATACAGTGCACATGTATGAACCCAGCTGCATTCACATACCTGTCTATGTCATTTTACTCCATGTCAACCAGGTACAGTATGACTACATACACACCTATACCGGTATCTGTATGTGTGTGTATATAGCTCTCCTGCAGACAGTATATACACACACATCTGTATATTATGTAATGGCTCTCTATGTACTAGACATTACTATATATCTCCACACAGCTACATATTATACAATGCCTCTGTTCTACTATTCTAGATATATCCTAGGAGTTACATGTATAATGCTCTATGTCTCCCTATAGCTATATATTATATAATGCCTCTATGTATACTAGACAGAACCACTAGGACTATATACATCTGGGGTCATTTATCAAATTGGCAAGTAGTGGTTTAGTTGCCCATAGCAACCAATGAGATTCCACCTTTCATATTTGACAAATGTAAGGTGGAATCTGATTGGTTGCTATGGGCAACTAAGCCAGTTCTACTTTACACCAGTTAGATAAATGACCCCATATGTATATGCCAGGGATGGCCAACCAGAGGCTCTCCAGCTGTTGCAAAACTACAACTCCCAGCATGCCCAGTCTGCCTACAGCAGGGCATGGTGGGAGTTGTAGTTTTACAACAGCTGGAGAGCCACAGGTTGGCCAGCCCTAGTATATGCAAAATGCTCTAGACACCTGCAGCATATATATGTCTACTTATAGCTGTATATTATACAATGTCTCCATTCTAGACAGAGCTAGTAGGAGTATACAGCAGAATACAGTCTGTCTCCCTATATAAGTATGCCCCTGTATACTGGCAGCACTGTCTAGGTATGCCCCTGTATACTGGCACCACTCTCTAGGTATGCCCCTGTATACTGGCACCACTATGAATGCCCCTGTATACTGGCACCACTAACTATATATGTATAGGTACGCCCCTGTATACTGGCACCACTCTCTAGGTATGCCCCTGTATACTGGCACCACTCTCTAGGTATGCCCCTGTATACTGGCACCACTCTCTAGGTATGCCCCTGTATACTGGCACCACTCTCTAGGTATGCCCCTGTATACTGGCACCACTCTCTAGGTATGCCCCTGTATACTGGCACCACTCTCTAGGTATGCCCCTGTATACTGGCACCACTCTCTAGGTATGCCCCTGTATACTGGCACCACTCTCTAGGTATGCTCCTGTATACTGGCACCACTATGAATGCCCCTGTATACTGGCACCACTAACTATATATGTATAGGTACGCCCCTGTATACTGGCACCACTCTCTAAGAATGCCCCTGTATACTGGCACCACTAACTATATATGTCTGGGCATGCCCCCGTATACCGGCAGCACTGTCTGGGAATGCGCAGCACTGTATCTATGTATGCCCCTGTATACTGGCAGCACTGTATCTATGTATGCCCCTGTATACTGGCAGCACTGTATCTATGTATGCCCCTGTATACTGGCAGCACTGTATCTATGTATGCCCCTGTATACTGGCAGCACTGTATCTATGTATGCCCCTGTATACTGGCAGCACTGTATCTATACCCCTGTATACTGGCAGCACTGTATGTATGCCCCTGTATACTGGCAGCACTGTATCTATGCCCCTGTATACTGGCAGCACTGTATCTATGTATGCCCCTGTATACTGGCAGCACTGTATCTATGTATGCCCCTGTATACTGGCAGCACTGTATCTATGTATGCCCCTGTATACTGGCAAGCACTGTATCTATGTATGCCCCTGTATACTGGCAGCACTGTATCTATGTATGCCCCTGTATACTGGCAGCACTGTATCTATGTATGCCCCTGTTATACTGGCAGCACTGTATCTATGTACTGCCCCTGTATACTGGCAGCACTGTATCTATGTATGCCCCTGTATACTGGCAGCACTGTATCTATGTATGCCCCTGTATACTGGCAGCACTGTATCTATGTATGCCCCTGTATACTGGCAGCACTGTATCTATGTATGCCCCTGTATACTGCAGCACTGTATCTATGTATGCAGCAGCCCCTGTATACTGGCAGCACTGTATCTATGTATGCCCCTGTATACTGGCAGCACTGTATCTATGTTATGCCCCTGTATACTGGCAGCACTGTATCTATGTATGCCCCTGTATCTATACTGGCAGCACTGTATCTATGTATGCCCCTGTATACTGGCAGCACTGTATCTATGTATGCCCCTGTATACTGGCAGCACTGTATCTATGTATGCCCCTGTATACCTGCACTATCTATGTATATCCTGGCAGCACTGTATCTATGTATGCCCCTGTATACTGGCAGCACTGTATCTATGTATGCCCCTGTATACTGGCAGCACTGTATCTATGTATGCCCCTGTATACTGGCAGCACTGTATCTATGTATGCCCCTGTATACTGGCAGCACTGTATCTATGTATGCCCCTGTATACTGGCAGCACTATATCTATGTATGCCCTGTATACTGGCAGCCCCGTCTATACTGTGATCCGGTTGATTATACAGACAGCATGGGCACACGGCGGCATAGATCCCATCTACTCTATGTACACAGCGCCGAGTACAGCTCCCGCATACACCACATACAAGCCGCCCGTCCTCCTCCTCTGCACAGGCCCCGTCCCCGGGCTCGATTTCCTCGCTCCCCGCTAGTAGAAGGCGCTCTCCCCGTCTTACCGTGTCCTTCTCGGCCCGGAGCTCCCCGATCTGCCGCTCCCGCTCCTGGATCCGGTGCTGCTGCTGCTCTATCAGGTCCAGCTGCAGGATAACGATCTGCTTGAGGCAGGCCCCGGCTCCGGCGCCCCCTCTCAACGGCGGTCTCCAGCGAGAACCCGGGGAAGTTGAACTCGAGGCCGGGGCTTGGCCTTGCCCAGTGGCCGCCGTAGTAGCTGCCCCGGCCCCGGTCACCGCCGCCCCGGCAGCTCCCCCAGCTCCTTTATCAGCCAGGGCCCCCGCTTCGCAAGCGAGCTTGCCGCACGGATCACTGAGGCCGGCCTGAGCCTTCTTCAGCCCCCGCTCTCCAGGCTGCGGCCTACTCCGGCCCGCAAGCCCCGAGCTTTCCTGAGGCTCTTCCCCCGACAAGGGGTCGTCGTGCCTGGGGCGGCACACACTGGCTTTCATGCTCATAACTCCTCCTCGGGCCCGGCATCCTCCTGCAGCCTCGAGTGAGGGGAGGAGGCCGAGGCCCCCGGGGCGCACTGAACACAGAACCGAGGAGGAGGATGCACACAATAAGATGGCGGCGGCAGCGGGAGGAGGGAGGGAAGCCTGAAAGTGTGGTGTCTGTGCTGAGGAGAGGAGGGAGAGCCGGCTGCCCTACACCTACAGTATACCCCGGGGGCACGGCTGCTGCACACTACAGCCAGGCAGAGGCAGGGTGACATCATGTGCTCTATGGCGGGGAGGCAATCCTTCCTTGCCTTTGACAGGTTTATTCTGCTAGATTTATAACCCTGGACATCAAGCTGTGTACTGCAGTTATGTAACCTACTTATAGAGATAGAACAACTACTAAAAATGGTACACAGCACCACAAAATCCCTAAAACAGCCTTTTTTTCATATCAAACAGTATTAAAACGAGTTAAAATATGAGACAAAGCGAATGTGAAATAGTCAAAAAGGTACATAATATAAGGGTATGTTCACATGGCGGCGAAATCCGAGGCAAACCCTAACCCCACTAAATGCCACATTAGACCTTAGTTGCACGACAGTGTCCAGAAAATACGACTGTGGGCTGTTTTTTTTTTTTTATGGACCCATTTACTTCAATGGGTCCGTGTTCTGCATTCTGCAGACATATGGGGTCATTTATCAAACTGGTGTAAAGTAGAACTGGCTTAGTTGCCCATAGCAACCAATCAGATTCCACCTTTCATTTTCCAAAGGAGCTGTCCAAAATGAAAGGTGGAATCTGATTGATTGCTATGGGCAACTAAGCCTGTTCTACTTTACACCAGTTTGATAAATGACCCCAATAATCTATATTTTCACGGATAATCCATGTGCTTTCCCCACAAACATGTAGAACTTGTTCTATACATGGATCCATGAAAGTCAATAGGTTTGCAAAAATGCTGATGCGACACAGGCGGTAACCGTATTTTGTGGACCGCAAAATACATACAGTGGTGTGCATGAGGCCTAAAGGGAGTCTGTCACTGTTTTTTGATTATGGAAATAAGGCCTGGCGCGCACGGCCACGTCCAAATTTTTGTCCACAAGCAACGGATCCGCAAAATATGGACCCACTCTTACTGGCAGTGTTGGATTGGGGATTCTTTGGCGCAATGGAAGAAATTATTCTTGAGACCAACCACCATATCATCCATAATATTTAATAGGTTTTGAAGAAATTAAATACAGGGTGAGTTAAAAGTCGCAGGGCAACCTATGGGAAAACAAAATATCTGAATACCCCAGCAAGTAATGGGTGAGGGGGAGTGTTTTTTAGACTATGTCCAGAACATGGCCGCCATCTTGAAATCCATCATATTGGGTTAAGGGAAAATTTTTCCAATGGGAAGGGGGTCATGTAGCATATCAAAGAAGACCAGAATTTTCTCAGAAATCGATTGTCCTAAGAAGATTTGTAATAACTGTTGTGGTTCAAAAGTTGCAACAACAACCGGGAATGTTCCTTGTGATGCACAGCTATTTGACGTGCTCAATGTGCTAAACACAGATTCCAGCTTCAGTTACCTGTAATAAACAACAAAAGTTTTGAGCTTTCTGTGTTGATAACTTTTGAACCACAAGAGATATTGCAAATCTGATTGCGGTAATCGATTTCTGAGAAAATGTTGGTCTTCTTTGATAAGCTACATGATCCTCTGCCCATTGGAAAAAAATTCCCTTGATCCAATATGGCGGCTTTCAAGATGGCTGCTATGTTCCAGACATAGCTTAAAAGAAAGGCCCCCTCACCCATTACCTGCTGGGGTATTCAGATATTTTATTTTCCCTTGACTCACCCCCTGGACTCTGAAGCACTGGAAACACTGTATGATTCATGACACTTCAGGACCTGGAGGTCTGCAAAAGAAATCAGGGTTTGTTGGATGTCAGGACATTTCTACCTGCTAAAAAAAAAGTATTATTTAGGGAAGGGCTTTATTGTTTGGGCCTGAGATCTTTTCACTACAGCCTACACGATGTTCTGGAGAATTATGTGCCTTCAACTTTGTGACAGCAGTTTAGGGAAGGTCCAGTTCGTTGTTGTGTTTGACATTGCCTTCAGAAGTTAGGAGTGGACCATACAATGTAATTTGCTCCACTGAGTGCAGAAGAACTTGATTGACCTGCCTAGAGCCTTGCTATTAACTTCATCCAACTCATTCATGGTGACCTGTGAATTGTGGACAGCCATGTAACAAAATCTAATGAAAGAGTAGACACTACATAAAAGCCTGCGGTTTCAGAATAAGATGTTTAACAAGCACATACAGATGTGATGTGATGTTGGTTCTCCAACGGTGTCTCGTTTTTATACTACCTTCAGCCGACTCCTGATGTTGAATATGGTAACCCCAGGATTTTGTGCAGCTGCTCAGCTATTGAATCCTAACCCATGAAGCTTTCAATGAACAGTCCTTGTACTGACTTAGCACAGAGTACATTTTGCAGCTGAGGACAGGTTATTTTCATGCTCCTCAGCACAAACATGCCCGGTTCCCCTGTCTTTGTGTGGCCAGCTGGTTTATATTGGTGTTTTTCTTGTAAAATGAGAGCATCAACACTTACAGTTAACCAGATAGGACAGTGACCTGTTGAAAAGGTGGCACATTAAAGGGGTTGTCCCACGAAAAATATTCTACAGTTTTCAAACCAGCACCTGGCTCTGAATACTTTTGTAATTGCATGTGATTACAAATTCTGTATAGCTACTGAGTTATTCAATAAAATATATCTGTATAGTGCCACTTAATTTTTTATTCCTTTGACCTGCTCACTGAGAATGCCACACATGCTCAGTTTCAACTTTCAACTGCCTCCTGAGCTGTGATAGGAGGAGCTAAGACACGCCTCCTGAGCTGCAGCAGAAAAGACACTCCCCTTGAGCTGTCAGCTTGATATAAATCTAGCAGAACAATGAATGGGGAGATCTCTGGATCCATGTGAGGTACAGGGCTGGTTCTAGCTTTGTTAGAAAGGTATTGTCGTAGACTATATGATGTCTGATTTTCATTTTTTACATTATTCGTGGGATAACCCCAGGGGCGGACTGGGAACTTAAAGTGGCCCTGGAAAAAGTATGAGAAGTGGCCCCGTTTTGTAGTGTGGTTCGAATTGATAGAAGGCAGGGCCAGCAAGACCATATTGTGGCACATTATACCGCCCCAACAGAGCCAAATACAACAGTCCATCACAAAATACTGACAGCAGCACAAAATATAGCCCCAAAAACTTCCACTGGCCGGCCCTGAGGAGGGCCCAGGCGGCCCCCTTGGCATCGGCCCACCGGGAAATTTCCCTGTAAGGTCTATGGCCAATCCGCCCCTGGATAACCCCTTTAAGCCAGTCCCATCTGCCTCCGGGCTCTTCAGTATGTCCCATTCTATTTTAAGGTTTGGGTATGGAGCTGTAAACTAGTTTCCATGCACCTGTTGAGTGTAGCTGAAATGACCAAACCCACTTAATAAAATTGATGTCAACATGCCTTTGGCCCGATGGTAACCTAATGCTATTGACTGAGGAATAGTCTGTATAAGACCTCATACACACAGCAAAGCCATATGCATGAGGCTGTACCACGGCACACAGAGTCTTCTGTGGCTCCACAGATAAAGCTGTGGAGACATATATGTTCTTCTCCCCCAGAAACAATGCATCAGAGACAGCATACCTCTGTAATACATTCTATAATACAGCATGCCATGGTTCTCTCCTGTCAGTGGTATAGTAGGTTTCCATACACCCAGGGGTGTAGCTATAGGGGGTGCAGAGGTAGCAATCGCTACCGGGCCCAGGAGCCTGAGGGGGCCCAAAGAACCTTGTGCCACATAAGAAGACACCAGTATTATAGAAAGTGCATGCTGGGAGGGCTCTGTTATACATTTTGCACTGGGGCCCAGAATGTTCAAGTTAGTCTTCTGGCTGGAGGGAAAGGGTTAGGGCAAGAATTTGGCATGGAGGGGGGGGGGGGCTGTTTCATTTTTTGACTCAGGCTGCAGATAGACAATGTGATCCCCCGCCCCTGGCCACAGGGAAGGGTGCCCAAGCTGAACTCTTGCACCAGGGCCCATGAGCCTTTATCTACACCCCTGCATACACCTCTATGTGTGTCCACAGGATAGGAAATACTTATCTGATTATGGGGGTCCAGCCACTGGGATCCCCTTTGATCCAGAGAAATGGAGTCCCTTATCTGAAAGGAGCAGCAGGTTGAACAATGCATGCTTCTGCTCCATTCCTTCTGAATGTACAGTAGCAGCAGCACTCATGCTCCTTATGGATAGGGGATAACTTTGGAATCTATTAAAAAAAACCTTAAATTGGAGTGCTGTCTTCAACAATTCTAACATATTACACATGTCAAAAACCTTGATTGTTTTCTGGCCAACAATCTGGGAAATTATTGTTTCATTCCCAATAATTGCCCTGTGTAAAGGTGTCACAGGTCACCAGATGAATGAGCAAACAGTCATTCACTAGTTGAAAGCATTGCTGATGTGGTCATCAAAATCATCGTTTCTGGGCTACAGATTGTGCTATGTAACAGGGATCTGCTGTCCTGAAAACGGTTCATTCCTGATAATTGCCAGCTATATTAGCTTATGTTAAAGGGAACCTGTCATCTCCAAAACACCCCCTGAACTAGAGTAAGCGGTGTATAGTGTAAGTGACGTTGAGTCCAGTTATGTAATTTTTATCTTCATACTCACTTCCATTCCGACGCTGTGCTCCCACAAACCAGCAGTAAAATGCATTGACAGGACTCTTCTTTGAGTCCCCTCCATTATGTGAGTGAGCACTGGAGTCCACTGAGTGCATTTTATTGCAGGTTTGTGGGAGCATAACATCGGAATGGAAGTGAGTATGAAGATAAAACTTACATAATCGGATTCAGCATCACTTACACTATACACCGCTTACTCAGGTTCAGGGGGTGTTTTGGAGATGACAGGTTCCCTTTAAGGGGCCTCTAGGCTGAGTTCACATGGGTTCTTTTCTCCATTTGTTATATTTGCAAGTTACCAAGAAGGTATATGTATATTGGGGACTTTCAAAAAGTTTAGAGCACATTATAAGGGTAGATCTTAATGTACCAGTAGCCTTGTGCCTTCCTGCTACATACAGATTGCTGCAACATCAGGCGTTAAATGCAGTTTGTTTCTTGTTGTTCTTGTTCATGTTTTTCCCTTCAAAACAGACCTACTGTACCAGAAATAAACTTTAAAAGGGTTGTCCCACCATATGAACCTATCACCTATCCACAGGACAGATGATAAGTATCTCACTAGTAGGTATTCGACCACTGGGACTCCACCGATCATGGCAATGGAGTCCTTCGTCAGGCACTCATGCTGCTGCTCCATTGGTTCTCTATGGGACTACCGAAAATAACTGAGTGCCGTACTTCATCTTCTCTGGCAGTCTTTTAGAGACTGAATGGAGCAGCAGAACATGTGCATGACCATTGCTCCGTTCAGGAACTCTGGAAACCTGTTCTTGTGATCAGTGGTGGTCCTAACGTTCAGACATCCACCAATCAGATACTTATCACCTATCCTGTGAACAGATGATGAGTTCTTTATTTGGGAGAACCCCTTTAAACCTGATGTATCCATAATAAGTCAATGAAATCCATCAGGATATGTCCCATTTGTCATGAGACCTGCTCATCCATACACCATTCCACTATGATCATCTTAAAATGTTCACAATGGGAGTCTTCACCCTTAACCCCACAATCTGACACCACAGTGTAGCAGAAGAAGTGGACAACAGGAATCGGAGCAGCAGAGGAAAAAGCGTCAACCTCTCCAGACTATGCCACTGGAACAGAGTGAGGTCACTGAGGTGAGTAACTTTGATGTCTGACAGAAAGGTTTTCATCAAGTTATTGGCTGATACCATTTGTGTATGGTGTAATGGACCATTTAGCTAGGGGTCTCAAACTCGGCCAGATATATGGCAGATCTAAAAATTTCCAGTTGATGGGCCACATTCATTTCAAATACGATATAATACAAAATTATTGTAATAGAATAGAATATCGCACTGCATACCTATTACATCCAGTGATGTCCCCTCTCATGTAGGCATTCTCTTTCCTCATCTTCTATATTCAGACCAGACCGCCTTGATGACTTTTTTCAGCCGTGTTTCATCTCTGCAGAGTTTGGCACACAGACATCTTTCTCCCCCTTCTGGTGCCCCAACATTGTCATCCTGGTGGTACCCCCAGTACTATGTTCTCTGTGCTTCCCATTGCCCACAAATACTATACTGCAAAAATAGTGTAATACAGATCCCCCCCCCCCCAACTAATAATGCTCCAAGAATACTCTCAATAGTAATAGTGCCTCCTACAGTACCTCTAATAGCGATAATACTTCCCAAGAGTGCTCCCATAGAGCCCACAGTCATAATAAAGTTCCTTATCCCCAGTAGTTACAATGTCGGCCAGTGGCCTGAGTTGCAGCATCCTAGCACAGTCGGTGTGATGACAGGCATTCGTGACCACGTCATCGCGCCACGTAAGACCTGGCACAGGAAGTTGCAATGATGTCATTGCAACCACCTACTCTATTCTACTGCCTCAAAGGCTTTAGGCGGGGACAGAAGACATAGGCTCCCATGGCCTGCCGTAAACTGACAGGGTCGTGGGCCACAGGTAAAATCCTCAGGGGCCATGTGTTTGAGACCCCTTATTTAGGGCAATCCTTTGACACTCTGCTGCAGTGCATTTTTTCTATTACCTTTGTTTTTTTCATCTATTTTATACTTGAGTGTGATAGCACGTAACAAAAGCCTTTGGATGGCCAGTTAAAGGTTTATTGCTATTGTTAATTAATTGGTTAAGAATCAAGATGAGGATGGATACATCTGTACTAGTTTTGTAAAAACACAATGAGATACAGTTGCTAAAGATGTCAATTTTCACATTTTTGTGCTCGTCATTTTGCAAAAAAAAAATTATCATAATTATGCTTGGCACTAGGATCAGAATTATGGGGTGCAGAGGCAGTCAGCATTGGGCCCTGGTAGCTGAGGATTCCCTCAAAAGCATTATAAATGGCTTCATCTCCATCAGTCTCATAGTAGATGGAGCAGTGGTCCCATCCATCAGACACTTATGCCGTATCCTGTGTACAGACAATAAGTGTTGTTTGTGGGAAAACCACTTTAAGGGGATATTTACACATCAGTTTATGCAGCTGGAATGTTGGCCCAGATGTTTAAAGCTGTGACCACGCAAAGAAGGGACATGGACAGACGCTGCTTGAAGCCACAGCTGGTGTCCTCTTACATTTTAGCATCATTGAATGGACCTAAGATGTGAGGGAGTCTGTGGAATTCAAAGTAAATAACTATGTCAGAAACCGTAGCGTTTCTTTCTACAGAATACCATGTGAACGTAGCCTAATGGTTATAGAAGGCACATTAGATTTCATGGCGGCAGCACACTCCAGGTGGCATAAGGAAGCTTAAAGATTTCCATGTATTTTTTAATTTTTTTAAATTTTTATTTATTCTGTGGAACCACCGGTATTACCATGACATTCAATAGGAGTTAGGATGTTGTGTCACTTCAGCAAATGTCATTTGTTATGTAGAGAAAGTTAATACAATTACTAATGTATTGTGATTGTCTATATTACCTCTTTTGCTGGCTTGATTCTTTTTTTCCGTTACATTATACACTGCTCGTTTCCAGGGATTACGACTACCCTACAATCCAGCAGCAGTGGACGTGCTTGCACACTACAAGAAAAGGTGACAGCCTATGCGCACTCCCCTGGTCTCAGCCACTATAGAGGCCGGCACTTTTTCCTATAGTGTACAAGCACAACTACCACTGCTGGATTGCAGGGTGATCATAGCCATGTAAACAAGTAGTGTATAACGTGATGGAAAAATGAGGGGTTATCCAAGAGTATAAAAAGCTTGCCCAAATGTCCGGGCCCCTCAAACTTAATATACTTACCTGGCTCCCTGCGCCGCTCCTGGTCCCCACACCTCCGCTGCAGCTTCTCCCTGTGCGCGGGTGAAGATATCCGATGTTGGAGGGGAGCAGCCAATGGCAGTCGGGGACAAGCCTCCCTAGCGTCACCCGCGATGCTAGAGAAGCTTGTCACCGCCTGCCATTGGCTGCTCCCCCCGATGTTCTGATCCGCACACGGGGAGAAGCTGCAGTGGCGGTGCGGGACCAGGAGTGGCGCAGGGATTGGAGAGCCAGATACGTAGATTCAATGTGAGGGGCCCGGGCATATGGGGGAGCTTTTTATACTCTTGGATAACCCCTTTAATGTAGGTTCATCAGGCTCTTATGCATCCAGCCACTGGCCCCAGGTGTCTCCTAAATTCATCTGTATTGCTGTCCTTGGCAGTTATACAGTGGCATGGACAGCAGTATTTTGTGCTGCTCTGTGGTACCGTATTTGGTTCTGGTGGGGGTGGTATTTTGTTCTGCACTACAATATTGCTGGCCCCACCTACTTCTGTTTTTCTCCTTCTGTCAATTAGGAACTACCTACAACATGGGGCCACTTTTAGTTTTTTTTCCAGAGCCACTTTAAGTTCCCAGACCCATGTTATTGTGCCACCGATCAGCTGATAAATGAGCAAACTCTAGTTTGTCGGCTGATTGGCATTTTTCATGTGTATGAAATATGTAAGATTATCGTCAGTACATCTTCCTGCGTAAGGGTCCATTCACACATCCTAAAAATGGGTCCACATCCGTTCCGCAATTTTGCGGAACTGGTACGGACCCATTCATTTTCAATGGGGCCTCAAAAGGTGCGGACTGCACACAGTGTGCTGTCCGCATCTGCACTTCCGGTCCGCGGCCCTGCAAAAAAATAGAACATGCCCTATTCTTGTCCGGAGCCATGGACAAGAACAGGCATTTCTATAGTGCCGGCACATGTGAATGGACCCTAATCAGTGATGTGCTGCCAATAATCAATAGAATTGAAAGAGGGAGGAAGGACTGCGGTTAGGATCATCCCTCCCCATTCACTTTGCACTGTGTAACAGACCAATGCAAACGAAGACCGATTGACAATTTTTTTTTCAGCCCCTTGAAATAGAACAATGTCACAATGCAGCCCCCAGGCCAAAAAGGGTTGTGCACCCCTGACCAAGGGCAATTATCAGGAAGGAGCGTACCTAGAAACACTTCTTCCCAATAACTACCCCGATCATTGCCCCGTGTAAGAGGGCCTCTGGTGGCTTTCAGAAACACATATGGAGGCAGAATACACACGGATTCCTGATGTCATCGTATTTCATCCGGATTTACATGCGTATTCCTTCCTTCCTGCATTTTTTACGCACTCCCATAGACAGGGTCGGACTGGAGTACCTAGGGCCCACCAGAGGAAATAATTCTTGGGGCCCACCATAAAGAAATATCTGTGTTTGTTATCCCTGTACAGTGACATCACTGTGTTTATTATCCCTGTACAGTGACATCACTGTGTGTATTATCCCTGTACTTTGACATCACTGTGTTTATTATCCCTGTACTGTGACATCACTGTGTTTATTATCTCTGTACTGTGACATCACTGTGTTTATTATCCCTGTACGGTGACATCACTGTGTTTATTATCCCTGTACGGTGACATCACTGTGTTTATTATCCCTGTACAGTGACATCACTGTGTTTATTATCTCTGTACTGTGACATCACTGTGTTTATTATCTCTGTACTGTGACATCACTGTGTTTATTATCCCTGTACAGTGACATCACTGTGTGTATTATCCCAGTACTGTGACATCACTGTGTTTATTATCTCTGTACTGTGACATCACTGTGTTTATTATCCCTGTACGGTGACATCACTGTGTTTATTATCTCTGTACTGTGACATCACTGTGTTTATTATCTCTGTACTGTGACATCACTGTGTTTATTATCCCTGTACGGTGACATCGCTGTGTTTATTATCCCTGTACTGTGACATCACTGTGTTTATTATCCCTGTACAGTGACATCGCTGTGTTTATTATGTCTGTACAGTGACATTGCTGTGTTTATTATGTCTGTACAGTGACATCGCTGTGTTTGTTATCCCTGTACAGTGACATAGCTGTGTGTATTATCCCAGTGCAGGAAGAGGTAAGTGGTCTGTGTTTGTGTGTTTGTTTTCTATTTTTCAGGGTCATGAATGCAGAGGACTACGTCGGATTCGGTGGACTACGTCGGACCAGCTTTTTTTTTCATAAAATGGTCAAACAGGGGTCTGGGGGAGTGTTTATTTCAATAAAATGTTTTATACTTGTGTGTGTGTATTTTTTTTTACAATACTACAGTTTTAGTAATTAGGGCTATCTACAGACGGCCCTGATTACTGATACTGGGCTTAGTGCTTGCCGGTATGGCAGGCTAGCACTAACCCCAACATCTATTACCTTGGCACCCACCGCCACCAGGGGTGCCGGGAAGAGCCGGGTACCCGCAGGACCGGACCTTCTAAATTGAGGGTCTGGCTCTGGGGCGGCTGCCCCCCCTTTTTTCCTTCGCCAGCCAGATACAATCAGCAGCGGCAGCCTGGCACTACCAGGGTGGGAAGGGACACAGTTATTGGCCCTTCCCAGCCTAATGGTACCAGCCTGCAGCCGCCCCAGAGCCAGACCCTCAATTTAGAAGGTCCAGTCCTGCGGGTACCCGGCTCTTCCCGGCACCCCTGGTGGCGGTGGGTGCCGAGGTAATAGATGTTGGGGTTACTGCTGGCCTGCCATACCGGCAAGCACTAAGCCCAGTATTAGTAATCAGGGCCGTCTGTAGATAGCCATAATTACTAAAACTGTAGTATTGTAAAAAAAATACACACACACAAGTATAAAACATTTTATTGAAATAAACACTCCCCCAGACCCCTGCTTGACCATTTTATTAAAAAAAAAAAAAAAGCTGGGCCGACGTAGTCCACCGAATCTGACGTAGTCCTCTGCATTCACGACCCTGAAAAATAGAAAACAAACACACAAACACAGACCACTTACCTCTTCCTGCACTGGGATAATACACACAGCGATGTCACTGTACAGAGATAATAAACACAGAGATGTCACCGTACAGGGATAATAAACACAGTGATGTCACTGTACAGGGATAATAAACACAGTGATGTCACTGTACAGAGATAATAAACACAGAGATGTCACCGTACAGGGATAATAAACACAGTGATGTCACTGTACAGGGATAATAAACATAGTGATGTCACTGTACAGGGATAATAAACACAGCAATGTCACCGTACAGGGATAATACACACAGCGATGTCACTGTACAGGGATAATAAACACAGTGATGTCACTGTACAGGGATAATAAACACTGTGATGTCACAGTACAGAGATAATAAACACAGTGATGTCACAGTACAGAGATAATAAACACAGTGATGTCACCGTACAGGGATAATAAACACAGTGATGTCACAGTACAGGGATCGGCGTCTCGTGCCCCCATCAGACCTCAGGTCGGCGTCTCGTGCCCCCATCAGACCTCAGGTCGGCGTCTCGTGCCCCCATCAGACCTCAGGTTGGTGTCTCGTGCTCCCATCAGACCTCAGGTCGGCGTCTTGTGCCCCATCAGACCTCAGATCAGGGTCTCCCCCCCCCTCAGACCTCAGATCAGCCCACCCAGTCACTTAAAAAAAGCATACTTACCTGCCCTGCCGCTGCCATCAGGTTCCGCGCTCCACTGTCTTCCCTGCCGGCGCGCACTATGACCTGACGCTGCGTCAGGTCATAGTGCGCGCCAGAAGGGAAGACAGTGGAGCGTGGGAGCCGAGGACAGCGGCAGCGCGGCAGGACAGGTAAGTATGCTTTTTTTAAGTGGCTGGGTGGCTTGGGGCCTACCGGAGGATCCTCCGGTCCTCTGGTGGGCCAGTCCGACACTGCCCATAGACTATAAGTGCGTATTTGGAAGCAAATACTCACAAAACTCCGACATGCTGCGGATTTCAAATACTGACGGAAATTATACGGCCAAGGGACATTAATATTAACAGCGGATTCTGGTGAATAAAATCAGAGCCATATACGGATTGTAAATACGCTGGAATGGTAAAGCTCAGGTGCACTTCCTAGCATGACGCAAATATGCCTGGACGCAGCCTGTTACAGATCAGACCTACTGGAAATGTTCATTTGCTGCACCTTGACCTGACCTCACATTTTCAGTGTACCTAGACACGTGCGTTCCTATGTTCAGAGAGGTGTGGAAATAGCTCAAGAACACAGGGAGGGGAAGGTTACCTGCTGGCAGGCAAATAGTAACATACAGTAACAGGACCAACTGTACTGTACCTTCTGGCATGTTACAATTACAGTGTGCATATTTACATAAGGATAAATAGGGCATGGATGGCAGCAGCTTCCTGGCTGGCACAATGGCATTAGTCACGAGCGGTGTACTATTCAAGGAACAGTACAAATGTACTGCCACAACAAGCACGGCTGCTTACTTTTATTTTTTTTTATGAGGGAAGTTCTGTTGTGTCATAAAGGAATGTGAACACTTTGTTATTGAGGAATTCGTAGCGGTAGAGCTTTTACAAAATCAATATCTGAGACCACCGTCTGACTGCCAATAAAGCCGCATGCCACCCTATATAGGGGACACACCTTTAGAAGACTTGTGGGGTCATTTATCAAACTGGTGTAAGGTAGAACTGGCTTAGTTGCCCATAGCAACCCATCAGATGCCAGCTTTCATTTTTGACAGCTCCTTTGGAAAATGAAAGGCGGAATCTGATTGGTTGCTATGGGCAACTGAGCCAGTTCTACTTTACACCAGTTTGATAAATGATCCCATTGGTTTACAGTCTTATGCAATATGCAAAAATTAAAAATAAAAATTAGCACTGACGCACCTTCCTGCTTAGGCTACTTTCACACAAGCATTTTTGCTGGATCCGTCATGGATCAGCAAAAACACTTCCGTCATGATAATACAACTGTCTGCATCTGTTCTGAACGGATCCGGTTGTATTATCTTTTAAATAGCCAAGACGGATCCGTCATGAACTCCATTGAAAGTCAATGGGGGACGGATCCGTTTTCTATTGTGTCTGAGAAAACGGATCCGTCCCCATTGACTTACATTGTGAGTCATGACGGATCCGTTTGGATCAGTTTCTTCATGTAGACACCAAAACGCAGCAAGCAGTGTTTTAGTGTCCACCTCCAAAACGGAATTCTGACTGAACTGAAGCAAAACTGATGCATTCTGAACGGATCGTTTTCCATTCAGAATGCATTAGGACAAAACTGATCAGTTTTGGACCATTTATGAGAGCCTGTGACGTATCTCACAAACGGATCCTTACAACGCAAGTGTGAAAGTAGCCTTTGGCCCCATTCACACGTCCGTATAATGTGTCCGCATCCGTTTCCACAATTGCGGACAATTATGCGGATAGGATGCGAATCCATTCATTTCAATGGGTCCCGAAAAAATGCGGACAGTACACTGTGTGGTGTCCGCATCCATGTGTCCGTTCCGACTGTCCGCAAATAGAAATCCTCCTGTCCTACTTTTCCTCCGATTTTGCGGTCCGTAGCCCAGTACAAGTCTATGGGACGTCCGTAAATGCGGAAGACATGCGGAAAGCCATCCTCATGTCATCCGTATTTGCGGATTCCGTTCCAGGAGGGGTGAAAAAAAAAGATGTTATTCATCCTTCCGTTTTTTGCGGATCCACAAAAAATGGATGACATATGGATGCATCCTTTCCGTTTTTTATGGAAATACGGAACGGATGTCCTGGAAAAACGGAGTTTTTTGCGGAACAACGGATCCGCAAAAAACTGACCGTTTTCCAGGATGTGCAAAAATACGGACGTGTGAATGGGGCCTTATTGTTACGTCCATCTACACCAGGTATCATCTTCAGGTAGTTTCTACTGTGGATTTTTACCCCATAGCCCATAAGTTTGTTCGAGTATCCTTTGCCTTCCTGTTTAATTGCCTCCACCCTGTGTAGGTGACTTATGATTCTGACCTGAGGATATTATATAGGAAAAGTAATCTTCCTAGTCTTCTCCATAAATATCTACTCTTGGATTGGCCAAATATGCATATTTATTGCTTTAAGAAATTGCTAATAAGAAGCTGCCATACAGCTGGGATGCTGCTTATCTCCAGGGGAAGAAAGAATCAGGCACTTATGTAATGTATATGGGCACCACCTTACCTGCAATAAATGGTCCAATGGTCTTGAATTAATCGGATATGAGGGATCATGGGAAAGGAAGACTTGGTGGCGCAGGGATTGATTAGTTAGGGCTCATGCACACGACTGCGTGCCGACTGGGCCGATGCTGCAGACCGCAAATTGTGGTCCACAATGCACTACCACCGACCATAGGGCCGCCGCATGTGGATCCTTTTACTTGAATGGGGTCTGCGATCCGCATCTGACGGTCCACAACGCAAAAAAGTAACGCTGCAGAAATGCACATAAATCTGCATGGAAATTTGGGTTCGCCAATTGCGGAGTATACTACTGCTCTATCAAAGTGCTAATTGTCAGACATCGTTTCGCTGCTAATCAATATTAACCCTTAGTAATTCCCAAATATGTAGATGAGATGCTGGCTTATTTAATATCCGAGTCATGTCTCAAGGCCTAGTTAAAGGGTCAAACATTGACTTATAGGAAAGCTGCCTTACATCTGGTGGCAAAGCTTGTTAAGAGCTTCTTTCGTCAAAGATGTATAGAGTACTTCATCCTTAAAACCTTGACGACTTTATTGAGTCATATTAAAAACAACACCCCAAAAAAGGGATGTGTCTGTTTTTAACATCAAAATAAAGACTTCAAGATTTTGTTGTACTTCAAGACATTGTTGGGAATCATCGAGCTCTGCCGCTGAGGCAGTTTACAATTACGGGCATCCATGGAGCGTGATGTGAACAGGATCAAGCAACGAGAGCAGCAAGTGTCTAAATCTTGTTGTATATGTGATTAACCCTTAGAAGACTCACTTGCATCACTTTTTTTTTTTTAGGGTGATTGAACTGCTTCCAAATCCGCATCATTTTCTGTGCTGCCTTCCCGTTATTTTTATTTCCACCCTCCCCCGTGCCTAAGTCTTTAAATGATCACACTGGGCTTACGCCCCTCCCTACGTGACGAGGAGCTGCTTCCTGCAAAGTGACTTTGAGCAGTCACCGTCCCCTCCTCGTGACGCCTCCCCTTGCACATGTCTTTGCAGCAGGCTCTGCTGTGTGACGGGGTAGTGTCTCAGCATGTCACATGCAGCCGCCATGTGACTCCTCCTAGTCACTCTCCCTTCTCTCCTGCCCTGGGAAGGTTTTTTTTCTCGCTCCCTTTGACTCACATGTGTCTGTGAATCAGAACGCTGCTGTTGAATAATAGGCAGGATTTCTCTTGAGGCTACAGTTTAACCATTTATTATCCACACAATCGCAGCTGCTGCCCTTCCCAACCAGTGACACACAGCTGACAGATCACCAATACTAGAGCAATTCAATCCTATACTGATCACCGCCTTATATTATACTGTACAGTGAAGCCATTCCCAATAGTGAATTACTGTACGGGGATCAGATTTTAGGCTCTGCCGCACACATTTAGAAGCAGACTGGTAGTTTTTTTTTCTTTTTTTTTCCTTTGGATGCAGCTCCGAAAGGATTGAGCGACAAATGAAAAATGTCAGTGGGAAATGGATTGAACACGGAAACATTTGAACGTCCATGTGTGACATAAGAAATCTGTTGTGGAATTTGCCGCTGATTTGATGTGAAATCTGTGGTAAAAATCTGCAGAAAGTTAATATGCTGCAGATTTAAAATCCCACACTATAAGGGCTCATGCACACAAATGCGCCCTGGCAGAAATTTGTGGCAGAAAGTTCCATGACTGAAAATCAGTTCCATTCATTTGAATGGGCAGCAAGCACATACATTTCTGCAAGCTACATTAAGATGAATGGACCTGATTTTCAGTCTTGGAATTTTCTGCCACAAAATCTGGCACCTGTGAAGGCACCCTAAGGTCTCTTTCACACGAGCGTGATGGATTGGCTCCGGATGCGTTCAGGGTGCGCTCAGGGAAACTCGCACCATTTTGCAAGCAAGTTCAGTTAGTTTAGTCTGCGATTGCGTTCAGTTGTTCAGTTTTTTTATGCGTTTTTCACACGCGTGATAAAAAACTGAAGGTTTACAAACAACATCTCTTAGCTACCATCAGTAAAAAACGGATGCAGTGCGGATGCGATGCGTTTTTCACTGAAGCCCCATTCACTTCTATGGGGCCAGGGCTGCGTGAAAAACGCAGAATATAGAACATGCTGCGTTTTTCACACAATGCAGAACTAATGCGTGAAAAAAACGCTTATGTACACAGACCCATTGAAATGAATGGGTCAGGATTCAGTGCGGGTGCTATGTGTTCATGTTACGCATCACACCCGCGTGGAAAACTCGCTCATGTGAAAGGGGCCTAAGGGTACGGTCATACAGCCAGGTTTCCTGATGCAGTTTTTCAAAGCCAAAATCAGAACTGGATCATAAGTGGAGAGAAAGTCTAAAGGACGATACGATTTCAGTTTTTTTTAATTGTATGTACCCTTAATGTGCCCATATACCTTCAGTAGCAGAAATTTTGTTCATTTGACAGCTATTCTTCTCAACCCCCCATAGACATGCACATTTGGCTCGGCCGAGCATGCATGTGTTCTCAGAGGGGAGAGGTGATCTATTGACACCTCTGGTGGCAGTTTATTTAGTGTACTGTCTGCCAGTGCTTCAATATTGGAGACCTCATTTTTTGGGAAGAATTGATCATATAAGATCTGTGCATTAACCAATGTTTACCTGCTATACACTATCTTATATTGTGATATGCATCTGTACAAATCAGGAAAATGACATTTTGGGGCCTTGAATACCACACTATAGGATACCTGTGGACCAGGTATTATTATATTAATATGATCAGGAATCGGGCTGCTTCCCTTTATTACAAAACGGACAGTCCACATGTCTATACAGAGCTATCCATCATCAACCTCTTACAGACTATACATCTAGAAGAAGAAGGGGGACATCGGGAGAAAGCAGCCGGTCTGAAGCCCACGATTTCTGAGATTTCCAAGCATATGAAAACTCCTAACGTGCCAGACCTGCAGTCTACTGACCTACATTATTATACACGATGTGTGACTGATATTAGCTAGGCAGCAATATCGCTATAGAAGACGTTCTGCACTGATATTTGCTACATTTGACAAGTCGCAGAATCCGACATAAGTTGTTGCTGTCTCCTTAGTAAAGAGAATAGCACTGGAGCCCAATTTTCTACTTTTACAGTAGAAAGGGCAGAATGAACCACATAGGAAGCTGCAAAAGCACCATAGAAGTGCAACATAAATGGTGATGTATTCCAACATAGTGCAAATATATTTCACTGGATACACATGTACATGTATATGAACTCATGAGAATGATGTTTCCATGTGCCAAATATGTTGTTAATCGCTGCACATGTACTCTATGATCATAGTGTGAATCACTGTCAACCAAAGTTGGTCAAAAATTCTCTTCCTGACTCATTGGATTGTTTTTGTTGTTACTGCTGGATTATTAGAGCAGAATCTCATACCCCTTCATTTCCAATATTAGTACCAGGGGGTAGCTTTGGACCATTGCTTCCTCCTGTGTCCAGTGGGGGGGGGGGCAGAAATACTTACCATTATGTGAGTTTTTGAGTAAACTGGGTGACAATCCATATGCCCTCCATCAAAGCACCCACTAGGGTTACTAACCAGCTCTTCATGGCAAATATCCCTGTTAATACACTGATACACCTATATGGCTGCAAATCTAGATAGGTTTGCTATGCAGTCTCATGTGGGAGCTGCAGTGGAGGCCGAACTGGTTGCATCTTGCTGATTAAGAGGGAATCCGATGGCTAATTTACTGTACATTCACTCACTTCCTATGACAGAGCCAACTGTACTTCTAGCAATGGTGTAATTATAGTATTATCCTATCATTCCACACGGCAATTATAAGTAATGAGATATAGTAAACAAAGACGGTAATACACCGCGGGTCTAATGAGCTGGACTGCTCAGTAAACAAACAGATCAGGCATGTTCAAAGCCAGCTGCAGACAGGTACAGTCAGGCTGCCCCTATGCACATTTTACGGCAGATACCATCAAAATTCAAAAAATGCACTGACAAATACCGTATGTTTCGCTTCATAAGACGCACCCGATGATAAGACGCACCCCAGATTTTAGAGTAGGAAAATAAGAAAAAAAATATTTTTCATATCAGACATTTTCATATCAGACCTCATATCAGACCCCCCATAAATTTCAGGACATCACATCAGACCCCCATCAGACCTCAGATAAGCTCTTTCAGACCCCCATCAGACCTCGGATCAGCCTACTCAGCCCCCATCAGACCTCAAATCAGCCAATCAGCCCACTCAGCCCCCATATCAGCCCACTCAGCCCCCATCAGATCTCAGATCAGCCAATAAGCCCACTCAGCCCCCATATCAGCCCACTTAGCCCCCATCAGACCTCAGATCAGCCAATAAGCCCACTCAGCCCCTATATTAGCCCACTCAGCCCCCATCAGACCTCAGATCAGCCCATTGTGCCCCCATATCAGCCCACTGTGCCCCCATATCAGCCCACTCTGCCCCATCAGACCTCAGATCAGCCCATTGTGCCTCATATCAGCCCACTCTGCCCCCATCAGATCTCAGATCAGCCCACTGTGCCCCATATCAGCCCACTCTGCCCCCATCAGACCTCAGATCAGTCCACTGTGCCCCCATACCAGCCCTCTCTGCCCCATCAGACCTCAGATCAGCCCACCAGCCCCATAAGAATAACATAAAAAAAACCTCTCTTACCTCTCCTGCGCCGCGGCTCTGCTCCAGGTCCGGCGCTCCTCTGTCTTCTCCGGCCGCCGCTGCACTGTCACCTGACTGCGTGCAGCATCAGGTCATAGTGCGCACACAACGTCCTGATGCTGTATGAGGTCATGACAGTGCAGCACCAGGAGGAGAAGACAGAGGAGCGCCGGACCCGGAGCAGCGCTGCAGCGCAGGAGGGTGAGTATGTTTCCCCGCTCCCGGCACCTATTACATACTAGTGAGCGCTTCCATAATGGAAGCATTTTCCCCCTACTTTTGGGGGGGAAAGTGCGTCTTATAAAGAGAAAAATACAGTATGTTATGGCCAGTGAGGCAGTAGTATAGGCTTGTAACTGGCTACCAATCTGGTTTGCCAACCGTTGCCAAGTTCCTGGACAGTCCTTAAAAATAGACACATTTTTCCTGTGTCCATGAAAAAAAAAAAAAATTTTTTTTTTAGGCTGGTGGTACTTGACTAGATTATTTTGATGGTAATTATCATCATTTTACAGCTCACGGTAAATGCTGGTAATAAGTTACTATCAGTACATTGAACTATAGACATGTATTACTTATAAATTTTGCAAGATTTGCAATTGAGTGTTATAGCGCCAGCTAAGCCATAGCTCCAGCACTGTCAAGAACATAGGTTCTCAACCTGTGCTCCATGTGCCCTGGGGGCACTCACACTGGTTGGTTCTCAACCTGTGCTCCATGTGCCCTGGGGGTACTCACACTGGTGGGTTTTCAACCAGTGCTCCATGTGCCCTGGGGGTACTCACACTGGTGGGTCCTCAACCAGTGCTCCATGTGCCCTGGGGGTACTCACACTGGTGGGTTTTCAACCAGTGCTCCATGTGCCCTGGGGGTACTCACACTGGTGGATTCTCAACCTGTGCTCCATCTCCCTGGGGGTACTCACACTGGCGGCTTCTCAACCTGTGCTCCATGTGCCCTGGGGGTACTCACACTGGTGGGTTCTTAACCTCTACTCCATGTGCCCTGGGAGTACTCACACTGGTGGGTTCTTAACCACTGCTCCATGTGCCCTGGGAGTACTCACACAGGTGGGTTCTCAACCTGTGGTACTTGTGCCCTGGGTGTACTCACACAGGTGGGTTCTCAATCTGTGCTCCATCTGCCCTGGGGGTACTCACACTGGCAGCTTCTCAACCTGTGCTCCATGTGCCCTGGTGGTACTCACACTGGTGGGTTCTTAACCTCTACTCCATGTGCCCTGGGTGTACTCACACAGTCCCCATACTGTGCTTCTAATATGCCACACATACGATCATAGCTTTGTGGGTACTCTGACATAATTTATTTAAGTAAGAGGTACATTGCCTAACATGTTCAGAAAAGCTGATCTAGGAGATTTTACAGTCATGACTTGATTGCTTTTTAGTCACTATCTAAATTTGCTCGTACAGGGTTAGAAATAGAAGGTTCTCATTCCTGTTCCATACACAGGCTCAGGCCGCCTGCTGGAAAAAGTCTGTGGCCTGCACTGCAGATGGCAGTGCCCCCCCCAGTACTGTATATATATATATACAGTACTGGGGGGCACTAAGGTGGCAGTGGGTGCTTGGACGGGGGGGGGGGCGGATATTACATGTACTACCACTACAGTGAGAGCATTATATATACTATCATTACAAGGATGGTTATCATACTACAGGCAAAGAGAGACTTATTTATACTACCACTGGGGGGGGGGGCATTATGTACACTAACAGTACATGGGTGCATTATACTACAGGGGGACATTACACATATGTGCAGTACAGGGGGCATTATAATACAGGGGGTACTACAGAGGGTCATTATAACTCAAGGGTCAATGCAATGGGGCTTTATAAATACTGGGCCTACTACAAGGGACATTAAAAATACTTGGAGCCACTCAGTGTAAGGGGTTATTATAACTACTGTGAACACTATTGGGGGACTTGTTACTATCGTTGGCTCTATGGGGTGCTAGATTGGCCTTATTAGTACTAGGGGCTCTAAAGGGGTGCTTTATGGAGGGGCTTTGTTACTGATAGGGACACTATAGGGGGGCCTATGGTTATTATCAATACTTGGAGTACTGTGGGGAGCACTTTTATTATTGAGTACTATATGAAGGGCAATGCTACTAATAATGGGGGCACTCTTAGGGAGCATTCTTGCTATTGGAGTACTATACTATTACTATTGAGAGCAGTCCGGGAGCACTACTACTATGGGGGGAACTATCTGCATGGCACTATTATTTCTGCAGTATAGTATTTTTAGAGCTTTGGGGAACACAGTGGGAACAGCATTGGAGTTAGTGATGGAAAAATGAGGAACCTAAAATGTCCATGTGGCAAAATCTTCAGAGATGAGATGCAGCTGAAAGAAGTTGTCAAGGCGGTCTGGTCCAAATGGAGAAGAGAACGTCTACATCAGAAGATACATCACTATATACACAATTACTATACACGATATAAGAGGTATATAGCGCTATATTCACTTGTAAGTTTCGTTTTGCTATATATAATGTCCGTCCACATTTGTCTTTATCAATAGGGCTGGGCGGAGGGGTTAGATTGAGAATTTTGCACGGGGTGGGGGGCATCATTTTAATTTCAGTGTAAAATCAGTATAAAGGCTAGATGCACCCCTGTCCATTCAAGCAAACATTTGTTTAATACTCTACATTGCAGCCTTGTCACATGGCAGGGTGCAGAGGTACAGGCAGTTACCGTCCGTACTGTACTGGCATCCTGCCTGCTCTGGTTACCCAGAGATTAGCAATGCAGCCATGGTCTGATTCTGTGGCACAGATTAAGAAGCAGCTCGCACATGGGAGAGGAAGAGCCGGTGCGTGACTGAAGTGTTTATGTCCTGTGTGAGGCTTTTTTTTCCCTTCATCACTGCAGTCTGTGCATAACACCCATTTTATGTGTGTGATCTATACCGTCTGTTGTGGTGGCATTTCTGCCCGAGGAGACAAGTTATTACCACCTATATGCTCTGCTTTCAACAAGTCTTAATTTGCCCATTAGATTTTTCTGCGCACATGAAGCTGTGTATTTGTACATGTGAGGGCTGTGCCTAAAGCGTTAACACTGCAGGGAACACGTGCTGAACTGTCAGTGAATCAGTTACATGGCTGAGGACACCCGCCGCCTGCCGGTCACAATACACGCGTGACTGTCTCTGCTAATCCTGGCTGAGCCATGCTGCAGTCAAATAGCAGGACATACAGCAAAGCTCTGTTATATGGAGGCTTAACCCATCCTGTATCAGAAACACACTGCGACAGATTAGTGACCTGCGGGGCTGTCCTGTGCCATGCACGTGTATAACTGTGACACCGATTAGATAGATAGATAGATAGATAGATAGATAGATAGATAGATAGATACTAGATAGATAGATAGATACATAGATAGATACTAGATAGATAGATAGATACTAGATAGATAGATAGATAGTAGATAGATAGATAGATAGTAGATAGATAGATAGATACTAGATAGATAGATAGATACTAGATAGATAGATAGATAGATACTAGATAGATAGTAGATAGTAAATAAATAGAAGGCAAATAGATAAATACACAGTCGAGTCACGTTATTATGACCACCAGCTAATATCCAGAGTAACTGCCGTGTGCAGCATGTACAGCTAGACGGGCTGGGGGTGACTCAAGATCCTGGTAGATCGTCACAGGTATCTGGAGCTATGCTGACTTCAGTACATCCCACAGGTGCTGGAGGGTGCATGGTGGAGGATCCATAGAGCGAACACGACGATCAAAGTGGTTCCACAGATGCTCAGTTGGGTTCAAGTCTGGGGAATTAGGGGGCCAGGGTAGTACTTAGAAGTCTTGGTCATGTTCTTCCATCCAGTGCCGTCCGTTTCTAGCCATGTGACATGCATTGTCTTCCTGCAAGTTCCCATCCGCCCCAGGGAGGACAATCACCATGTCTGGGTGTACGTGATCTGCAAGAATGGAGTCATACCCAAATCGTTTGAGAGTGCCTTACATATGGATGAGTGGGCCCAGATAATGCCACGAAAACATTCCCCAGACCAGAATGCTGCCACCACCAGGTTGTGTTCTTCCAGAGATGGTTGCAGGGTGTTTTTCCTCTGATGTTTTTTGTCTGAAACTCCAATATCCAAACTTTCGCTAAGGCAGAAAATGCGACTCATCAAAGAAGACAACACTTTGCCAATCAGTGGAGGTCCAATTCCGATACTTCTGCGAAAATTGAAGCCTTTTCTGCCGATGCAACTTCATTAGTAGAGGTGTAGGGACCATCCATCTGCTTTGGAGACCCATGCGCAGTAGAGTTAGTTAAACTGTTGTTTTAGACACAGGTCAGGTAGCCCCCTGGTTCATTTTGACAGTGAACTGCTCCACGATAGCTTGTCGGTCTGCCCTCGCACACCTTCATAGCTGACTTCACCTCTCGTATCAATGGCACATGATGCCATTGGTCTACTCATGATCCATTTTCACCACAGCAGCACGTGGACAGTTCACTAACTCTGCTTTTTCAGAAATACTGCCACCCCTGGTCCAAATGCCAATAATCATCTCTTTTTGCAACTCTAATAAATCGCCCCTTTTACCCATGACAACAAGGGATATATGTGCAGACAGCCTATCATACACCTTATATACCCACCAGGCCAGATCACAACACACGACTTTGTTCATGAGCTACACTATGCAGACGTCGAAAGTAGGAAGTGGTCGTAATAATGTGACTGGACTATGTAGATAGAAGATGGATGGATAGATAAAACGATAGAGAGATAGATAGATAGATACATAGAGATAGATAGATACAAATCCAAGGAATAGAGATAGATAGATAGATAGATACAAATCCAAGGAATAGAGATAGATAGATAGATAGATAGATAGATAGATAGATAGATAGATAGATAGATATGATAGATAGATACAAATCCAAGGAATAGAGATAGATAGATAGATAGATAGATACAAATCCAAGGAATAGAGATAGATAGATAGATAGATAGATAGATAGATAGATAGATACAAATCCAAGGAATAGAGATAGATAGATAGATAGATAGATAGATAGATAGATACAAATCCAAGGGATAGATAGATAGATAGATAGATAGATAGATAGATAGATAGACAGACAGACATGAGCTAGATACTGCTATTTGGTAGGCAGATAGATACATACATATATGAGATAGATAGAGATAGATAGATAGATAGATAGATAAGAAGTAGATAGCTAGATATGAGGTAGGTAGATTCAGGCTAGATAGTCTGCTAGATTTAATCTATAGAAGAAAATTGAATGCCGAGAAGCAGTAAATGATGTAATCAGGACGGGAGGACACACCGTGGGTACAGCAATGATGAGAGCTGGCGCAGAGAGAAACGTGCAGAGGATGTTCTCAGACAAGGGCTGTCTGCCTCACATACAAATTAGGACATCTGCACTCAGCCCCTTTGGGAACACTGTGTCACTGTGTAATATTGAGAGAAAACATATGTGTGAGCTTTCTTCTCGACAAGAAGCCTCAGACTGTAATACAGCTCGCCATCTACCCAAATCATCACAAGGTGCCGCATTACCAAGCTGGAATGAGGTAACCACTCCTGTTCCTGGCGTATAATGCTGGCACTGCAGTACAAAGCCTAGATAGCATGATTCTCTGGAACTACGGTATAATTCATCTTAATAAGCACCCAAGGGTGGGCCATCTGGAGCCACACTTATATATTTGTTGCCATGCAGGCTATTCATGGATAAGGAACACATGTAGAATCCTGGGGCATAGGTAAGATGTTGTAGAGAGCATCAGAATCATGCACACTGACACATACACATAAGCACACACACTTGCCAGTCACAGCTAGGGTCTTCATAACAAAGCCACCATAACAGTGCAAGTAAATGTCCAATACCGGTCCCAGCCTCTTGCCCCATAACAGCACAAGCACCATGCCCCCGGCCATTATTTTTGTGTCCAGCAGGGAGTCTCAACTACTATTGTAACGACAGTGGCTGGGGAAACAATGCATCCACCAACCACTGTCATAGTTTGAGGACCACAGGCTGAAATTTGGGGCACAATCCCCAGATATCTAATTCTGACAAAAAAAAGAAGGGGGTGAGAATATAGGTAGAAGTTAGGATCCTGAGGATGTAGCATGCAGTATGGAACTCATGAATAATAAAACTTCAATCCTTCAGAAAATTATTGAATGGGTGATTCACTTTCAACAATGCATTTTTATTAGAAGGGTTCCTTCACAATAAGCCACTGACAGGATGGACCAGCGTTGGGATCAGTTGTCATTTGTGGAGGAACCCAGCAGCAACGGTTAAATTCCTAGGCAGCGCCATCTCAGCGGACATGGAGCATTACACAGTTCCTACTGAAATAATGTAACCATAGTCGCCCTCTTGTTCTCCATAAAGAAACATTGAGGTTTTGTGGTTTTCCTATGACTTATGGGTCACCAAATGTCATTGTGTAGCCCTAACCTTAAAGGTGTTGTCCAGCCTATACTATAATGCTTTTGGAAAGTCTTCAGACGGTTTCACTTTTTTTTTACATTTTGCTATGTTGTCTACCCAGCAAGAAATGATCTTCTACATCCCTGGTCCAATGTTTCATATGGCTATCCCCCATTAACATTTCTCATATACAGTGCATTCGGAAAGTCTTCAGAGTCAGACCCTTTCACATTTTTATAAGTAATCCATGTCTATAGCTCAGTATACTGATAACACCTCATTACCAGCATTTACTGTGAGTTGTAAAATGATGATAATTACCACCAAAATAGTCTAGCCAAGTACCACGCGCCTTAAAAAAATCACAGACAATCAATTTTTTTTTACAGACACAGGAAAAAAGTAGTCTATTTTTACGGACTGTCCAGACATTTCTGAACCGCTGTCAACCCTGGAGTGGCCTGAAAGAAGCCTCTCCTCAGTAAAAGACACATGAAAGCCCACCTGGGCGGACCTAAAGGCAGGGGCAGACTGGAAACTGAAAGTGGCCCTACATATATAATGGCCGGACAATGACTTTAAATCAGTCCAAAGTGAAGTGTATCCTGGTATCCTTGCTTTCTAGACAATCATGGGGAGTCCCAGTGGTCAGATATGGCTGACACATTCTAGGAAATACTGTGATAACTGTGTATGCAGAGTACATACACCATGTGTATAATGAAAGTCAGGGCTATGGAGTAATTTCCCTGAGCCTGGGCTTATGTCATGTGTTTACAGCAGTCAGCAGAGGTGTGTCCCTGTACAGTACAGTACATGCAGCTCCAGCCTGACTCTGGGCTCTATAGGGTAGCGCCCTATTACTAATGACAGCGCACTCTGCTTCTATTCTGTATAAATTAAGAAAGTTTTCCTGTTTCAAAAAGAAATAACAAAAAAAACCCACAGCAGTCCCCAATCGCCCCCCCTCCTCCTCACGACCGCAGAGCTGACCGCGCCTGCGCACTACCAGCCTGCTGAAGAAAGTGTGTCACTGGGGCACGAGGCTCTCCTAGAGGTCACGTGGTTCTTGCTTCAGTGCAACGTGCCGGGCCTGGGGAGGACAAGCGCCAGTGCGCAGGCGCAGTACTGCAGTACCGGTCTATGGTAAAGCAGAGCGGGAGCAGTAAGGGAGAGCAGTGCGGAGCAGTAGGGCAGAGAGGTAGGACGTGCGCTGAGCAGATTCCCGTCGCTTCTACAGACACACATTTAGGCTGCAGCTGTATTGCTTGCTTTGACAGGCGTCTTTCCGCTACAGTGCAGCAGCAGCAGCAGGAGCTCCATTTTTCGCACATCATTGGACATTTTTTTTAAGGGGCAGTGCCAGCTCTCGAGCTCACTGGCATTTTACTTTGGTGGCATTCTGCCTCCAGCACTTGCAGGTCTGCAGCACTGCAGGGTGCCAGTCCCCTCACCACCCTTCTCCACAGGAATTTGCAGAGGGCATCACTCCTGATAGGAGCAGACACCTATCTTCTACACAGTGGAGGCTGCCTCCTGTCACCAATGCAGCAGCTGCTGGCATCATTGGCTACCATTTCCCCATGTGAAAGGAATTACTACAGTGGATCTCTGCAGCCAGGGGGTATATAAAGGACACAGGATTGCAGTGTAACAATAGAAGACGTGCTGGGACCGCCACCATGACCACCCTGGAATGCAGCAACAGCACAGGTATGCCCGGCACCCTGTGCCACCTCCCCGGCTTGTCACTGTGTTCCAGTGTTTGATTTAATTAGGGAACGTGCTATTTCAGCAAGTAGTGATTTTTCCATTAATGATTTCAGTTAATAATTGGTGGTGGTGTTGATTATTTGTTGTTCCATATCAGTATGTTGTATATATGTCATCTTATATGATGTATCTAAATAATATACAGAACACAGGATTTATTATTTATATATATATATATATATATATATATATATATATACATATATATAATGTTTGGATTAGATCTGGGATGTTGTTTGCGCCCAACCTATAAAATTACAAATGTAATATGTAGTATTATATTGAGAAGTAAGCTATTTTTGTGTACTTATGTTTGTGGGTAAGAGACTGCATGAATGGGAGAGACCCTGGCCTGCAGAGCTTGCAGTCACATGGAATGGGTAAAGTAGGTCACCCGTGCTGTGTGTGAGCCAGAGCCTCCCAGTGGCTTCACGTGTTCTCCCGCCCTAGCCATGTGCACAGTGTTTTCATTCCTGCTTCCCCTGTCGGCCCTGTAATTGGAGGGCTGTGGGCACGCCTTTCCACCCTTCAGATAAAGTAACAGGTTCCCATGGCACGCCCACTATCGGGACTAGATCCTGGGCTCCTAGAACTTTATCTCCCATACATTGAAAGCTGTCACCGTGCGATCCGTTGATATGTAGGACATATATGTAGGAAGCCTTGATGATATGACTGACAGAAAGCATTCAATAGAGTTGAAAAAGTTAGAGATTGTTTTTATTGTACGTTTTCAGCTTTTGCCAGGATAAGGTATGATTTCCCTGCCGCTCTAGGTGTGGTATAGACACGGGACGCCACGCTCCAGTATTTGCCAACATTGTTTTCCTGATAATCATAAATGTATTTATTTAGATTCCTGTATCCGCTTTCACTAATCACCAGAGCCAATTATCAAACTGTTGCGCAAACTAATTGCTCAGGCTTGCACGTGTAGAGTTAATGACTAGTGTGCTGTTCACGTTAGCTCTTGTGAGAACAGGCAGTGAATAGGTTAAATCGAGGTGGGGCGGCATGCTGTGTAGGAGGAGTTGACTTAATGAGGCTCTGATTGGCCGCTGGCACGTTTGTGGGCGTGACTCTGGGGTCCATGTGCATTGGGAACACGTGGAGTGTGTGCGTGAGGCTGGAGCAGATGAGTAACCTAAGGTCAGTGACTGAGTGTTCATTACATATGGCTGGGCTCTACTTTATATAAAGTACAGAAAGAAGAGCCGGGGGGGGTAATAGATTAGGGAGCAGCAGAGTCAGGATGGGACAGGTGACCAATGAAGGGACAAAAATCAGAAGGCAGAAGAAATGAGGACATGTTTATATAAGTTTTGGGAGAAGTCAGGAGTCAAGCAGAAAACTATTTTGTGTCTCGGGGAGGTCACACAGATATGCTAAATATAGGGGAAATATGAGCGGGAGGCAAGCTGATACAATAACCTCCACAAATACCCGGTGCTCCTGTAAAGGCTTCATCCTATACATCAGTACACATCTCACATGGACAATATCTCCAGAATGTAAAGTCTGCCCATTCAACGTGGTGAAGGATCCCATTACTGTTCCACCGATTCTCACTTGACACCTGTAGATATCCTATAGATCATATAGAATTCCCAGGCATGTGTCGAGGACACATAAAAACAGATGACAGTAATAGGAAGTGAGATGTCAGGAGCGATCTACCAGGGTGTTCTTCATTGACGTTATGTAGAAATCAGTAATGCAGTCAATAGCACAGCGGCTGTACTGCTAATCCCTCAGAGAAATCTATGTCAAGAAGAGCTCCATACTGTTCTTCAGTGTCAATTATGAATTGGATGGAAGTTCTTGCTTTTGAGATGTCCATCAGATGAACGGTGGTAGATTGAAGGACATAATACAGTAGTATCGTGTGACATGTATCCAACTATGTACAGATGATAACTTGCAGTGTTACTATGGGAACAAGTTCAGTAACAGAAAAGGCGTTCTCCATATTTTACTGGTGCACACAACATGTCGGTGGAAGATTCCTGTCTAGGTGGGACTGGAGTAGAAATACAGCCAGCAGAAATTCAGTATCAGTCAGCAGCCCTTTGATACTAATACATGTGACCCAGCTGTCCACATGAGGGAACAGACCCTGCTGTGTCACCCTCTCATTGTGGTGTCTGTTGCTAAGCAGCAGCTTAAACATATTCAGTCTGTAACTTCTGCTTTTTCTAGAGTTTCCCTTCAACTTTTAAGCCTCATATTTTTGTACTTGGATTTTTGTTCCTTCCAAAGTTACGCAGCCGTGGTTTATTTCAGTCGACTTTCCAGACCACGCCGAGGAAGGACATGTCCTTTCCTGGCTTGGTTTCCATGAAGATGCCGTCAGGAAACACAACAGATGTCTGCTCACAGATTAGCCCCACAAAATAGGGCTAAAGCTGAGAGTTTATCCAAACTGTGGCAAAATCTGCACTGTGTGAACTCCCCCTGAAACTGCTTCTTACAGCTCTCCCTCTGTTGTGAGACTACAACTCCCAGGACTCCCTGACAACGGAAGGGAGTTATAGTTTGATAACAGCTGGAGAGCCACAAGTTAGAGACCACAGGTTACCTAGATGAGGACCAAAGTGGGTGGATTTAGAAAATACTTTAGACTATACTCTGTCCCTGGCTTCAGAGTTTTCCACGTAATCAGTGATTTATTTGAGGTATTTCTAAATTCAGTTCAGTCCAAAACAAAAATGACCAGAGCCAACAATTGACCGGAAAGTGACGTAATGTTGGGCAGGAACCTGGAGAACACCATTGTCTGCCCGTGTGTCTGTTTAGAGATGTCAGCCATCGCCCCAGTTCTTGGAGAGTGGGTGTAGAAGGGAGTTCCTCTCATATGTTTTCCTCTCTGCATGCATTACCCAAAATGCTAAGCGGTGCCTGCAGTGCAGAGTCTCAGACGCTCCTCCTTGTGCCAGACTTTAACTCTTTGATAGCCATGGTGCTTGTAAATCTGTGGAAAAGAAATGGCGTTAAAGCTTTTAACACAACGAAAGTCCGTTTATTAGAAAGCTCTATAATGGGGCCTTCATACATGCCAGAAAAATCCACCAGAATGTACACAGCATGAGGACTGCCCCCATATTATACTATGGGGTTGAGAAGTGTCAATCCCTGGCCAGTGTTCCTCTGTGTAAATAGTGATGCGTTGCAGCTTTTCTAAAACAGAATGGGGGTCATTTCCAAACCTTTTTGGTGTCAAAATGTTTGCAAGACTCTTTTTTGTGACCTTTTAAATGCCTGTGCGCCAATATTTTTTAACACCAGTGTTTTAATGAGAGCCTTCATAGACCGCTATAGAAAGCAGCTGGAAACATGAAAGCCTCTGTTATTAGATTTCTGGGTACTTTTGCTTCTGCCATAGGCGGACGTGAGCTTTTTGTGATTCATGTCATACTTTGCCACATGGGAAACTGGGGTGTTTATGCTGGTATTGTAGCTGAGGAACGTACGCTGTGTCTACAGTGTCTCTGCTTTAGGGATCTGTAACTTAATTCCATTGTTTTTCTCTCTCCAGGTGGAGTTATAAGTTATGTTGGCTCCAGTGGCTCTTCACCAAGTCGGACCAGTCCCGTATCACTGTACAGTGAATGCTCAACTGGAAGTCCACAGAGTGGAGCCCCACACTACCCATCCTACCTGCCGCCATCACCTTCCCACTCTTACTGTGCCAGCTCAGGGGGGGAGACCTCTCCTGGTTCATCTTATGGCCTGGCTTCATCTCCTGCTGGACTCCACGTGGCACTTGATGATGGAAGCAGGGTATCACCAAGCAAAACATCCAGCAGCATAACAAGTAAGGAAACGTTAAGTACCCAGGGGCAGTTGTATGAGTAGTATAATATAACATAATCACCGGAAGTTTTTTTTTATACTAACATATACTGTACGTGTTTCCTTCATTTTACAGAATTGAATGGAATGGTCTTACTATGTAAAGTCTGTGGAGATGTTGCCTCTGGATTCCATTATGGAGTACATGCCTGTGAGGGCTGCAAGGTGAGCACAAAATATAAAAAGGCATAACACTAATAGGCTGGTGGGACATACAATATTTAGGAATTCCTAGATAACTTAAAGATATATCTCTGACTTTTAAAGGATTATTTATTATTATAGCGCCTCTTATTCCATGGCGCTCTACATATGGAAAAGGGATGTACATACATAAAACAGAACAAGTACAGTAAGCATGAACTAGATAATTTACAAATTGGTGCAGAAGGATAGAAGACCCACAAGGGCTTTCAATCTACAAGGAATGGGAGAAGGATACAGTAGGTGAGGGTAAAGCTGGTTATACAGCGGTATAGTGGCAGCAGGGTTACTGTAGGTTGTAGGCTTGTCTGAAGGGGTGAGTGAAGGAGGTCTTGTGAGGATCTGAGGATACGTGTGGGAAAGTACCAGGAGATCAGGTCTCAAATGTATGGGGTGGAGGGGAGAGGTTATGAACAGCTTTCTATGTCATAGTTCATAGGATGATGATTTGGGCTGTTGCTCTGGAGTTATTTCTTGCCTAATATGTCAAGTACCTTAACTCAAAGACGGTTATACTCAGTAAACTATGGATGTGTAATGAATTTAAGGGCGATTTTGGCTATTTTTAGGGCCTTGTATTTCTGTATTCTTGATACATGAGGAATCCAATGATTAAACATGTGTCCCTTCTTTTCAAGGGTTTTTTCCGGCGCAGCATCCAGCAGAATATTCAGTACAAGAAATGTTTGAAAAATGAGACCTGCTCCATTGTGCGGATTAACAGAAACCGATGCCAGCAGTGCCGCTTTCGAAAGTGTCTTGCAGTGGGCATGTCTAGAGATGGTGTGTATCTTCAGTAGTTAGCACTTCTCTCATGTTACCAGTATTTCAGCTACTTGTGTATTAATACTTATTTTTTCTTTGTAGCTGTGCGGTTTGGTCGTATTCCAAAAAGAGAAAAACAACGAATGCTGGCAGAGATGCATAGTGCAATGAGTCACATTGCTGGGGGCCATTTTGGGAGAAGGAGTCCCGTTCCACTTCAGCCACAACAAATTCGTTCTTCATCTCCACCTCACATGGGCCCATCCTGTCCTTCACCTCCTTCTATCTCAGAACCCTATCCCCAATACCCACAACAGCTGACACCTCCACGCTCTCCCAGTCCAGAACGTGTTGATGATGTTATTGGTCAGGTGGCCCAGGCTCATAGACAAATATTTATCTACGCCCATGAAAAGATTAGTGGAAAGGTGACATCCTGGGAGCACCCTCATGAGAACCAACCATCTGCGTGCTGGACTCAAAACAGTGGAGAGCACAGAGAAAACCGCAGTGTTCCCCTGGTAAGACATCTGTGTGTTTCTCATGCATCATTAAATCTTCCAAGATGGAATCATTTAGATACAGAATAATATTCTTTATTATTACCGAAATTCCTTTATATCCTTATGGAACATGCATGAAACGTTTTAGTATGAAATAAAGTATTTAGTTATACCTTTTTCTCTCCAGGCATGTCCTATGAGTGCTCTACCCCGTGGAGGTCCACCTCGCTCTATGCAGGAGGTCTGGGAGGATTTTTCACTAAGCTTTACCCCAGCTGTGCGGGAGGTGGTTGAATTTGCCCGTCATATTCCTGGCTTTCAAGACTTGACTCAACAAGATCAAGTCACCCTGCTAAAGGCTGGAACATTTGAGGTAAGTTGTGATGAGTCATTATATTTAGTATTCACATGGCTATCAACTCTCTCTCTTGCAGGTCAACCTGTTTGTTTTCCTTGTGTTTAATTATGGCCACCTCTGTTCTTCATATAGGTCCTCATGGTGCGATTTGCCTCCTTGTTCGATGTGCGGGAACGCTCCTTGCGTTTTCTCAGTGGAGCTACATACTCTCTACCAGAGCTTCAAGCAATGGGGATGGGTGAGCTTCTTAGCTCAATGTTTGACTTCAGTGAAAAGCTGGCATCTCTTAACCTGACCCACGAGGAACTGGGGATCTTCACTGCACTTGTCCTTGTTTCTGCAGGTCAGTTCTTATTCAAAGTATGACAGGAAGTTATGAATGGATAACTCTGGTGTAGATTTCAGTATTGACTCATGGACCTTCACAGATGCATCACAATTATTAAGAGGAGTGCACCTCTTAATAATTGTGGTGGATCTGATGCAAGCTGGGGATAGATTATTGATAAATGTTCCCTCAAGTGAAATAACTCAAACCTTTCTGCTATAGTAGCTGCTTATTCCTCCCAACTCTATAGAAATGCATGTATATGTGGTGTCCGAGTACGAATATTAGTTTTTGCTAATATCTGACCTCTAATTACAACATCTCAAGTGCAATTTAAACATCATGGCCCTGATTTACTAATCATAAAAATGGTGTAATCTTAGGCAGGTTGTCTAGACCTGCACCAGATTTATCACAGGGACTAAGCCTGTGTGATAAATCTGGTGCAATGGATAGAATTTTTTTCTGACTCTATAGCAACTATTGGTTGGCTTATTTTCAGACAGATTTTTATGCCAGAATTGCGGCAAACGTTTGACCCAAAACAGCACAATTTAGGATCTTCCCCCTTACTTACTTACCGCTAAGTCCGCCCCTGTATGCACTAAATGACTGTGTGCACCCTTGCACCTCCTTCTTCCTTTCCAGGCCCACACTCTCCTTCTTGATAGGGCCAGGTGTCTGCATAAGTTTCTTGCCAGACCCTGTCAATGAAGGAGGATAAGGGGCTGGCAGAGGAAGCAGGAGGAGCAAAGGAATACTGAGTGGCTTGGACCCACACTTGGTGCACTTAAGTGCTCATTTGCATATGGATAAAAAGTAAAATGTATCATTATATTCAGCTGAGCTAGGCTTACAAGGTATGGTGCCTGGTTTAACAGTGATTTTCCTGGTCACAGATTCCTTTTAACCCCTTTGCAACATGTGCTGTATCTGTACCGTACATGTTGGATCTATAAAGATGGCACCCCCTCAGGAATGAAGCCAGTGCCATAGCCACCAGGTGCCTGCTGTTTTGCACAACAGACACCTGGATGCATTGTTTGTGATGGACGATAATGCCAGTCACACACATTTAAACCCTCAGATGCCACGGTCAATTGCCATAAAACTATGGGGAAATTGTTTTTTTGTTTTTTTTTTCCAATTCCACTCCATTCGGAATTTTTTTTCCAGTTTCTTAATGCAATATTAAATGTACATATGCCATTACAAAGTACAACTTGTCCCGCAAAAAATAAGGCCTCATACAGCTATATGAACGGGAAAATAAAACAGTTATGGCTCCCAGAAGGCAGGGAGTAAAAAACGAAAGTGCAAAAATGGAAAATTGCTTTGTCAGGAAGGCATTACATAATGCAACTGATATCATTCCATAGAGAGAGATTCTTTGTATCATCTTCTGCTAATAGACGAGAGTAGAGATGAGCGAACGTGCTCCTAACAAGCACTGTAGTGCTCGGCTCCCCTGCGCTCGCATGGGCGCAGGCATCCGCTTCCGTCGGGTGAGGAGGACAGATCCGGATGCCTGCGCCCATGCGAGCGCAGGGGAGCCGAGCGCTACAGTGCTCGTTACGAGCACATTCGCTCATCTCTAGACGAGAGTCCTGAAACCAGGATGCACGAGTATGGTATTTGAAAATGGCTTTTCTAAATCAGACACTTGATATGATGGGACAGAGTGCCATGCTTCCAAGCTGATAATGATGTGTATGGAGATGCCAGTGTTTTTCCACTAGGAGCAATAGTGTAGATTGTTCTCGTCTGCTAGTAGGACAACACCTCTTCTGTATCTATAACTAGAGGGTAACATTGTTACTGTTCATTTCTGGATCACTTTTAATACTTTCTTCTTTATTTTGCCACAGATCGATCTGGAATGGAGAATGCTTCATTGGTTGAGCAGCTGCAGGAGACGCTGATACGCGCTCTTCGCTCTCTCATCCTGAAAAACAGTCCAAACGACATTTCCCGTTTCACAAAGCTACTACTGCGGCTGCCAGACTTGCGGACCCTTAACAGCATGCACTCGGAGAAACTGCTGTCATTCCGTGTCGACACACACTGAAGCTAATGGTATCTGCATGGGCACCAACATTACAAGCCTTCTCCTGGTTGCATTATCGACTTTGTCACTTCCGGAGGAAAGAACTGATGACAAACATTGTACTGAGGGAGAAATGGGGGTTGGAAAATATCTAAGGACTATGATGTCAACCTCCGTTGTTACTGATGACGTCATTGGATAGGCACAAAAATGACCACTGGCATGTCTAGAGTGGGGCACGCGATGCAGGAGCTGCAGTGCCACGTGTATATTTATACATATATACATGTGTAAATATGTTACTGTCATACAGTGTCAACCATTGTGTAAATATTTGTGTGTATATCAGTTGTGCAAAATATAAATATTTTATGACACCCTTCACTCGTGTGTGTTGTCGCACCCTCTATCCATTATACCACGTATATCAGATAGGAACATGCAGTGTACATCTGTAGTATTAACTGTTAAACTGAACCAGGTGCTTCAAAGGGTCAAGATAATCTCTCCAAAGAGTCACTCATCTAATCAAAATGCATGGATGTGGCTTCATGTGAGGACTCCGATAAGGTTCAGGTGTATAGGAACCCTCTGCGCTTCACAGCCTGGTGACTGATGGACAGAGCCACCTGCCCTACAGCGACCCTTACTGAAGCAGTGCTCTGTGTAGGTATACAGTACATATATGCAAATTGTCTGTGTACATACAGTATACGTTGTATTTATATTTTGTAAATATTTATATCTAAAGTACAAGATTGATCTGTAAATAAAATCAGTTTCAACAGTCTGTCGCTTTGGCACTTAATGACAGGGTTATCCTGTTCCTGCAGGGCCAAACTATTTGATACCAGTTTCAAAGTAAACACTGAAACACAAAGTAAACAGTAAGAGGAAATACGCCTATATTGGGCGTATTTCAGTCGCAGATTGCAGGGCAACGTTTAGTTGGGCCGCAGTGTGCAACTTCTCCCCCCTCACACCAGGTCTAAAATTGTGGACAGGGAAGGGGACAGCACAGAAGGCCGGTCTCATTTACCATCTTCTATGCCTGTTTTAAGCGTAGAAAAAGTTCTAAATGTAAGACAGCTTGGAAGCTTTCTTACATTTAGAACTGGCGGAGGACTCGCCAAAGTTATGAAGAGGCTGGCTCAAGCAGATCCACCGCCAGCTTAGGGGTTTATTAAGACTGGGGTCTAAAATGCCGGTCTTATTAACTGTGCTCCTGTAAATGTTTTTAGATTGGGCAATTGGTTACAGCACAGAACTGCAATCTAATGTGGAATGTCTCAAGACGGAAAACAGAGAGAAAAAAGAGGGATATTCAAACTCCTATAGGAGAAAATGTCACTCAATGTCCTTGACCCCCACCATTAGTAAAAATGACCCCCACCATTAGTAAAAATGAGGTTGCGTGACGCTCATTCAATTTGACCTGTCCTAAAGGACAAAATGACATTAGCTGGTTGTGTCAACATTTCATTTTATACTTTATTTCTCAGATATTTCTTTTAAGAGTCCAACACTTATCAGGTCTCATAAATGTTGTAACTAGATTGATCAGCACTTCTGTGGTATTCGTTTGTGTGCATCATTCTTGCTTATAGAAAGTAAATCTTATTAAATGGGTATTACAGAGACTTCCATATGCCATAAATGTCTCTAGATCACACCTCTAGGACCCGAGTGACCCTTGTTATGTTGTAGCAAATGGCCCGCAATGGGCATGGCAGTGAAGAGACATGAGCCATATTAAAGGCTGTGGGTGAGAGCACCAAAACAAATCCAGTTACGGTTGTGTATCTCTAACATTAAAAAAAAAATCAACCTATTTGACAAAATGTCCATAGATAGTAATTCAGTAGAAGATCGGCATCACACAACTGAACAGACTAGCATCGCTCCACACTCTACTGTAGTGCCACCTAGTGGTGAAGTACTGTACTACATGCCAGAAGTGTGACATAAAGGTTAGATCTTCTACTGGACAGGTTATACACATAAAGGCTAGGTTCAGATCATCTGATTAATCAGAAAAACAGGAAAAAAACACACAGATACTTTATTTTAAGCATCTGTTATGCTCAATTATGCACATTTTGCATCAGTTTTAGTTATTTCTGTCTGAGATCTGTTATTTTAGGCAGAAAAAAAATGGAGGATTCATCTCAGTGGAGCCGCAAAAGATGCAGACAGCACACCCGTATGCTGTCCACATCTGTAAGTCTGTTCCACGGCTACGCAAAGAAATAGAACATGTCCTAGTCTTCTCCGTTTTGAGGACATTTCTGAAGGAGTTAAAAAAAATGGCAGCATGCACTCGACCAGTATCTGTGTTTTGTATGAGCCTTAAAATGGATATGCATAACGGATGCTTAAAGGGGCTCTGCAGTTGTTTAAAACTGATAATCTATCCTCTGGATAGATCATCAGCCTCTGATCGGCGGCGGTCCGACACCCGGGACCCCCGCCGATCAGCTGTTTGAGAAGGCAGCGGCGCTGCAGGAGTGCCACGGCCTTCTCTGTGTTTTCCTCAGGCCCAGTGACGTCACGACTAGTATCACTGGCCTGGACACGGCTAAGCTCCATTCATGTGAACAGAGCTTAGCCCCGCCCAGGTCAGTAATACTAGTCGAAAAAACTGCAGAACCCCTTTAAAATAAAGGATCTGTTTTTATTTTCTCTGATGGATCAGAAGAATGGAAAGCGAAACAGTGATTTGAGCATTGCCTAAGACAGGTATCTTTCCCGATCTTCCCTAATCGTGCACACTTGGCTCTGTCTATGGGCAGGTTAAAGTTTTGATTTCATCTAATCAAAACCATCTCCACAAGAAAAGCCTCATTCACACATCAGTGTTTTGGTCAGTGATTTCCATCAGTGATTGTGAGCCAAAACCAGGATTGGAGCCTCCACAGACATGAGATATAAGGGAAAGATCTTCACCTGTTCTGTGTTTAGAGACACACCTGGTTTTGGCTCGAAATCACTGACCGAACACTGACGTGTCAATGAGGCATAAGGGTATGGTCACAAGGTAAGAAAAATCCAAGATGTATTTGTCATAGACTCTGTGGCAGAAATTGAAGGTTATTGTGGTTTGTCAGTTTGCATGGCGTGGATCAGCGCATGGTTTTAGTCCCACACACATCAAGAATGAACATGAATTTTCAACTACATGACGGAATTTGGTGAAGAAAATGCAGAAAAATACCTAAAACACTGTGTGAACAAACCTTAAGAGTGCAGTGACATGGGGCGGATTTTCCTTTGTGGGTTTTGCCGCCATTACCGGTAGTTGCAGATTTTGCCAACCTGCCCTATGCATTGAAAATGGTGAAATCTGTGGTGGAAATATGCAGCATAAATTGACATTTTGATGATTTAAAGTCTTCCCTGAAGGTCAATTTACGCAGCTTGTGGATGAGATTTAATTAAAGGGGTTGTCCAGGATTTTGATATTGAAGGCTTATCCATAGGATAGGTGGGGGTCTGATACCGTCGATGAGCTGTTACCTTGTAGCTCTAACTCCGGAAATTGGCGCCAAGGCTACTACTCTGTTTATTGTGCAGTGGCCAGAACTGGTTACTTCAGCACTGGTCCCATTCATTTCAATAAGAGCAGCGCTGCAGTTATCAGCTTCGTGCACTGCCCAATAAAAAGAGCTGTGTATTTCCAGCATAGACATCTGGAAAATAGAAATAATTATATATTAGGACAATCTTCCTTGAGGGTACAGCTACATGGCGACATTGGTCGAGCGACAGCTGTCCCATAGAAATTAATGAGATCACCGCATCAGTTGCAAGGAATCCAGCAGTGTTGGATATCTTGCGACTGGCGCTGCAATCCCATTCATTCCTATGGGATCACCGCTATTTTGTGATCCTGGCTGCAAATAGTGTAGTGTCACTGTACTCTTAGATCCTTTCCTGTAAGAACAATTCCAGCTGTAATGCCACCAGACCTCTGTGTCATGGCCACGAATCTCAGACCCCCTGTGAGCCTACTGAATCGGACTTAGATAACCATAGTACTGTAATATTTACTATAGGGATCACTCGGTTGTGTTATGCCTGTGGTTTTCAAGGACCCATACTCTATGATGTGTTTGAGGGATCTGTAATCACAGACAAAAAGTGGGCATGCTTTCATGGTGTCACCACAGATCCACCACTGATGTGAAAATACTGTATATACATTAAAGCAGGGGCGGACACAGACAGCAGAGGGCCCCTGTGCAAGGAATGTATCTGGGCCCCGCCTAACCCCTCCCTTCCCCGGATATAACCACTTCTCCCCCTACTCAGTCCATCTGACATTTCATGCTCCCGATGCTTTCCCTTTCTGCTTTCACTGGCATCGATGGATGGCTTTACAGGCTAGGGCGGCACTAAAGCCCATCTGTTAGTGCTGGTGATGTTACCAGGCTCACTGATAGGCGGAAGTCCCCCCTCCCCATAGTACCCCCAGTGGTAATAAGGCTCCCTACAGTGCCCTCGGTATTAATAAGGCGCCCCCAATAGAAATAAGGCCAATCTATAAGGCACTCCTATGGAACCCTCAGTAGTAATGCCCTCCACCACTGCCTACAATGTTACCTGCAGTGCCCCCTGTAATTATAATGCCCCCTGCAGTACCCCCTGGAATTATATTCTCTGTAGTGCCCCCATAAATTATAATGCTTGTCCTCTCCCTACAGTCTTATATACCATGAAGTCCCATGTAAATAACACCAATCCTCTCCCTCCAGTCTTTTATACCATGCAGTCCTATGTAAATAATACCAGTCCTCTCCCTCCAGTCTTTTATACCATGCAGTCCCATGTAAATAATACCAGTCCTCTCCCACCAGTCTTCTATACAATACAATCCCATGTAAAAAACATCACTCCTCTCCCTCCAGTCTTCTATACCATGCAGTCCCATGTAAATAACACCAGTCCTCTCCTATGAAAAAGAGAGAGTGATGGTGCGCCAAGGCGGACTATGCGTTCTAGGGCTATAACAATAGCAATGATACCAAATATTGGAGTCTATGTCCAAAGATAATTTGGAAATAGTGATGAACCGAATGGTGATAAAATGACTTACTTCACTGAGGAGGGGTCTTGGCTATGGGGGTCAGCCACAGTCAGTACCACCTCCTCCGCCGGGATCGCGTATAGTGTGGTGAAAGTTGAGGTCAGCCAAAAATGTAGGGCATCTTCATCAACAAATCTTTCTTTATTTTCTTATCCAAGCTCAACGCGTTTCGGGGAGTAATAGATTCCCCTTCTTCAGGAGCAGAAACAATAACCTGCTCCTGAAGAAGGGGAATCTATTACTCCCCGAAACGCGTTGAGCTTGGATAAGAAAATAAAGAAAGATTTGTTGATGAAGATGCCCTACATTTTTGGCTGACCTCAACTTTCACCACACTATACGCGATCCCGGCGGAGGAGGTGGTACTGACTGTGGCTGACCCCCATAGCCAAGACCCCTCCTCAGTGAAGTAAGTCATTTTATCACCATTCGGTTCATCACTATTTCCAAATTATCTTTGGACATAGACTCCAATATTTGGTATCATTGCTATTGTTATAGCCCTAGAACGCATAGTCCGCCTTGGCGCACCATCACTCTCTCTTTTTCATATGTCTCGGCGGTAACCTTCACGGTAAACCGTTTCTTGCCTCTTTGAATGGGCGGCTGCCTCCCTTGGACTAGCTAACTCACGGGACAATACTCCCGAATTATTATAATACATATATTTTATATTTTATATATTATTTATTATATTTCATTTCCTTAACACTATTATTTCTCCACGGGCGCGCTCGTTCAACTCACTTCTGAGTAACACTCCTTATTTTTCTCTCTACTACCAGTCCTCTCCTGCCAGTCTTCTATACAATACAGTCTCATGTAAATACCAGTCCTCTCTCTCCAGTCTTCTATATAATACAGTCCCATGTAAATAACTTAAATCCCCTCCTTCAGCTCCCTCCAAACACATAGCCCCATGTAAATAACATCACTCTTTACCCCCCAATCTTCTGTAACATACAGTCCCATGTAACTAACACCGTCCCCTCCCTTCAGCCCCTCTAACATACAGTCCCAGTTAAATGACATTTCCCTCCCACTAAGCAGGGAGGAGGTATAATGGGGAGAACCACATCTCCCAGCATGTCTCTGGCACTTACATTCATTCCATGGCATCACAGGTCTCCACTGCTGAGCCCTGCCTTTCTCTGCACTGGTCACATCATGGTGACCTCATCACAGGTCCTATCACCACTGACACTGCTGAAAAGATCACATGACTATGATGTCATTGCAGGTCCTTCAGCTATGGAGTTTAAGCAGAATGGGCAGCAGATTCACAGTAAGTCCTAATCATGGCCCCCTCTGCTGGCACTGGGAAGAGCCCCCTCCCTCTCTGGGCCCCTGTGCAGCTGAACCTGCTGCACAGGCGGTATGTCCGCCCCTGCATTAAAGGTAATGGCTACATGAGTAGTCCGTGGAGCCCAAGGACAGCACACGTCTGTGATTCACTCACATGTGAAAGAGGCCTAATTCACACGTCAGTGATTTCCATCAGCTGCGGTAAAAGTGTATTGTGAGTGGACAAATGGACTACGAAGGTGTGCCAGTGTGGACAGACACACTACAGTGGAGCAGCTCACCACCAAAATGAAAAAGGCTACAACAATTCAGTGAAGCCTACTGTGTATGGGTTTCAGAAGCAGATGGATGGATGGTTACTGCATCTCTGGTAACAAACTTGCATCAGCAGAAAAGGCTTCAATTTTTGCGGCAGTATTGGAATTGGACCTCCGCTGATTTGCAAAAGATTATTTTCTCCAATGAGTCATGTTTTCTGCTTCATTGAACGAATGGACATTGTAGTGTCAGCTGAGAACAGGTGAGAAACATCAGAGAACAAACACCCTGCAACCATGGCTGAAAGAACACAAGTTCTTGGCACCGTTATGGTCTAGGGCAGTGATGGCGAACCTTTTAGAGATTGAGTGTCCAAACTGCAACCTAAAACCCACTTATTTATTGCAAAGTGCCAACACGGCAATTTAACCTTAATACTACAGTCCAATATAGTATATCCTCCATGTAATATAATAGCCTGCCTACATTCAGTGAGCTGTCTGTGCTGTTCATAGTGCGCCCTGCGCTGATGAATGGCAGGAAAAGTCTAAGGCATATTGGTACACCATAGACTTTTTCCAGGGCGTGGGTGCCCACAGAGAGGGCTCTGAGTGCCGCCTCTGGCACCCGTGCCATAGGTTCGCCATCACTGATCTAGGGAATGTTTTTGTGGCTCTGGGCCCACTCAACCATGTGGAGGGCACTATTAATAAATGCGGGTATGAATCTATCCTTGCAGATCACATACACCCAGACATGCTGATTATCTTCCCTGGGACGGATGAGAACTTCCAGCAAGAGGACAGATGGCTAGAAATGTTAGACATTGATTGGAAGAGGATGACTTAGGCCCCATTCACATGACCATATGTACATTTCCGCATCTTATCCACATTTTTGCGGATAAGATGTGGAACCATACGGACCCATTCATTTTTCCATAGGAGAAAAAAGTTCCCCCACAAAAAAAAATAAAACATGTCCTATACTTGGCCGCAAAATTACGTCCGTAGCCCCATTAAAGTCAATGGGTCCGCAAAATTGCGGAACACTACGGAAGACTTTCCGTATGTCTTCCGTTCGGTTTTTATACAGCTCACGGAATGCATATGGTCGTGTGAATGGGGCCTAAGACTTCCAAGTACTATCCTGGCCTTCTAATTCCCCAGACTTGAACCCATCTGTGGGACCACCTTAACCCTTTCATGCTGAAAGGTAGTTAAAACCTTCGTGACCAGGCAAAATTTTGCTGTTTTGGCATGCTTCAGTTTACTTACACGTATCTTTAAAACCGTTTGGCATATCAATATGATTTATGCCTTGTTTTTTTAAGGACAAAATGCATTATATTTGTAAGTATTTTTTTTATATATATGGTGCATATATTTTTAATAATAATTGCTCAAATGTGCAAAAATCTAAAATTTTTGCATAAATAGATATTTAATGATGATTTTTTTCATGTAAACATCATGTTATTAAAATAAAAATGGCCAATATTTATTTGTCTGCTTCTACTGATTTTGGGCATACCCAATATGTGTGCTTCAGACACTTTTTTTGGCATTTTTCAGGACTTAACAAGACAGTGGACATTTTGGCTTTTTTCAGCCATTTTCACAAGTCTTTCATTTTGAACACCATGTTGCATTCAAGGCTACCCTGTGATGAAAAAACAAAGGAATACCCCCCAAAAAGCTATTATTGGCAATTGTGGACACCCCAGAAAGTTCAAAAAAGTATATACCGTAGGACTAGCACTATTCTGTTTTTTCTAGTTTGTTTTAAATGGTGGTGGAAAAATATTGAAAATCACAAATTTTGGCATAAATGGAGTTTTAATGATGATTTTTTTAATGTAAACATCATGTTACTAAAATAAAAATGACCAATATTTATTTGTCTGCTTCTACTGATTTTGGGCATACCCAATATGTGTGCTTCAGACACTTTTTTTGGCATTTTTCAGGGCTATAACAAGACAGTGGACATTTTGGCTTTTTTCAGCCATTTTCACAAGTCTTTCATTTTGAACACCATGTTGCATTCAAGGCTACCCTGTGATGAAAAAACAAAGGAATACCCCCCAAAAAGCTATTATTGGCAATTGTGGACACCCCATAAAGTTCAAAAAAGTATATACCGTAGGACTAGCACTATTCTGTTTTTTCTAGTTTGTTTTAAATGGTGGTGGAAAAATATTGAAAATCACAAATTTTGGCATAAATGGAGTTTTAATGATGATTTTTTTCATGTAAACATCATGTTACTAAAATAAAAGTGACCAATATTTATTTGTCTGCTTCTACTGATTTTGGGCATACCCAATATGTGTGCTTCAGACACTTTTTTTGGCATTTTTTCAGGGCTATAACAAGACAGTGGACATTTTGGCTTTTTTCAGCCATTTTCACAAGTCTTTCATTTTGAACACCATGTTGCATTCAAGGCTACCCTGTGATGAAAAAACAAAGTAATACCCCCCAAAAAGCTATTATTGGCAATTGTGGACACCCCATAAAGTTCAAAAAAGTATATACCGTAGGACTAGCACTATTCTGTTTTTTCTAGTTTGTTTTAAATGGTGGTGGAAAAATATTGAAAATCACAAATTTTGGCATAAATGGAGTTTTAATGATGATTTTTTTCATGTAAACATCATGTTACTAAAATAAAAGTGACCAATATTTATTTGTCTGCTTCTACTGATTTTGGGCATACCCAATATGTGTGCTTCAGACACTTTTTTTGGCATTTTTCAGGGCTATAACAAGACAGTGGACATTTTGGCTTTTTTCAGCCATTTTCACAAGTCTTTCATTTTGAACACCATGTTGCATTCAAGGCTACCCTGTGATGAAAAAACAAAGTAATACCCCCCAAAAAGCTATTATTGGCAATTGTGGACACCCCAGAAAGTTCAAAAAAGTATATACCGTAGGACTAGCACTATTCTGTTTTTTCTAGTTTGTTTTAAATGGTGGTGGAAAAATATTGAAAATCACAAATTTTGGCATAAATGGAGTTTTAATGATGATTTTTTCATGTAAACATCATGTTACTAAAATAAAAATGACCAATATTTATTTGTCTGCTTCTACTGATTTTGGGCATACCCAATATGTGTGCTTCAGACACTTTTTTTGGCATTTTTCAGGGCTATAACAAGACAGTGGACATTTTGGCTTTTTTCAGCCATTTTCACAAGTCTTTCATTTTGAACACCATGTTGCATTCAAGGCTACCCTGTGATGAAAAAACAAAGGAATACCCCCCAAAAGCTATTATTGGCAATTGTGGACACCCCAGAAAGTTCAAAAAAGTATATACCGTAGGACTAGCACTATTCTGTTTTTTCTAGTTTGTTTTAAATGGTGGTGGAAAAATATTGAAAATCACAAATTTTGGCATAAATGGAGTTTTAATGATGATTTTTTTCATGTAAACATCATGTTACTAAAATAAAAATGACCAATATTTATTTGTCTGCTTCTACTGATTTTGGGCATACCCAATATGTGTGCTTCAGACACTTTTTTTGGCATTTTTCAGGACTTAACAAGACAGTGGACATTTTGGGCTAGTCACATTTTTCAGGATCTTTGGCAGGTTTAACATCAGCAAGATCTTCATTTATGATCTACTGGTCATAATAAATTTGTTAATAAAGGTTACAAATATACCAGAATGTATTCAATGAAGGGTATATAGTAGAGTAATATTTTTATGGGGTTGGGCGAAGGATAAACTTTTGAGGTACGAAGTTGAAAATATGGCTTTATATGTTTTTGACAAATAATAATAAAGATGGAATTTTATGGAAAATTATGGAATATTTGTTTTCAGTTTGAATGTATTATTTGGAAAAGTTCAGAAACGTGCCTGTGTGTGATAAATTTTAAAGCACTCATTGAGGCACAAGGCTGGCAGTGAAGGACAGTCTGGACAGTAGTAACGTGTTTCAACTCTCATTCCTCTTTTAGAGCATACACGGCATCTTCTTTGGGGGTACTTTTTTGACCCTGTTGTGGGGATCGTTGCTATAAAATGTCGCTCTGTCAGTCTTTTTACATCTTCTGATTCTATAGGGAGAGATGGACCCAAATTTGGGAAAAGGAGACCCTCAATGACTTGTTCTTGGTAATCAAGAAATGTCCCTGAATTGCTTGTTTTCTTGTATAAAATAAAAGAATTATATGTGGCCACATGAAACAAATAAATTACTAATTTCTTATACCAAGTATAGGATTTTCTTGATACTTGGTATGGCTGTAAAACTTGGTCCGAAAGGTCCACTCCCCCCATATACTTATTGTAGTCAATGATTGACACAGGCTTTTGTTTTGGGGTGGTGGAACCTAGTTCCTCAACAGCTGTTGTGGCATCTGTGTGGATTGAGCTAAGGATAAATATATCTCTTTTGTCCTTGTACTTAAGGGCAAGTAGCTCTCCACTGCGAAGCCCACCAGACTCCCCCTTTTTAAATTTAGCATTCACCAGTGACTGTGGAAACCCTTGCCGATTCTTGCGAATGGTCCCACAAGCCCCTGTGTTTTTTGCAAGCAAATTTCTGAAAAGCGGTATGCTTGTGTAATAATTGTCTACATACAGAATGTAGCCTTTTTGCAGTAATGGGTTAAACAGATCCCAAACTATTTTTCCATTTGTCCCTAGATAGGGAGGGCATTCTGGTGGGTTTAATTTGCTGTCCTTTCCTTCATAAATGCGGAATGATGACGTATACCCTGTTGAACTTTCACACATCTTATAGATTTTAATTCCAAACCTTGCCCTTTTGGATGGAATATACTGTTTTATGTGGAGTCTCCCTTTAAATTTTACAAGGGACTCGTCAATAGACATGTTTTGGGTGGGGGTATAGAGCTCTAAAAATAATTTTGACAGCTCTGTGATGATGGGTCTAATTTTGTAAAGCCTATCAAATTCAGGTGCATTTTTAGGGGGGCACTGGTTGTTATCATTGAAATGGCAAAATCTCATTAGCATCTCATACCGTGTTCTTGGAAGGATGGCAGAAAAAGCAGGGGTAGTTAGAACAGGGCGCGTGGACCAGTAAGATCGTATACTTGGTTTTTTAACAAGTCCCATGGCAAATGTAAGGCCTAGAAATTTTTTTATCTCCTGAATGTTTGTTGGGTGCCATATGTTTGGTCTAGCATAATAGGAGCGTGGATTTTTTGAGACAAACTGGGATGCATACAAATTTGTCTGGGTAACAATGTGCTCTAATAAATCATCTTTGATGAACAAATTAAAAAAATCAACAGGGGCTAAATCTTCAACCTCTACATTTATACCTGGGATGGCAGTAAAGTCAGGGACAAATGGGGTTGCAGAATTTGCAGCTTCCCATCTTGGGAAAGTTACATCAAAAAGAGTTCTGGACTGGGCTTCTTCACTGGTGCTAGGCAAGTCGCTTGTTGCAATTATACTCTGAATTGGAGAGGTTTCTCCAAAAGCCCCCTCTGAATCCCCTTGATTGATCCTTTCTGAGGATGGTCCAGAATGGCAGCTGCTTTCTGAGTTTTCACTTTCACTGAGAGCGAAACCCTCAAAATCCTCATCCCCATCTGACACTACACTCTCCTCACTGTCAGAACATAACAGAGCAAATGCCTCCTCTGCTGTGTACAGCTGATGTGCCATGGTTATATTGTAACTCTTTTTTATACAGCGATCCGTACAGAAGTAGTTATAGTATAATGTGTAACTGCTGAATGGATTGCTGAAAGGATCAGTTAACTGCTGAATGGATTTTTGAACTGATCAATTAACTGCTGAATGGATTTATGAACTGATCAATTAACTGCTGAATGGATTTATGAACTGATCAATTAACTGCTGAATGGATTTCTGAACTGATCAATTAACTGCTGAATGGATTTATGAACTGATCAATTAACTGCTGAATGGATTTTTGAACTGATCAATTAACTGCTGAATGGATTTATGAACTGATCAATTAACTGCTGAATGGATTTATGAACTGATCAATTAACTGCTGAATGGATTTCTGAACTGATCAATTAACTGCTGAATGGATTTCTGAACTGATCAGTTAATTGCTGAATGGATTTCTGAACTGATCAATTAACTGCTGAATGGATTTATGAACTGATCAATTAACTGCTGAATGGATTTCTGAACTGATCAGTTAATTGCTGAATGGATTTCTGAACTGATCAATTAACTGCTGAATGGATTTATGAACTGATCAGTTAATTGCTGAATGGATTTCTGAACTGATCAGTTAATTGCTGAATGGATTTCTGAACTGATCAATTAACTGCTGAATGGATTTATGAACTGATCAGTTAATTGCTGAATGGATTTCTGAACTGATCAATTAACTGCTGAATGGATTTCTGAACTGATCAATTAACTGCTGAATGGATTTCTGAACTGATCAATTAATTGCTGAATGGATTTCTGAACTGATCAGTTCATTGCTGAATGGATTTTTGAACTGATCAATTAACTGCTGAATGGATTTCTGAACTGATCAATTAACTGCTGAATGGATTTCTGAACTGATCAGTTCATTGCTGAATGGATTTCTGAACTAATCAATTAACTGCTGAATGGATTTCTGAACTAATCAATTAACTGCTGAATGGATTTCTGAACTGATCAATTAACTGCTGAATGGATTTCTGAACTGATCAATTAACTGCTGAATGGATTTCTGAACTGATCAGTTAATTGCTGAATGGATTTCTGAACTGATCAATTAACTGCTGAATGGATTTCTGAACTGATCAATTAATTGCTGAATGGATTTCTAAATTGGACTTGAACTGTAGAAACTGATACATATGGTATATGTCTCTCTCTCCTGCTGTCACTCTCTCCTCCAATCTCTGCTGAATAAACTGATATTAACACTGGATCTGGTCTTGAAAGGTGTATATATATATATATATGATCTCTCTCTCTCTGACTTTCTCTGATCTTCTCTCCAGCTGTCACACTCTCTCTGACAGGAGATGATAAATTAACACCTGATCTGGCCTTGAAATATAAATGAATATATATGTGATCTCTCTCTTTTTCTCCTGCTGTCACTCTCTCCCCTTCCGATCTGACACTGACAGGAGAGGGAGGGGGAGAGGGTGTTTTATAGTCCCCCAAGAGCGGGAAGCTTGTTGCTGCAACAAACTTTCCTGCGATCGCTATGATAGCTTATCATAGCGATCACATGTCCGGCGCCTGAACCAATCAGGTACCGGACATTACCCCTGGCGCTGAGGCTGGTATTCAACAGCCTGTTAAGGGGTTAAGAGCAGTGCTGACACGGAAGGCATCGGTGGAGCGCAGAGACCCGGAAGACGTCGGTGGAGCGCAGAGACCCGGAAGACATCGGTGGATCGCAGAGACCCGGAACCCAGCGGTAGTTAATCTACATCGCCGCTGCACTGCCGTGCACATGGCGATGTAGGTTAACAGATTTATTCCCTGACATTGCCCACAGAGCAGAGGCTGTTAGCAACAGCTTGCTCTGTGGGCTTGCGGCAGTCTGACGGTCCCGATCGCCCGGCAAAACCGGGACATTAATCTACGTCGCTGCTGCACAAAGCCCAGCAAGCAGCGACGTAGATTTACCGTGGGCGGTCGGGAAGGGGTTAATCATTGTGTTTGCCCTATCGTCCTCCCTTAAACACCCTCCAGCAGCTGTGGGATGCACTGCAGTCAGCATGGCTCCAGATACCTGTGACAACCTACCAGAACCTTATTGAGTCACTCCCAGCCCATCTAGCTGCTGTCCATGCTGCAAACAGTGGTTAATCTGGATATTAGCTGGTGGTCATAATAATATGACTCACCTGTGTAGGAGTGCGCCCTACATAGACTGCAGCAATGCTTCTCATTGTCATATGGATATGTTATACTTGATTATTTGTGACTATATTTTATATGTCTTATCAGCTAAATGCACATCATCCAAATAAAAAAGGCAATCAAACTGGATGAAAACATTTTGAACAAGGGTTTCCATATATAAGGAGGCATGCAAGGCTGGATCCGTATGACTTAATGTACTGGCTGAATTACTGCACTGCATCAATAAAATCCCTGCACTAACCACCAACATTATGATTTAGTGCATATTCTAAAAACCTTACTAAGCAGATCCCCAGAGCCTCCATAGTATTCAGCCACAGAAGAAGCATTACCAAGATAATTCATTGTGGCGACCAGCTTACTATTTGAACGTTGTTTTGTATTGGAGCAACATAAAGGTAATAGGGTTTATTCTGGCGCAGGCTGGCACTGCCACAACCCTACCCATGGGAGGACAGGAGGACTTTGTGCTTGTTTGTCCCCCATATCCTTTCCATGATCCTTGGGTTGATTCCCAACAATTGTTAACTATTTAAGGACTGTTGACAGATTTTTATCCCCAATTAAAATAAGGGATGTAGTTAACCTGGGCCCTCATTGTCCAGGGGCCTATAGCAACACATAGGCTGTCTTCATGGTGAATATGCCCTTGTGTCCTTATATCGCAGGAATCAGAATAGGGACCTGGAACACTGCTCATCCAGAATGGTAAGCTAAACTGCTGCTACATTTACACATACAGAACAGTAGAAGACTGATCAGTGGAATCAATGTAATTCTGAAAAAGCTGCCATTAGTGTTTGTCACCCAGCATCTGGTATAGATCAAAAAGATAAAGAACCTACCTCATTCCAGACCTCAAGAAAATAGAAATAGGTTATCATAAAATAGTCAGTTTGGGTCAGGGGAGCCTTGGTCAACCCGGGAGATGTGGCTGACACACGCACATTGTTTACAGGACTGATCATGGTCGTGTGAATCAGCCCTTAGGGTACCTGCACACCCTGCAGAGTTTTATACAGAAAATATGCATGAAACCTGCACAAAAATCCACACTATTTATTGTGGTTTTGGTGCGTTTTTTGTTGCGGATTTTCAGGTTATGCTAACAACATTCAAGTCTGTGGGGAAAACCAGTATACAGAAGGTGCAAAAACACACAAACAATTCACACGCTGCAGATTTTGGTTGTACTATAAATGCTGTGAATGAAGACAGTAAGTACATTTCATTTGGGGACACAGGAACTCTGGGATGTCCTACAACAATCTCTGAGGTGGGAAAAAAGACAAGATGGCTAGACAGAACATTGATCCAACATCATCTGCAACACTTTGTGGCCAAAGCCCTGTTAGGCGGCTTTCACACATAGGTTTTTGCTGGTGTTTTCTGCACTTGTGTTTTTAGTGGCATTTTTGAACCTGTGACATCTAAAGGTCTAGGGGAAATACGATTTGCAGTACACACAAGTGTTCTGACATTTTTGTTAATTCTGGCTTCTTTTTAAAAATGCAGAATGTTGTAGCTACATAGTATGGCTGAATGACATAAGTCCATTAAGTTCAACCAGGGGATGTGAATTAAGAGAATGGCAGTGAGAATCCAGAATTTCAGGCTCCAGTTTGTTACTTACATGGCAGTCTGGTAATAGCACAGTCCAGAGCACAGGAACACACTTGTAGAGCACCAGAGTACGGGCGTAAAAACTTCAAGAGGGGCTGTCAATTGCAGACCTTGGGCAGTACCTAGGTCAATTGCAGAGCTTGGAACGTCTGGATAGGGGACAATGTAGCAGCTTTGCACACCTTAGCAGCTCAAGCCTGTTGGCGTACTGCCCAGGAAGCATCCACTGAAGAGGTGAAGTACAACACAAATCAGAAAGGAAGATCTAGTCCCTTTATACAACATGCCTTGATTAAGGCCAAGTGTACCATTCATCAGGGATGACAGTGAGTGAATCTAATCGCCAGAAAGGGTTGACAGAAGAGGTTACAGGTAAAGTAAGATTGCCACACAAATTCTGCTCCTTGGGAGGGACAGAAAGCACAGCCACTACAGAACGGATGGAGTTGGAAGCAGAAGGCTCTATCTACTGTTTAGTGGCCATTTTGGTGTATGAAATCTCAGCTGCCATTCAAGTGAAAACAAAGACCTTTCCAGCCTGAGGTTGGCATCTGTGGTCAGGACCATCCAGGGGACTGGAAGGAAATGGGATTCTTGGAAGATAAGAGGAGAGTGGATCCACCACAGAAGTGATCAGTGAACCTAGGGGGAAAGATGGATGGGCCAGTCGAGGAAAAGAGGGGGCTTGTCCCACCTGGAGAAGTTGGCTGCCTGGAGGGTCTGGAGTGAAACTGTGCAAAAGGGCCTACGGCAACTCCTGTCCGGGATCCTCATATAAAGAAGGAAAGGAAAAGGAACAAAAGCAGGATAGGGTCTCCATTGTAGTCTTGAGAACGCTAAATGTTTTTCTGTTAATGCCATCCAGCAATGGGAGGGCCACAATTGCCCAGGAGTGAAGGGCTATGACAGCAGCCATGACCATGGCGAAGATCTGGCAGCCAGGCCAACCCAAAGGCAAAGGCCACAAACTGAAAGTATGCAACATGGAAAGATGAGGACATGAAGTTATACTTGCTGTATGTCCACAGAGGACAGAAACTTGAGGGGGTGCATAAAAGAGATTACAGAGAGGAGAGACTCCATCTGAAAATGACAAGGGTAGACATTCCTTTTCTACCCTTGGATGGGATGGACTGAACTGTCCTTTTTGGGGATGAAAAACATGCTGTAGTGAGCACCTGTGAACCCTTTGTGAGAAGTGAATGAGGTTATGATGCCTTAGTCTTGATTGGAGTCCACCTGTGGTAAATTATTTTTATTGAACATGATTTGGGAAGACACACCACTGTCTATATAAGGTTTCACAGCTGACAGTGCATATCAGAGCAAAAAACAAGTCATGAGGGTGAAAGTACTGCCTGTAAAGTCAGAATATGTGGAGACACTGATCTGAAGAAGGGTACAAAACATTTCTGCTGCACTGAAAGTTTCCCTTATTCTTAAATGGAAGAGGTTTGGCACAACCAGGACTCAGACTGTGAGAAACAAGATTCTGTGGTCTAATGATACCAAGAGTTGATGTTTTTGGTCTCAATTCTAACCGTCATGTCTGGAGAAAACCAGGCGCTGCTCATCACCTCCCCAATACCATCCCTACAGTGAAGCATGGTGGTGGCAGCATCATGCTATGAGGTGTTTTTTCAGGAGCTGGGACAGGGAGACTGGTCAGGGTTGAGGGAAGGCTGAATGGAACAACGGACATAGGTATTCTTAATGAAAAACTGATCAAGAGTGCTCTCTGGACCTCAGATTGGGCTGATGGTTCATCTTCCAACAAGACAATGATCCTAAGCACACAGCCTTGAGTGGCCCAGCCAGAGCCCTGACTTGAACCCAATTCAACATCTCTGGAGAGACTGGAAAATGGCTGTACACCAACAATCCCCATCCAACCTGACAGTGTACCGGAGAAGATTAGCAGAAAATCCCCAAATCCAAATTTAAAAAACCCTGTGGAATCATACCCAATAAGATTGGAGACTGCAATCGCTGTCAAAGCTTGCTTCAACCAAGTGCTGAGTAAAGGGTCTGAATACTTAAAAGTATTTTCTGAGATTGGAAACAGGCCAAAGGAGAGAGGTGGAGTTGGCTGAAGGGCGTGTGCATATGCTGCAAAAGAAGATGGGGTACTATGATATGTACCATCAGGGAGACTGACCCAACACAAAAAAGGCCAAATGGACAGAGACAAGGGCATCATACTCACTACATATCACCTTCTTCTGGGCCCAGTCATCAGATCCTTGCTATGGAATGCCATACTCTGGCAAGGATAATCACATCCATCACCTCCAGAATGGATAACAGAGCAGCAGAACTGGGCGGACTGGCCATGTACCCTACAGGGAAATTTTCCAGTGGGCCGATGCCCAAGGGGCTGCCTGAGCCCTCCTCACAGGTCAGGTACAGAACAATTTGATGCTCTCAGCATTAATTAATGCTAGGAGCATCAGGGACTTATGAACCTGGCCAGCTGCCACATTGGTCCTCCTGAAATCAACTGTATCACTGTCCTCAATATGATGATAGGACAGTATTTTATGCTGCACTGTGGTATTTCGGGGCAGTATTTTGTGCTGACCAATGGTATTGCTGGCTCCAGCTACTTCTGTTGTCCCTGCTTACTTGTGCTGCCTTCTGTCAATTTGGACTTCCCTACAACATGGGGCTACTTTAAATTCCCAGTCTGTCCCTGGAAACATTGCCACTGTTCCCTTGATGGGAAAGGATATGTAGGACCAAATCTCTGTTTCCCTGAACCTGGAAGAAAAAGAGGCTAACTAAACCAAAACCATAGGAATAATAGATCTCAGGAACCAGATCTGTGTCTCCTTGGAGGCTTGCACCCATAACCCGTGTTTGTCACAGTGATGCTTCATCCCTTTTTTTATGTATCCTCAGGATAGGTCATCAACAGCAGGTTGGCGGAGTCTGAGTAACCGCACCCTAGCCGATCAGCTGTTTGGAGAGGCTGTGGCCTCTGCACTGTTTAACTGACTGCTGTATACCTTGTAGCTGCAGTGAAGTGTAACTCCAACTTCAAATATCGTTCAAATATTTTTTTCAAGTTTTATTACTTGTTACTCCTCAGGACAGGTCATCAGTATCAGATTGGTGGAGGTTTAACACCCAGTACCCTTACCGATCAGATGTCTGGGGCTGCCACAGTGCCAGTTGGAGGCAGACAGCTCCATACACTGTGTAGTGGCTGTGCCTGGTTACTGCAGCTCAGCTCCCATTCTATTGAATGTGAGCTGAGCTGCAGTACAGTGGCGCTGGGAACCACACAGTGCATGAAGCCTTCCTCTTCTGTTCTGTACACTGCCAGCCTCCATTGCCGTGGCAGCCTGAAACCCGAAACAAATGATCGTTGGGTAAACTCTGGTGTCAGAACCCCACCGATCTGATAATGACGACCTATCATGATGGTAGGTCATCAATAAGTGTAGCCTAGACAATCCTTTTAAGTGGTATTATTACCTGTTTGGGTTGTTTTTGAAAGATTGATATCTTTATGTATTAAAATAACTTTACTGTAGTAGACCCCTGTCTGGCCTTGTTGCCCATAGTAACAAATCAATGAAGATTTTTATTTTCCAGAGATGTGTTAAGAAATTATAGCCAAACTCTGATTGGTTGCTATGGGCAACAGCAAGATTATGTTCTCAAACATTCCATACCCATCATTCTTCACAAAACATTCATGCCCAAATTCTCACGCCACACCAGAAAGCAAAAGAAAGACATGACCCAAAATGCATTGCAACACGTAATTACAAAGCTTACAATTTATTGGTGGAAAGGACATTCGGGCCTCGAAAAACGGGACCATAAAAAAAATTAACAAAAAAAGCATGTTGGGAGGAATACCTAGAAAACAGGGTACAACATGGTTTAAGGGAGAGGGGATTTCAGAGGGTAACTGACAGAGAGGACGTGAAGGTGGGCGAGTAGATTACTCATCCCTCACCATTATTCTCACCAACCTCCTGTCATTTATCTGAGGTAAGTTGTGTGTGTATATGATGTTTAATATTAATAACTTAGCCTATTTTACTGAAGGAACAAAGCTTATAAAAACAAAAAAAGTCAAGAGAGAGGGGCAACCAGCCTTGTCCGCATAGAAAATGTTACCACACTACCAAAAGCCCTGAGCTTGCACTCCCCCCCAATAAACCATTCCACTACCAGATAGATGAGCAAAGCAGTGGCGTGGTCACTTAAGTGTTAACAAACTCTGTTTTTCGTCCAGGCTGACTCCCCCTTAATCATAGATCAGTTCATTTCAAGAAATTTCAGGAGCATAACGCTATAGAGAAGGAAAGGGAGAAAGAAGACATTAAAAAATCCTAAATGTTAGCATGGCATTTTAATTTTTTTCTTTTTTTTTAATACAGCATTTATAGGCTCTCTGCATATAAAGATTACAGTAAAAAAATAGACAGGCATTATTTCTTTGTAGGATGGGGGGGGGGAGGGGGAACGGAGAAAAACCGGGGAAGAAAAGGGTTCGGGGGGAGTCCCTGAAAAGATACATAGACACAGACATTACCAGACGACAGTTAACCCCCCTTTTTATAACATCAAAGCATAGATAAGATTGTAGAAGGGGCCGCAGTCCCCCCTAATGGCATGAAGAGGGAAAAACATCTCCCATTTGGGGTAAACAATGTCTTGGGTTTTACGCATTTTCCCAATTTTTTTGTAAAAAAACAAAACAAAACAAAAACAAAGGCAAAGTCAATAAGAGGAGAATATACCACTAAACTTCATATAAACTGCATATATAGCATTGTAGAGCGCACCACCATGTTCAGTCTCTCTCCAAGGTGATCACTGATGCTAATAATCATGGTCACAAGTAGATGGTCGTATCTGACGTTTTCAGAAAGGGTTTACTTTTTTCTAGAAACAGTGTCTGGTATTGCAGGTCATCCTCATTCAAATGCATAGGTCTAGGCCACAATACTAGACATAACCTATGGACAAGAGTGGTGGCCGCCTCTAAGAAAAACAGACCCTTTCTTCTAAGGTCAGACAACTCCTAGCCACAGTCTCAGGGAAGTGGCCACTTTTGATACATGAGGCTGTCTGACTGTAGTGATAACATACATTTCCTGACTGGTGGAATGGAATTCTTTTGGTTATCAATTATAGCTCCATCTACTGGATATCTGTAGGTCCAGTTAGTCTAGGTCTATGGCACATCTATGGGATCATAACTTGAATTTCTAAACTAGACAGAAAGCCTCATGTACTCAGTGGGCAGAGTCGTACATAGAAATGGACCTAAAGGTTTTCTCCCCATATGATTTCCAATAAGTCTAAAGGCAGCCCCTGGAGAGAAACGGTGGTGGCACACTCTACGTGTATGGGATATCAAGTTTAGGAAGTATATTTACATCCTTTCATTTTTATAAGGCAGTGCTGTCCAACTATATCATATGGTGCTATTAAAAATACAAAACATGGGGGCCCTAGGAGTACTAGACTAAAGAGGAACACCGAGGACAACAGTCAGACATTCCTGACAGTGTGTCCTTACCAGTTACTACTTTAGGTATAAACCCAGTATTGCCTTACCCTCCATATATTTACTTCTCTATAGGAGCCTTATGTGAAAAGAGAATTAAGAAAGTTATCTACAGGCCACTCTACAACATCATTACTAACTCTATCTAAGCCTGCGCTAGTATCCTACAGTCAGGAGGTCATCCTATCCGCAATAGCAGCTCAGCGCTGTATGAGTCTGTCCTGATAATCAGCAGCCCAGTCATCCCCTTATACGATACATATGGCACAGGCTGCCCATATGGCATGTGAAATCTCCAGGCTGTAGGAGATGGGGGCGTCAGGCCTGTTCATTCAGTCAATTCTTATATAAAGTTCTTTAGTGTAAGCAAACCATGCCTGAGTGTAAGGAGAAGAAGGGGTTAAGTTAGGATAGGGATGAGGACAAATAAGGCAATATAGATGGGTTGTGCATGTCGGTGGTTGGGGCATCAACCTGCTATTTGGGAGAAGTAAAAAGTGCTGTATAAAAGGGGATTCGTATTAACCCCTTAGCACCTGCACAGCCAGTCACCAACCATTCAATACTTTTTATTTTTTTAAATTTATACAATAACTCTACATTAAACTTCTACTGACCTATAGGAACTAAGCGTTGTTTAGTTAATTTGGTCTTTACTTTCCTGAAATCACATTTCCTGAACAAGCAGAGGTTTCTTTAAGGGGAACGCATGGAATAAAAAAAGGGGCTCTAAGATATGGTGGGGGGGAGTCTATGGACTAAATGGTGCTGAGGAACACAATACTTGCATCCCTTTGGTTAAAGGGCAGTGCATGTACAGCAGAGTATGCTGGTAGGACAAACGTAAAAAAAAAAAAGGAAAGACAAAGCAAAAGGCTAACATGAGACCACTGGGAATCCTAATATAGGACCTTGAGGATTACACCTTGCCACCCGTAGAGGGAACAGAGCTTCCTGCTGACTAGTTTCCCTATATCATCTATGGAATATTGTAAGCAGACTGAAATATGTAGAGGTAGGTGGAGGGAAAGTGAATATGTCACTTGCTTATTCAGAAAGTTTGAAGAAAAAGAACCCCAAGTGTGAGTAAATGTCACCCCCTACATGTAAAACGAGACAGAACTGCACCCACTTCATCGATGGAATACAAGGCATTATGAAAACTCACAACCCCAATAAAAACGAGACTAAAGCATTCCCAAGTGCCGGGGGGTGTTTAATGGCATAGAGATGAAAGTGGCACTGCGGCGTCACAGGTGACTAATAAACCTGGCGATGAATCAGCAAACGGTGCATGCACGACAAGCACAACTGCGAGAACAGAAACACCCCAGACGCATTCTGCATAAACTTTGTAGGACCCGAGGTGTAGGTAGATGCTGGTGTGTGAAACGTGTGACACGGCTGACACTACAGTGGGTTAAAAAAAGGGACACAATGTGACCTGTGCTCAGGGAAATATCATTAGTAATAGGAAATTCAATTTTTGACATGTCGTTGGCCTAACATTATCAACTTTGTAGAGTGTTTCTTCATGTGGTCACTAGAGGGCTTCTCTCCTGACAGGACTGTTTTAGATCTCTACATAACCATACGGTTGTGCGCATCCTGCACTTTTCTCACCCACCATTGTAGAAATGCCTATTCTTGTCTGCTAAACGGACTAGAATAAGACATGCTCTATAATTTGTAGCATGGTCACACGGATGTGGACAACGATCCTCTAAAAGTGCGGATTGGATGCAGACTGAAAATACGGTCGTGTGCAAGAGGCCTTAAAGGGGTATTCTCATCTCACAAATGTAGTTTGTATAGTTAGATATAGCCATACCAATATTATTACTAATAGAATGTATTTATATAAAATGCACCGTTTAGAAGATTTGCCTATTTGTATATCCATTGTCCCACACACATCAGTCAGGCCGTTGCCCCTAGTTACGACCACCGTGGACATGTAGTAGTGGTGGCCGGCTTGCTGTTGTTCAAACTCGCTCTGATGTAACTGCTGTATTGTGAACGCACATTGTATGAACATGCGGAGACACATCTTAGGGTTGTAGCATTTTTGTCTGCGCTTCCAAAATGCAGAGAAACTGATCCTGTTCTAAGATCAATTCATCTCTATGGAGCAGGATCCGTTTATAAAGTCTGCGTTTTGGACGGATCCTGACCATTGTGCTTTGGACTGGTAGCGTCCAAAACGCAGATGTGAAAGTACCCGAAGATGTGTCTCCGCATGGTCATGCAATGTGCGTTCACAATACAGCAGTTACCTCAGAGCGGGTTTGAACAACAGCAAGCTGACCACCACTACTACATGGCTGCGGTGGTCGTAACCAGGGGCAACGGCCTGACTGATGTGTGTGGGACAATGGATATACAAATAGGCAAATCTTCTAAACGGTACATTTTATATAAATACATTCTATTAGTAATAATATTGGTATGGCTATATCGGACTATACAAACTACATTTGTGAGATGGGAATACCCCTTTAAGTAGGTATTTACTCCTATGAATAAATTGACAATTTGGTCTTACCACACTGTTGTCACCTTATTCACACATTTCCAGGAAAAATAACAGGCGACAATGCAGAATTCTAAAAAGATGTTATTTTATGGCTAATGCACTTATCTACTAGCACAGACATGTCAGGGGAGTAAAAAGGATAAAAAGTTGTATTACTGACTACAGATGCAGAAGAGATTTCACTTTAGTGTAATTCATTGTATTACTGTAATGTGTTGCGTTAACACATTAAACCCGTCAAGATAACTGTGGCTACATCTGTACATATCACATGACCCATTAAAGGTAGATGTGGCATAGGGGGATAATTTTTGAAGTCTGTGCTAGTCATTTACATAGACCAGTGTTTTACGCCCCCCTGTGCTGCCAGAGGATTTGGCTAATTTATGACCAGGCACATGCCTCGTCATGAATTAGGCGCCCCTCCAGCAGTCCGTGCGTCATGCCGTGTCCTCTTTTACGTCAGTTTCCAGGCATAAAAGGTGGTTGATCTGTTGCATTTGTTATGGGGTCTTACGGCTTATTTTTACACCAAAAAGTGGTGTGACGGGCTTAGTAAAGGAGCCCTCAACGAGCTTTAAATGCACTTATCCTCATTTTGACGAGCTGGCCCAATAGGCGAAAAATGATGGAGTCCTCTTATGGGTCTCGGATAACATTTTACACTTGCTTTTCTAGATATATATTTCTAAAACATCACTAAAATAAACATGATCTAAATTGCTGTAGAAGAAAGTAACATTCATTAGGTCGTACAGAAATAACGTAGATAAAATTTGTCAATTGAGAATAGCTTGCATGCTTATTATAAGGTTTCCATCACAGACTTGGGGCATAGCGGCTGCCCACAGAGTCCATGATTCATGTCTACTCTGTGTTATCAATGGAGTAGGACATACAGCCAAGAGAGGTCCCGCAGACTTTCGGGCAGCTTTACCAATACAGTTGTGATTAGCAGCTGTTGTGAACAAGGTGACGTGGATTTTATGGGTAGTGTACCTTTAAATGTGTAAAGCGTGCATAGTTTCTGCACTGAATTCTGCTTTGGGCAGCATTTTCCTTGTTATCAGGTCACTGTATGTAGGAATCTAGCCCTTTTTTTTAACCCATTGTAGGTTACACCACTTGCATAGCTGTTGCACTGAGCCCTGCCTAGTAACCCCCTTCTGGAATTTGGTAAGAAAAGTGGGTTGCAGCAGTGACACAGGATTCTTGGATGGGTTTTAACAATGTTCAGCGCATAGAGGGATAGTGGTGACTACTGTTCATTGTGCCTAATTGCGAATGTGTTGCGTCATGTTGCTGCACTTGTTTAAGGGTACGGCTACACAGCGAGTTTGGGGGCAACATGTGTCGCGCCCAAGAATCGCAGTGCAAAGGTCTGCAATAGGCATGAATGGGGTTGCAGTGCTGGATTTTTAGTGATTCGCTTGTCGGGATCACATCAAACGAGTCGCACTCTCACCCCGACCATTCCTGTGGCAGCCCTGCTACACTGTGATACTTGGACGCAACATGAATATCGCCCAAAATCGCCATGTTACCGTACCCTTAAAGGAGAAGTCCAGTGTATATGAAAATGTCCCTTTAATTGATTTTAAAACAGTGATTGTTTTCTAATATCTAAGTCACAATATTATCAGTTAAAGTCACAGGTATTGCTGTGAGACAGACTTCTGTGCTGGCATCACCTTGTCATGGGGGCACAGACCAAAGAAACATTTCTTACAGGTGTCCCGTAATTTAATCATCTTTGCTAAGGCATTCAAATGTTGCATGTTTAACGTTTGGAGCATATATTAAATACATTGGGAGCTCTCCTTTAAGAATCTCATCTATGGCCAGTTCATCATCATTTTATGACCTACCCTTTAGGGTACCTGCACACGATGTGGTCTTTCCCCGTGGATTTTCTTGCAAAAAATCGCTGAGTAATACAGTACCAGCAAAGTGTATGAGCAGGGGTGCACCTAACCTTTCTGCTGCACTGAAACACGACCCCCCGCCAATGCCAATTTCTTAACCTAACCCCTTTGCCACAATGAAAGCGCTCATTGCCCATGGCCCTTCGGCTGCCCCTCTCTTGCCCCTACCTGGTGCTGCCTGAGGCGATCGCCTCACCTGGCCTCATTGGTGGTGCACCCCTGTATATGAGAATCTCATACACACATCTCATGTATATTTTGCTTTTTTCTGGTGCGGAAATTGACCTGGATTTTGAAATCTGCAGCATGTCAATTATTGTTTTTCTTGTGCAGATTTAAAAAACTATTTATCACGTTTTTTGTGCGGATCTGATGCGTATTTTCCTCAGATCTCACCCATCCATTGAAAAAGGTGAGATCTTTGCAAAATCCTCATATAAAAATGTGATAAATAGTGCAGGTCCACACAAAATACTGCATGTGTTGCTTGCAATTTTTGATGCAGATTTTCCGTAGATCTCACCCATGATTTGAAAAGGGTGAATACACACACGCAGAATAAAAAAATCCACACATGAGATTTGTCTAATCTCACACACAAAGCTGGTAGCAGTTTTTCTGCATGCAAATTCACAAGGAAAAAACGTGCGTAATCCTCAAAATGTGCAGGTACCTCAAAGCTCATAGGACTGTACACTTACTAGAAAAATATTAGATAATAAGATGTGCATTTGATCTAAAGCAAAACTTTATCTTTTAGGTCTAATTCACATTTTCGTGTCCGTTTGACGTTAACTTAAAGTTCATTTCTAAAGCATATCCTATCAGTGGTCAGTGAAAAACGGACCAAACATGGAGGCAACATGGATGCCATCTGTGTTTTTTCACGAACCTATAGACTATAATGGGCGTGTTTGGTCCGCATCCCAGACACATTAAAATCAACGGGTACGTGTGCTATCCATGAAAAACGTGGACAGCACAAGTCAGTGAAAAACGGAAATGTGAATAAGGCCCAAGGAAGAATATGGGGAATAACCCTGAAGCCATAAAGATGGCAGGAATATATGCATTGTAAAAGCCAGCAGCAAACCTAACGCCTATGGGGGGTAATCCTAAAAATATTGCTGGTGCAGCAACTTTCTGATTATAGGCCCTGGACCATGAATAAGTATTTTCATGGCAATAAACCATCCCTAATGCTGAACTGTCTCTAACCTGAGTGAGGGCGGATAGGGGTAGTTGTGTAAAACATTCAGGCTGTCACCTGTGATTAGGGTGGTCAGGCTGGTAAAATATGGATTTCAGGCCCTTGATAATCTAGATATAAATCTATGAAGATACCAGCAACTGGGAGTAACACTAAATGGGATGTGCGGAATAGACACTGAACATAGCTCCATGTCTCACAAAGAAAGTCTCAATACACATATTTTCTGAACTATCTGTACCGCCTTTTTTGGCCTAGCGCAGCAACGAATGGGTTAACTTGAAGGGATGAATAGACCTGCTTGAAACCCGTAAAAAAGTGTTTTTTTTTCTTTTTCTGTGTGTTTTATGTCATATATATATATACTTAAATATACAGATCCTCCCACAAGAAATGAACATACGAGAAAAAGGTTGAGATTGAGCTTAAAAGTTTTAACCCTGTGATTGCTGACGCAGTTTTTTTTGTTTTTCTTTATCACCTCTGCGCCTTAACCCTTCTATGGCCACAAATATTACTTTTACCAACCTTGGAAGGGTTACTTTTCTACATTCCGAACAAAAGACAAAATGATAGGAAAAGGGCGTAATATAGCAACACAATGACCCCGTTTGGCCAGAATGAGCATCTGTGAATATATATATATATATATCTTGTACGACTAAAGCAATTGCTTCTTCACTGGTGAGAACAACAACTTGTGCACAAAATGAGGCAGGGGAGTTCAAGCAAAGACCGTCTATCGTGTGGTTTTCATACGTACTCACGTAAACCTATGGAACAATAAAGAGCAACAGGGCAGGACGAGGGGCCTTTTCCTTGGAACTCCTACATGTTTCGGCACGGGAGCTCAGTCTTATATTGCATAATGATAAAGGTCCAGTGTCTTGAAACATATAGGACCTGGGAGCATTCGAGACAGATGAGCAGATTCTGACCCAGAGATAGAAAGAGTGTGTGCAGTGTCTGTTAACCCCTTCAGTGCCACAGCAGTTTTTCAGCAGTGAAGAAGTTAATCTCACATTTCAAAAACAAAAAATAAAAATTACCAAACAAGGATAAAAACTATATATAGATATATCTCAATATATATCTTGAATAAACCATCTGCAGGCCAGAGATCCAGAATATAGCATTCAAGGGTATTAACCCACCCATGCCCTGCATTACCAGCCAAAGTAATACCAGTTTTTTTCTTATATTTTATATGCAAACCATCTCCAGCAGGAAAAAGGGGTCTGAAGGGAGAAGAACGTTTAACCACTAAACTGCCAGAAAGTTTCCTGAAAGCAAAGAGGTTAAAGGAAGTCAGAATACCCCTCCCATGGTACCCACCATTATGCATTACAAATACTAAGACTATGAGGAGGGGGTGGCAAGGGGGTGCCTCATATACCCCTAACCCCCACCCCGTCCTATAAAATGCAAAAAATAATAAAACAAATAAAAAAAATCTTTCACTCTCCTGTAAAATTTGACATGTCGTAAATTATGGCTAACATCTGTTTAACCCCTTGTGTAACCCTCCCACACTCATTTGGAGTCGATTAAAAAAAAACAAAATAACAAAACAAAACTAAAACAAACTGGAACAAAAATATAATCAAATTACATTAAAGGGCTTTCTAAAAAATTCTGAAACAAAGGTTGTGTTAAATCCTTGCTGTTGTTTCTGAGTCACAGAGGGCTGGAGGAGGCACACTGTTGAGGTCTATATGATCGTCTGTGGCTGAGACAGTCACTGGGTGTATATCTTAATGCTGTAGACAGAACTATGAAGGGACATTTAGTTGTCCCCCATTTTTTTTTTTTTTTTTATTTAAAGTTCAGTGACTCTCCCATCTGTCCACTCGGGTCTTGTCCATGGAGATCCTTTTAGTTTTCCAGCTGGTGAGAAATTAAAATTCATATACAGTTCCAAGTCCATATTTCTCACCGAGTCAGGACAGTGAGGTCGGCAGGAGAGAAAGAGAAAGTTTGCGGTGGTTGAGGTATGAGTGTATGAAGAAAAAAATACAACAAACATCTTCCTGGTTTAATCCCGGTAGAGTGAGTAAAGTGTATACGTGCGAGGTGAGAGTGAGAGAGTTAGGCTTTCATACTCACTTCTCCCTTCTTGGCGGGCCAATTACTCCGCCTCTATTACTGTCAGTAAAAAAAGGTATTCCTCTGCTTGAGATACTGAATGAACGGAAAAATGAAATATCCCAGAGAGAATTACATGTAGTGTTGAGAAGTTGGCGTAAGGAGAAGACCATTTTCCTGTATCAATCCCGAAAGGTAACGGCATACAATCTTCAGAGTACATATGGGGCTGGAAGAGAGGAAGCAGGCTTAACTTTAGAACTACTGTAAGCACTTAGGATGTTGCTGTCTTGAAAGGAACTTGTCTCCCACGTGATGCTCCATTCTAGCATGACCAGTAATCCAGGCAGAAAAGGAAAAAATACAGGTGGTTAGATAGTTGTCGGCATTGCCATCTCCCCAAGGTAAAAGCATCTGTATCAGTCCAAGCTGTATAGTTGGGTGAAGTGCAGATACGTCCCAATGAGAAGCTGGTGGGTCTGTAAATTCATTTAGTAAGCATAAGCATCAATGACGTAGCCATACTGGTCAAATACATTCCTAACAGAAAAAAAAACATCTCTTTATCTTAAGTTCCCTCATCAGCCATATTTCTAAAGCCATCTGGCAGCAAATGGGTGGGAAAAGAGGGTTTTGTGAAGCATCCAAGTCATGTCCAAATCTTGCTGTCATGATAAGTTCTTGTAAATCTCCTAAGCAGGTGTACAAAATGCATGGCTGCCGAAACACTCCGTACTGCTACCTGATGCAAAAAGGAGCTTCAACTGTGCCTACGCATGAGCTATCCTCCATTTGACCTCAAGCCACATTACAGAAGAAAAGAGCAAGTCTGCCCCATCCCCTTTTGATTGGTAGAGGGGGCATATGGGCAGCAAGGGGACCTCAAAATGAATAAAAGTAACAAGACTGAAGGGGCATGAGGGAGACAAACATACACGTGTAGCCACCTTAAAGGCGTATACACAGAATCACATATATACAAATATATACAGATTTTGTTTTCTTATTTAGAGTGTGCTAAGCACACAGGTATGCAAAGACAAAGAGACAGACAAAAGGGGGGTGGGGGCGTAGAGGCGAAAGGGATTCTGAGTAAATTTAGCCAGGCCTCGAAGGCCTGGAATTTTTAATGTCCACTGAGTGGACCGGACCATATTTCTTTTTAACGCCAGTCCGCAGACGTTAAGCTAAGAGAGACAGCTCTGTGCTCAGGGCCACACTGGCAGTCGGCAGTGCAAAAGGCTGACCGTCAACCCAGCCCAGAACCAAGAAAAACACTTTAAAAAAAAAAACAACTCTCTTCATCCACTCAACAGCTGAGGTAAGACAGACGTAGAGCGTTTTTTTTTTTTTTTCCCACGTTGCAAGGAAATTTAGCACCACCCAGAACCAGAGAGAAGAAAGCAGCTTTTAAAATGCAAAGCTTATAAACTGCACCCCTGGTCATCACCATTACTAGGTATGTAAAATCATTAATCAACTCCCACCCTATCCCTTATAGGAAGAAATCTGCGCCATATAATTAAGTTCCCCATAGCTTAGCAGACTAATCAAGCTTCATCATACAAGTAACAGATTTAGCCTTGTTGCACAGATCAATACTCATGATTCTCTCTGGTAGTGGAATGACTTGAGGACCTATTCCCCGTGTTAGGACAGAAGATGTTAACTATGCACTACTCATTTCCGTTCCCCCATCATGTTACAGTCTGTCGGTACAATGATAAGACACCACTAAACACTCCCAAATTATTACCAGTGCTTAGTTTTCATCTCTGTTACGGCATAGAATCGAATGCAACATTGTTCTCCCTAGCTTTATGGCACAGAATTCCCTTTGCAGAACCATCCTCGCTTCCAAGTATTACAAATCCCACAAAAAATGCATGAATAGTCAGGATTTATAAAAGAATATGTATTCAAACATGCATATGCATCATTAAGTGCTTCAGTAATTCGGCTTTTGAGGGTGAAAGGTAAAATCTGCCTGCGGAAAATGTTGAACCCTAAAACACTAAATTATAAAAGGGGGAAAAAGGGACTAAGTTGGAAAAAAATAAGTGCTTTATTTTTATGGCCAAAATCGATTTATTTTGCAATTGGCTATAATATCCTAGTTATTTGAAGTCCAAACCTCCTAAGGCAATGAGATTCAAGATTGATCTATGCAGGACGTGGTAATAGCCAAAAAGCCAATTTCCCTTCTGTATCTTCACTATCAAAGTTAATGGGGACATTACCAAAGATTGGGCATGCTGCTGTTTAAAAACAAAATTCAGAAGACTCTAAAATACTTCTAGATCAATACCACAACGTGTGAACAAGATTTTCTAGAGTCTCTGTTACACACACGTAACATCTGGCCTCTATAGTTCAAGGGAGCCTGTCACATTGAACATGGTGCCTGGGCAAGGGGAAGCAATAGTATAGATATTCATTATGAATATCTGCTCCTTCAGCGCTTATTGTAGTGGGTGATCCTATTCAGTGACTGACACCTATTTTACTATGTACACTCACAGAGGGAAGACTGTCAGGCAAGGAGTCTTTCCACCCCCTGGATTTATAAGCCAAGGGTGAGCAGGGATTACAGTTAATACTGATTTTTTAAACACAAATCTGTATATTCATGTTCTCAGCATCTCCTGCTAATCAGACACTACATTCAATGTGACAAAAAAAATAGTGGAAAGTGTGAATGATCCACAGGCTTCACTACATTTGTTCTGTTTGCACCTCTGCTGCCAAGTTGTGGAGACAGGCATTCTGTGCTGCATATTTATATAGACAACTAGAATATCTGGTGTATGGGCACTTTGTGTCAAATGACCCAATACAATCAGAAATCTGAGGGCTTTAGTCCCATGAATGTCCACAAATGGGCTGACTCCATCATACATAGCTGAAGAGGGAACGCTAAGGTTGCCTTATTGTCAAAGGAGGAGAGGATTTCAACATATTCATCTTGTCTTTCTTAAGGTGCTGCCACATGTACGTGTCTTCAATCCAATTTTTGAACCCACAATCGGGTCTGGATCATAAAAGGTGAGAAAGTATTAAGGAGAGAAACTACTTCTCTCTTTTTTTTTTATCTGCTCAGGGTTAGGCTTCAAAAATTCAATGAAAAAATGTGAACATGTGGCAGCACCCTAGGTGATATTTAGCCCTCCCTGGGTAGATACACCCGAGACTTTTTTTTTTTTTTTAACTTTTATTTTAGTGCTAATTTGAGAATGTCATGCTCTCTCAAAAAGGTGTCCAACAAGTGGACAAGATTAAGTCTAAAATACATATGGGTTTAAAAAAAATTAAGAAAATTAAGTGCTTATTTTCATTGAACTTATTAGAAAAAAAAACATTCAAACATAAATTGGAAACCATCATTGGTAAGAAGTGCTTTCTGCAAAGTGCAAGAAGATAGGGAATGGGCATAGTTGAAGAAAACAGGATTTCCCCATCTTGTAGAAGTATTGGCAGAGCAACCCTCAAAAAAGGGTTTGTAAAGAGACACTGCTGGCTATACAGTAAGGCCTGGAACTTCATAAAGCAGGATTCTCTGTAGGATTCGATCACTAAAAGATTCATCATTGTAGGGAGCAAGAGCAGCACAGAAGGGTTAACATTTGCAATAATGGTATTTAAAAGTGCTTCTTAGAAACATTTTTGGTTTGTATAGCTTCGGTGGGTTCCTAGTTTTCCGCATGGCAGTGTAATGGGGACAATGGGGAGGACAAAGGGAGACTTTGGTGCAATTTTTCAACCCAAATGGGCATGTGTGGATGATTTTTATAAACCGAGGGTGCCATAGAGGGAATTCTGTGTGCGGGTATAGAAATAACTACATTCCCCCAGCTTCCTTGATAGTAAATGAGGAAGGCCTAACATTCACCCTAACTCACTCTGGTTAGGTGAGTTCAGAGGCTGGGGAAGATATATATCTGATTTTGCAATATAACTCCATATGTATATAACGTACCGATTTACAAATATGCAACATTCTGTATTCTGCCACCTACGTTCTACATAATATATGCCAGATGCATACCCTTGACGCCGAAGTCCATCAATTTAACAGGGTTCTGTTGGCGATGCTGCCTGCTATATTGAACCATGATGAATCTATGTCTCATAGAGACATACACTTCATTTTATAATAAGCTTCCCCTTTAATATATTGACCACTGCTGGTCTTCTCCTTGGTCTAGGTCATCCATTCTATACTCATGTTGACACATGGCTTTTTTAGATTACAAATAAGGTGTATATATAAATACAGATATACTGCATAATCAGATATTATAGATATTTCACACCTAAGAATCAGAGTTTACGTGCTCTGTTCTGTAACAAATCCTCGGCTCACAGAAATGGGACAGATGGACACTTTGAATGTTACAGAAGGGCGAGGGGAAGGCCCACTTCTTCAGTGGTGGACACGCACAATGTGTACAAGGCAGCTCTGGCCAAGAGATGACTTTGGAGCCATTTGGTGGTCCTGAGTCTACAAATGTCTCAGCATAGTATGGCCAAGCGCTACCTAAGTTGAAGCCTTTGTCTTCTCATATATATATATATATATATATATATATATATATATATATATATATATATATTTATACATATACATATAAACACCATGAATATTTTATATGGGGGGCAAGAGAATGTTTAGCCTTGCTCATAGCTTTTACCCTTACCATATCCACATTTATGTCAACCCAGGAAATATTCACTGGGGGTGAACACTGAGGATGATTATTTCTCAGGTCTTAGTGTACCAAAATGTTTTTATAAGCATCAATGGAAAAGGTGACTGCCTGCATCTCAAGATTGCCGAATGGTAAAAAAGAAGAAGCCTTAAATCCTTTTTCCTCTGCGTATGCCAGTACAGTGATTGAAGAATTGCTGCAGAATGTTGTCAACCTTGGAGCATCCATTCCTGGTTAGTGCCGGGTGTAGTGGCAGTTTTCATAAGGAGAAGAGCTTGACAAGCCTCTCATCTCTATCCTTCTCAGGACTTCAGAGCCTTACAAGGGTTGCAGTTTGGAATAGAGCTAAGCGATTCCCTTTCCTCTCTACCCCGCTCCACTGCCCCTCAGACTTCCTGGTCCTCAAACACCTCAAGAAAGAGCGGTGGGAAAAGCTCCGTGGGGCACTCAACTTTCATATGTAGGAAGCGACTGGCATGGCAAGCTCCGATCATGCGCAGGTCAGTCACTTTCATCAGGAGCTTGGGCCAGAAGTGGGGAATGTTGTGTTTGCGGTGGTTGATGTAGTGTTCGAAGGCGAGGAGGTACGTCTCCTGACATTTCTCTATCTTGTCTGTGCAGATCAGGCCTGTTCGGTCTAAGAAAGGAGAGAAGACTTAAAAGTTATAACAGGAAACAAGACTGAATCCTATGTTTATATAATAACGTGTGCAATATTTAAAGGTTTATATTATTCTGTAGTTTGCATAATTAAAAAAAAACAAGCTAAAATAGAAGGAACAAATAGAAGGCCATGCACTGCTGTGCTTATTAATGTAGATTACAACATTGTACAGACCACCCTCTTCCACTCATCGGCAGTAAGATGCGGCCACAAAACAGCAAATACGAACACAAACTAACATTACCTTTCATTTTAATTGTTGAAACAAGATTGGTAAAAGAAACTTCCAGGCATCTCAAAGCCTGGGAAGTTAAAAGGGGACTTTCATGAAAGATGTGGCAATTTTCTTCCATTAACATCGCAACACTTATCCATGGGTTGTCTGTGGTATTGCAGCTGAGCCCCATTCTCTTCAATGGAGCACAGCTGCAATACCAAACACACGACGGTCGTGGCACTGTTTCTTGAAGAACGCTGCCATGTTTTCCCAATCCTGTACAACCCTTGAACTTCTCTCAGTTATGCCAGGATGAGTGGTCCAATTGTATTTACTAAAGGAAATTGTACTCGCCTGAGGACATGAGCAAGACAGCTTGCAGCAGAGCCACTTCTGTGTCATCAAGATTGAAAGCAGACAAAGATCGTCCCAAGTCAAATATGGCATCAGAGACCACCCCTAGTCCTCCGTTCTTTAGCTGTTCTCGCTTCACTGCCATCTCACCACTCAGTGTTAGGGTCTCGCTGTCTGGATCATAACGTACGGCGGCCCGGAGAGACATGATCTCCATACAGCATCCTTTCAACAGGATGATCTGGTCTTCACAAGGTAGCTGCAAACAGAAACACAGATCACAACCAGTAACACAGCCTATATATAATTCATATATATGCAAAAGAATAATTAAAACTGTATACAATTGGCTTGTGGCGGCTGCTATCCTTATGCTTTTCCAATACAATTTAGGCTGGGGCAGTGGTCTCCAACCTGTGGCTCTCCAGCATTTGGGAAACTACAACTCCAAGCAACTTCAGGCTGTCAGCTGAAGTGCTTGAGTTTGGAGACCACTGTTCTAAGGGCACACGCACATGGCTATCAGTTGCTGATATGGTGCCAATACACTGCCATGGGCCCATATTGTATTTCATTATGCCTACAAATTGCTAAAGGTCTTTTCTCATAGATTCATTTAGAAGGCGCCACCACATGCCATATTACAGAGGTATTGGAATACCAAAACTGGGGATGTCAATTTGCACAGTCCATGTGTTAGTATAGAGCCATACAGATCTGGTTGAAATGTTTGTGCTCCTCCGGTTGGCTTTAAAAATTGGTTCAAGCTCATTACTCATTTAGCATTCCTTTTTTCCCAGAATTCCAGAGGAGCATGTATGGCCTGTAAGTCTCCTCCCGCCGATTAAGGCGCTCTCCCCAAGGAGAGATAGTAACCCCCCCCAAATTCTGACTTAGGCCTCTCAACCAGTTAGGCCAGTACTCTCTGCTCTGCACTGATAAGGGGCAATCACCCCTTAACTGCTGTCTGCAGATGAGATGCTGTCTTATTTATTATCCAAGTCATGTCTCAAGGCCTTTTTAAAGGATCGAACATTGACTTGTAGGATAGCGGCCTTACATCTGGTGGCATTAGAGGTAGAGCTTGCTATGAGCTCATTTGTATCCCTTTCTTCCCACAATTCCAGGAGAGATACAGTAGTATCCCCCAAAGCATTTATTAAAACATTTATTACCCACAACACTCACCTCAGAGAACATAGGCAGTTTCTTGGCAAAGTCCACCACTCGTGTAATCGCAGGGGTGATGATTTTGGTGAACTCACTGAAAGCTTCCAGATCAACTTTGTCACCGTCTGGCATTGACGCCATGGGAGACTGCCCAATGTCATCAGGCTATAATGTCCGGGAGAGGAGAGAAGAGAGAGACAAGAATACCATGAATGTGTACACTATGTATGTAGAATAAAAAACAACAGTAGTACAGGACACAAAGAATAAATATAAAGCAGGCTTACAGAACTGCAGGTTATTTGCTTGTCTGGCATTTGTCCAGCAGAGGGAGCTGTTCATCAAGTCAGGACAACAGTAAGGGAAAGAGAGCGTGTACCTTCCACGTGACGCACAGAGGAGGGAGTGGGGAGACAGCATGGGAGGAAGGGAGGGAGAGTGAAGGAGCTGCAGCTCCCAGCTGCTTCTATCCTTCTCGGACAAAATATACATGTGTGCGTCACGCAAAGGCCTGCAAGAAGTATAATGATCTTAAATGTGCAGGAATCTATGGTAAACGCAATGCTGTCTGGGCATCAAGAAGCAAGTCCCATATCATAGGGTCAACAGCGGTATACCCTCCAATTATCAATCATTAATATGCGGTGTTGCAAGAGTGGAAAAAGTTCAATGCAAAACTGTATCCACAGAAGAGATAGAATTCCCCAAAAAACGACCTGCACCAGAATAGACATGCACAGAGCAGCAATAACACTGCAGAGCATGCACTTGTGGGATTTTCTAGAAGAGTCTGCAGCTCAGCCATATGGCGAGACATAGGAAAATGCACTTCATCATCTAAGTAAAAGAAGGCGTTACTGCCAGAAAAATACCACTGACGTGGAAAGAATCAAACGTGAACTGATCCGTACAGTGGTGGTGGGGAAAGTTGGTGAATCTTTAAAAGGCAAGGGGAGGGGCGACAAAGGCCCTGCCAAAAATATTACAATCAGCAGCTCACAAGGATGACATGCAACTTTTTCTTATACTGGCACATAAAACCAGCATGGCACATTGTTACCTCTGTATGGATGCTGGCGAATTATGGCCCTCAGTAACCACAGTTTTAATACCTTTAATTCTTTAATGCTTTTATTTATACGTTCCTATGTTTTGCAGTGTATCGTGCACATTCACTTGTATGCAAGTGCTGATACGGCAGGAGAAATCTATTGCATAGGCCTGCAGTACTGTAAAATACTGATAGCTATGGGTTGTCAATATTCATTACCCACCCTGGTGCATGCACTACAGCATACTGACACTTGTGTGACTATGTATAGTATTATTATATCCACTTATATAGCGTTGTTATATTCCGCAGAGCCTTACATACAATATCATCACTTGCTGTCCATCACAATCTAAGTTTCCTAACAGTAAGTCTTTGGAGTGTGGGGGAAAACCGGAGGAAACCCACAAAAACACGAGGAGAACATACAAACTCCATGCAGATGTTGTCCGTGGTCAGATTCGAATGCAGGACCCCAGTGCTAACCACTGAGCCACCGTGCTGCCCCACTGCATTGTGATCCTTGTATTATATGCGGCACTATGCTCTAATAGTTTATATTGCACAAAACTAAGGAAATCTCCACCCAAAGCTTTTTCTTGAAACAGTGACAGACAATGGCTTTGGTTTCCCTGAGCTGCCTGCTACATAAAATCATATATTGTAAAGGTTCAGCAAAGTTTGCAGGTATCTACTGAACCGTGCAGCTGATGGTAGCAGGGAGTGCAACTGAGGAATGAAAGTACTTCCTGTCATTTCCTGTCATTGGGTCAGACTTTGGTTTCTGCTTTAAATCACAAAATTCTTTGACAGTTTTGTCGAAACAATTAATTCCTGTGCACACAGAGATTCATCTGCCTGGAAAGCACTCAATAATATATAGCAAGCACATAGCTAAACTACAGTACAGGGATCAGCAACCTCAGGCACTCCAGCTGTTCAGAAACTACAACTCCCAGGATGCTTCATTCACTTCTGTGGAAAAGACAACTGATAATGTTTGAATGCTGGGAGGTGTAGTTTCACAGAAGCAGGAGTGTCGAAGGTTGCTGATCCCTGCTATAGTAGATCATTCCGACTGCAGTCGGTGGATATCTCCCTGTATGCAGCAATACAGCTACAGCTCAAGCATCTCATGAATTCTCTGCATACACTGAATATAATGTGCAGGCTGCAGTGTATAAGAAAAGGCAATGACCTAATGCAAAAAATATTAGGCAACAATTACTTGATAATGACTGCCTTGTACAGGGATCAGCAACCTTCGTCACTCCAGCTGCTGTGAAACTACACTTCCTAGCATCCAACATGCTTGGCTATTCTAACTCCCATAGAAATGAATGGAGCATTCTGAGAGTTGTAGTTTCAGAACAGCTGGAGTGCCGGAAGTTGCTGATCCCTGTGTTACACTATGAACAGCCCATGACTTTAGTATTCAGAACTACACAGTAATGCAATGCTATGAGCAGCAGCAATATCATAACTTCATAACCTTATGTATATTGAGCTTCATTTCCTAGTTGAGTTGAATTGTTCCACCCATGTCCATTGCAACAGGTGCCTAAAAACCAAGCACACAGCCAAGCAATTTCCATAGACAAACGTTGGTAGTAGGTTGGGACATACTGAAGAGCTCAGTTACTATGAATGTGGTATTTTCATAGAATGCCACCTTTGCCAATTCATGAAATTTCTGAGCTACTAGATCTGCCTTGGTCAAGTGATAATATTGCAAAGTAGCAGTGTCAGTCATGAAGCAGTAGACCAGGAAAACTCACAGATTAGGACCACTGACTGTTCATTTGCATGGTTTGTACATTTGCCCATCCTCCTGTTGCAACACTTACTATGGAGTTTGAAAACTGCCTCTGGAAGTGACTTCAGCACAAGAATTGTGCGTCTGGAGCTTCACTGAATGGCTATCCGTGGTTGTGCAGCTGCACGCAAATCTGAGGTCACCATGCACATTGCCAAGGGTCAGCTGGAATTATGTAAAGCAGGCCACCACTGGACTCTGGAGCAGGGGAAATGTTCTCTGAGGTGATGAAACACATTTCACTATATGGGTCTGCTTACTGTAAAATATATTGGAGGTGGGATAATGGTATGGGGCAGTTTTTCAGGCTTTGGCTCCTTATTAGCAGTGAAGGTTAATGCTAATGCTACATTATACTAGGACATTTTAGGACAATTGTTGCTTCCAACTTTTTTGGGGAAGGCCCTTTCCTGCTCCAGTAAGACTGTGCCCCTGTGAACATAGCAAGGTTCATAAAGGCATGGCTTGAGTCGTCTGATGGGGGAACTCATGAATTCTTGACCTCAACCCAATCCAACACCCTTGGGATGAATTGGAATGCAGACAAGACCTGACAAATGTTCAGAACACTTCATAATCTTATGGAAAACCTTTCCATAAGAGTGGAAGCTGTTATAAATGCACAATGGGGCCAATTCCATACTAATGCTCATGGTTTTGCAGTGGGATGTTCTCCTATAGGGGTGATGGTCAGAAGCCCACATATTGTTGGCCATAAAAAGGTTCATTTATCAAACTGGTGGTTTAGTTGCCCATAGCAACCAATCAGATTCCACCTTTCATTTTCCAAAGGAGCTGTCAAAATGGAAAGGTGGAATCGAATTGCTTGATCTGGCCAACTAAGCCAGTTCTACTTTACACTAGTTTGATAAATGACCCCAATAGTGTATATATGGCCAATAGAAAGACACTAAAGCTAAAGAGAAACATTACTGTATGTTCTTAAACGCAAGAACTACAATTCTCAGGATATTCTGTGTGTACAGGGTGAGGATGTTAGTGGTGGGATGACCTGTTCATCAGTGTTGTCTTCTCATACACTTCCCAGCAGGCTGTACTGCTCTGCCAATCGGTTAATGCATGGAGGGGTTTAACAGATGCCGCTTGCTCTCTATGAGAGGTCACAGCCTCTCCATCTGCACAGGATGTTTGCTTAAGGAAATCAAGAGATTCCCGGCTGTATCCTGCCATGTACACATATCAAAATCTATGCTTTCCCCATAACTCGTTATAATACCAGCCCTATGTGCGTCCTCTAAACTGAGCAATAGAAGTACAGGGTTAATGAAGAATTCATGGTTTTAAATGGAAGATGGTTAATAAGTCTATTTTTTACTCCAAATCTCTGGATTTGGAAAAAGCACTTTCCGAATCCATCCGATGAGAATAATGCACATATTTACACATACTGTACATGCTTATATGTAGTCTGGGCTGTCTACAACAATGAAGTCCTGGTATAACAATTACACAAGACAACCAATAATTTGGAAGCTACAGCCTAAGGGCGCATTCACACGACCATAGTGTTTTGCGGATCCGCAAATCACGGTTACTGGCCGTGTGCGTTCCGCATTCAGTCAGATGACGGAAATGGGATGATGTGGGGATTGGTTTTATGGGCTGATGAGCATAAATTTGAGCTCTTTGGATATTTCAGAAGGTGGTACATGTATGACACAGACAATGAAAAACTGGTAAAAGCTCCCCAAATATAAGACTGACCAGGGGAGTTTATAAGAACAATGGTATAAGACATCTCTGAAGATTTATTTGATAAGTTTCATGAAAAGTATGGGGCCTATTTATTTCGGTATACCAATGCCTTTAAAGAGGCTCTGTCACCAGGTTTTAACCTATGTATTTTAATACATAGGTTAAAAGGCCTTAATTTGCCAATTATCCACATACCTGTATTGCAGAGTATAGCGCAGCAGTTGTGCAGAAAAGTGAAGTTTAAAGATTATGCTAATGAGCCTTCGGAGCACCGGGGGGCGGGCTCTTTCCTCCTGAGCACGGCGCGTGCGCAGATGAATGGAAGCCCTTGGGGGAGAGCCTCGGGCCCGGTGGGGCGGTGAAGAAGCGGTGCTCAGAAGGAAAGAGCCCGCCCCTCGGTGCTCCGAAGGCTCATTAGCATAATTTTTAAACTTCACTTTTTTGCACAACCGCTGCGCTATACAGGTATGTGGATGATTGGCAAATTAAGGGCTTTTAACCTATGTATTAAAATACATAGGTTAAAACCTGGTGACAGAGCCTCTTTAAGTAAATGACCTCAAAAACTGTTATTCCTGTCTTAAAGGAAATGTGTCACCAAACTTTTTATCTGCCAGTTAAAACCAGACAGTAACAAATCTCCTTTTCTTCTAATCTGATTTTATTTTTTGATTATAGAGTTTTTTTATTGTATTTTCTGAACATGATTATGGGGGTGGCCATCTTGCCTGAGCTGTTCTTAACAGCATTTACACAGCCTTTAAAAAAATTTCTTTATGGCAGCCCCATGGTGTATAGACACAATGGTCAGGAGGGGACCTCATTGACTTCTATGGGAGCGTTTTCTGGGTATACTCTGTGACCTGTGCAGAGATCAGTGTACAAGGAAAGAATAGATAAACTCTAACAATCACCAATTGTGAATGGTGGACCCTGTATTATCTGTACACAGAGGCGATGTCTCCTTATCATGACAGGCAGGTTTAGAATAAGGCTACTTTCACACTAGCGTTATGGAATTCCGGTATTGAGTTCCATCATAGGGGCTCAATACCGGAATAAAACGCTTCAGTTTTGTCCCCATTCATTGTCAATGGGGACAAAACTGAACTGAAGACAACGGAATGCTCCTGAAAGCATTCCGTTCAGTCTTCAGACCGGAGAGCAAACCGCAACATGTTGCGGTTTGCTCTCCGTACTAGTTATCCGCACCTAAACGGATCCGGAATGACCCCCAATGCAAGTCAATGGGGACGGATCTGTTTGGTATGGACACACTTGTAAACGGATCCGTCCTCCATTGACTTTCAATAGAGGTTATTCCGGATCCGTTTAAACGCTAATACAACCGGATCCGGAATTACGGATCCACAAGGTTGTATTACTCAGTACGGATCCGGCGGGTCCCTTCACCCGCCGGATCCGTACTAACGCTAGTGTGGAAGTAGCCTTATATATAACTGCAGTAAAGTGAACTTTATAGACCAAGAAGTGGCGCCTCTTATTAGCTTTGTGGACAGTGCGAAAACTGCAGGAATTTATGGTTTTTGTTTAAATATTGATATTGAAATAAAATTCCCTGATGGCATATCAGTTGGATAATCAATCACTGGTCATCGGGGGGTCTGAGGTCTGGAACCCCATTGATCCTGAGAATGAAGGGGACACAGCACTAATTTAGTTTGCACTGTGGTGCTCCAGGCCACCGGTCTGTGCACGTAAAAGCAGCCAACCCCATTCACTTGATCCTAGCAATATGTAATCACTCTATAAGATGGGAACACCCCTTTAAGAGAGACCATAACTGCATTTACCATTTGTCCTGGTAGTAGAGAAGGCAGATGTACAGAACACATGTCACATGCTCTAATTATTTCTTCTACACTTCTAATTTTCATCATGCCTCACCAAGAACTTCCTGCGCTGCTTCCAGTGGCTGCCCTGTGCGTTGGTACTTCTGTGAGCTTCTGTCACGATACGAATCAGCTCCCATTCTTCATTGCTTGGCTCAGGCCGCTGCTGCAGAGTCTTGATCATCTCCTCCTTCCGACGCCGTTCCCGATTTTCTTCAATCAGTTTTCGCTTGGCTACCCGCTTGGAATCATCCAGGACAACTGTGGAGAAGGAGGGAGGTAAATGAAGAATAAACTGCATAGGAACATCATACATGGGTTCTGTTAATATACAGCTGTGTCATATAAAGGCATACTTCTGTGATATAAAACAATATACTTAATGTAATAATAAATAGTATTAGAGCCTAGAATACAAAGAATTGTTTCAAATTTTTTCCCAGCCATGGTCATCATACTTACGGTCCATCGCCATGCCCACAGCAATACATTTCTTAAAGCGACAGAGCTGGCACTGATTTCGGGTGATCTTGTCGATGATGCAGCAGCCATCATACTTGCAAGAATACGAGGGGTGCAGATTCTTCTGGATGGTGCGACGAAAGAAACCCTGGAGGATGAAACAAACATCTTTCAACTCCTTTAATTTCGACAGGAAACATGCAAAATTTGTACATCAGTGATCTGTGCAGAACATATACTGACATATACTGCACATACTGTGCCCATACAATGCAACTAATTATTTAAGAAATTAAAAGGGTTGGCCACTTGTAACTGTGGACCAGTGTATTTGTGAGAAGTTTATATGGCACTTACTATTATAGTCCTTGGTGAAATTCTGCACCATTTTCTATATTTCGTAAGGTATGTTTGCTTGTTTGCCAAGTCTTTTTTGCTTCCCACACAGAAGTCCTGTCCATAAGATGGCCGCTGATGGAGGATCATGTGACCAGGGAAACCATCTTCATGTGATGTCTCCTGCCATCAGGAGTTCAGTGCAGGTGCAGTTTGTTCCAATGTAGAAGCCATCACATGGAGATGATTTGCCTGGTCACATGACCCTCCATCAGCGGCCATCTGTGCGGACAGCTCAAAAGACTTTGTAAACATGGGAGCATACCTGATAATATATAGAAAATGGTGCAGAATTTCACCAGGGACTATATTAGTAAGTACCATATAATCATCTCACAAACAGATTGATCAACAGTAGCCAGAAAGTGGCCAACCCCTTTAAGTATCAATCCCTTTGCATTTAAGAAAACCTTCCCTTTCCTCACTGAAAAAAACAGCAGAGTCACCAGAGGTCAGTGGACCTCTGCTTGGTGACTAAGAAAACAGGGAAAGATAGAATCAATTGGGGTCATTTATCAAACTGGTGTAGAGTAGAACTGGCTTAGTTGGCCACAGCGGCCAATCAGATTCCACCTTTCACTTTCCAAAGGAGCTGTCAAAATGAAAGATGGAATCTGATTGGTTGCTGTGGGCAACTAAGCCAGTTCTACTTTACACCAGTTTGATAAATGATCCCAAATATATCTAATATCTTATCTATGTATAAATAAAATACCTATCTACAAATAAAAATGGACCAGCCCCATACATGCAGTGTGTAAAAAGTAACACGGGTGGAAACCTTAAGAACACGACTCACTGTCCTCTTTAATCAACAAAAACAGATGGCAGCATCTATCCATCGATCTTAGTATCTATCTATCTTAGTATCTATCATCAATAAAATTCAAATCAGCTTTACTGGCAGGGCTAAATACATTTTAGCATTGCCAAAGCAAATGGAAAATAATTAAGTAGGGTTGGGGGATGGGGGCTATCTATCTATCTAATTCAAATCAGCTTTATTGGCAGGACTAAATACATATTAGCATTGCCAAAGCAAGTGGGAAATAAGTGGGTAGGGATTGGGGATGGGGACACATCCAGGGCGAGGGTATAGTAGTCCATGGTATATCAGGCTCTCAGTTTGTGGCAGGCACTGACATATCGTGTTACTGTGGCTGTTGTGTTCTCTTCCCCCAGCAGTATGGAGAGTCTCTCATCCTCCTTCATATAGGTGAAGTCTGGGAAGAGATCAGACAGTTTCTCTAAGTGGGTGTCCCTTACTGCTGAGTATTTGGGGAACCGCGGCAGGAAGTGGGACTCATCTTCCACGCCCTCCTGGTTGCACTAGTGGCACAGTCTGCTCTCCCTCGGCATGTACCTCTGTCAGTGCCGCTAGGATTCTGTGGGAGCTCAGTCTATAGCGGCTCAGGATCTGTCGGTACTCCCTCTGTAGGCTCTGGTAGATTATCAGCTTCTGGGATGTCTTATGTTGTTCCTCCAGATGCTGATATATTCCTCTTTGCTCTTGCGTATTGTTTTCTGGATTTCCCTCTTTGTCAGGCTGTATTGGTTGGTGGCTTGGACAGGCTGGTTTTGGGTGACTTTTGTGGGGTGCTTTGTTTTTCTGGGGCTTCTTGGTGCAGAAAGGCTTTGTGATGGTAGTAGCTGGGACTGCTACTATGTAGATGTGCTCTGAATGATAGCGCTCTCTTCTGGACAGCAAGGCGTAGTGGGAATCTGCCCATCTCTGCTCAACAGGAGCTGCTAGAGATGCTCTGATGGACCTGGAGGAGGTGTTTGCAGAATTCTAGATGCAGGGGGCGCATTGGACATAGACCTTACAGGGAAATTTCCCGGTGGGCCGATGACCAGGGGGCCGCATAGGCCCTCCTCATGGAAGGCCACTGGAAGTTTTTGGGTATGTATTTTGTGCTGCTGGCAGTATTTTATGATGGACTGTGGTATTTGGCTCTGTTGGGGTGGTATAATGTGCCACAATATGTTATTGCTGACCCTGCCTTCCATCAATTTGGACCCGACTACAAAACGGGGCCACTTGCAGTATTTTTTCCAGGGCCACTTTAACTTCCCAGTCCGCCCCTGTCTAAATGGAATATTTATTCCCATACTGGAATACTTTGACCAGTCTGGGTATGTGTCTGGGCCCCAGACTTCGCTGCCACACAGGAGGATTGGGGCGATGATACTATCAAAGATTTTAAGCCAGATGGTCTATCTATCTAGACCAGGGATGCCCAACCTGCGGCCCTCCAGCTGTTGCAAAACTACAATTCCCAGCATGCCTGCACAGCCTACAGCTATTAGGGCATGCTGGGAGTTGTAGTTTTGAAACAGCTGGAGGGCTGCAGGTTGAGCATCCCTGATCTAGACACATTATACTTGTTACTTGCTTCTCAGATTACTACTTATATTGTTTAGGCTGCTTTAATCCATTTTAATTCACTGTGGCCATTTCCTGCCTAATTCTGCAAGAGGCTGACACAGCAACGTCATACTCCACATAAAGAAAATACTCCTTATTATTGCAGCCTGGGAGCAGGAGAACAACAGGTAAGAAGCATAAAGACAGCGATACGCATGCTGTAGCTCCTGGTCTTACATGTTCATTCTGTGTTTGTACCAGGTCACTAAAAAGAGATTACGATCATGAAGTAGAATCTAGGGCGGTATTTTTTGTTAATTTCTTTGACTCTGTGAAGAACTGCATGTATAACGTACAAGAAGACAAAGTTGGAAAGAACAAAACAAACATGTTTTGACCACATCATTAGCTTTCGGTGTTGTCAACAAACTCATTTTAATGACGTATTTCATCACTTTGGCAACGCTATCAGGAGAAACTGTCCTTGCATTCTAAACATGGACAGACATCAATATATCAAGATGCCAGACACAAGCGATCGCAGCATAAAACTACGGCAGCTCACTCACCTTGCAGCCCTCACAGGTGATGCACCGGTAATGGTAACCTGTGGCCTTATCACTGCACACCACGCATGGCTCATCTTTGTCCAAGTAGCTAGGGATATACCCTGCAGAGAGCAGAGATACCGAGCTGTCACCTGTGTCACCGGGTGAAAGGAGGGGGGACAGTCTTATTCAAGTCAATAACATGGATGCAAGCTGTGGGGGTATGGAAAGACTCCTGACACAGTGTGCCAGAACAACGGGTCAATAAGAGAAACAAGCAGAGTGTTAAAAAGCTAAGACGAGCAAAGAAAACACAAAGGGATCTTCTAGAGACGCTGCAGCAGGCAAGACACACACAGCCAGGCCAACACATGGAGACACAGGAACACAAGGGGGCCTGTTCATTGTGTTGTAAGTAATTATCGAGTGTCTCTCCCTTCTGAATATCTCTCTCTCTTGCCATTTCGGAAGTAATTATGTTTTATAACCCTGAGATCCTGTCTGGACAGTGCAGAGATGGCAGCAGGGTGAGAGGGGGCCTGATGTGTGGGGTGAAGCAGCGGCTTCTGCTGCGGAGGGGGTAAAGACGTGGGACAGGAGGCTTGAGATACATCTTGGGCATATTACAGCTCTACAGGCAATGTGCCATCGCACAGGACACAGTGCTGTTTCAGGAGGCAAGATAGTCATTTCAGTTCTACCATCACTAAATGTATTTATAGAGGCTAATTCGCTATTCACCTGTGATGGCAGATATTGAGGTGCACACTGATGAGTGGTCCCCATTGCAGAGGCCAATATAGTGTCCTCTGCCAGGGCTGGTTAATGATACCAGTGCTTTTGCCTCAGAAGGGTAAGATGGCAGTTGAGCTGGGTTGCTAGAACAATCTGAGTAGCCAATCTGAACCAACCCACCTTCACAGGCTGCCTCTATGGTAAGTAGACAAGCCTACTACATAAGTAGTATCAGGTGCATTCAGGTTATAGGACATCTTGCCTCCACTATGTGCAGCCAATGGAGGCATATGGACAAGATGGCTGACAAAGCACATGACTTTTTACGGAATGTCTTTTTTAATAAGATCTACTGTCCGCGCAGAAGGGAAAGGTCGGGCAATAATTAGCTATTTGGAGAGACCATTGTAATGCCCGGACTAGTCATGCTAAGCTAATGATAGATAAGTATTGATTACAAGCCTTTTTCTCTTGGCACTGACTTACAGAAATGTGATTTATACATTGCGGATTGCTGGTTACTATGACAGAAGAATTTAGGTGGGAGCAGCGGTTATAGGAATAGCTGATAAAATAGTAAGCATACCTTTGAAAATACCGCAAGAGGAGAGGACTGTGTATTATAGACATCAGCCATAGCAAAGCCCCAGCCAGCCACATTGCAGGGACATTAAAGGGGTTGTCTCACATCAGCAAATGGCATGTATCATGTAGAGAAAGTTAATTTTTACATCACATTACACACAGCTTGTTTCCAGGGGTTGTGAAAATATGAGGCGTCCAGGACGGGATTTGCTGCGCATGCGTGCCTATGCGCGCTCCCATGGTCCCGGCCACCCAAGAGGCTGCCTTTTTTTCCCGATAGTGTGCAAGCACGTCCACCACTGCCGGATTGTAGGGTGGCTGTGACCATCGAAACAAGCAGTGTATAATGTTATGAATGAGACAGCCCCTTTAAGGATTGTAAAGGTTTGACCTTTAATGTTTTCGATGCTCCAGAAAAAGCTCAATTTAAAAGAGCGCAAGTCGTGCTGTAATGTTCTTGGTCACTGCTGATCAGGAGAGGCAGTTTGATCTTCTGCAACTCATTCATGGGTCAGCATAGAACCATATGGAGATGCCCACCCCTAGTCCAGGGGTGGGCAACCTCTGGCACTCCAACTGTTGTGAAACTACAACTCCCAGCATACTTCCTCTCCTCAGAACTCTCAAAGAAATGAATGGAGCATGCTGGGAATTGTAGTTTCACAACAGCTGGAGTGCCAAAGGTTGCTGACCCCTGTCCTCGTCCATAGATGAGATCTACACCACAGAGGTGGTCCCTACCCAGACTGTGACAGACCAAATGTAAAGACATTACAGCGCCTAGAGCAGGCACGCTCAACCTGCAGCTCTCCAGCTGTTGCAAAACTACAACTCCCAGCATTCCCAGACAGTCTACAGCAGGGCATAGTGAGAGTTGTAGTTTTACATCAGCTGGAGGGAAGCAGGTTGAGCATCCCTGTCCTAGAGACTCTCTTTAAGAATAAGCAAAATGATGGGGGATTGCAAAGCAGAGAAAGCTACAAGGGGAGTTACGTGATACAAGAAGGGTGAGAGGGGATATAGGAAGGATTGATAGTATTTATGTTCTAGAAGTAGAACCCCCCTCCCCTCACTGGACCTCATACCTGACATACCGCCTTTTCCCATACATTGGCTATTCTTTCTTTTACGCTTCCCATCCGGCCACCTGTATGGATAGAGAAATAACATGAATAAAACACAAGATATAGTGACTGTAAGAAATAGCTCACTAGTCCCGACGTGCACTGAACCCACAAATTCCGGAATGGAGTCTTATAATCCTGTACGTCATTAATATCCAAGTATTAAAACCCTTACCAAACAGGACGCCACCTAACACACCCACGTTTGAAAACACCTACCACCTTGAACTTAAATGCACTGGATTACTATATTGTGTCACTGTGTCACTCGCTATCTATGTCAAAGTGCTGACCTGCAGGAGCTGTGTCTCATACATCTGCGTGATTGGGGAAGCAGGTGTTCGATGCCATTATACATTAGTCACAACTGTGCAAAAAAATAATATCCCTTTAAAGCCCAAGGTGACATGCACTACAAATCTAATACCTGCAAATGCTAAAATACCTCATTAGCTGTCTGTTCTGGTTGGTCAACATTTCTTGTTTTCATCTCAAGATGAGTATCCTAGATTACCCTCCTCTCCTCTTTCCATTAAAATAACAGGCATTTTAGGGGAAGCAACACACAGTAGGGTTACCAACACAGACCTTTTTGAGTAATCCAAAATGTAATGGAAGTCTAGATTACTGAAAGGGTTTAATACATTTCCTCGTGGTCTAAGGCCAGAAGTACACTTAAGGATACTTTCAGACTAGCTTTAATATTTTCCGGTATTGAGATCCGTCATAGGGTCTCAATACCGGAAAAAAAATTGCTTCCAATTTGTCCCCATTCATTGTCATTGTGGTTTGCTTTCCGTCCTGGGACGCGGAGCAAGACGTTTTCTCTGACACAATAGAAAACGGATCCGTCCCCCATTGACTTTCAATGGAGTTCATGACGGATCCGTCTTGGCTATGTTAAAGATAATACAACCAGATCCGTTCATAACGGATGCAGAGGGTTGTATTATCAGTAATGGAAGTGTTTTGCTGAGCCCTGCCGTATCCAGCAAAAACGCTAGTGTGAAAGTAGCTTAAAGAAGAACTCCCGACAAAAATTTTATTCCATGTCCTGCTAGAAATGTACATGATATAATCTGTAGTGAATGTCATTTTCTTACCAGTGTCTGAATTTTTGACTTCTATCATCCTGAAGTTTCTTATCTGTGTCATGTGACCAGCAATTAGACCCACCAACTCACACAGAGACTTATGTGTGGACAGGAAGTCTAATTCTCTATGTATTCCTATGAGACTGAAAGTGAGGCTCCCATAGGAATGAATAGAGCAGTTACTGGCTTTCTATCGTGGGTCAGTTGGAGGTCAGGGAGTTGGTCACATGACCCAGCTACAATAAGAAGAGAGGTTTTTACTCACAGAAACAGTCACTGATAAGAAAATGACAATCACTACAGATTATATCATGCACCTTTCTAACAGGTCAGAGAATAACATTTTTTGCGGGAGTTCTTCTTTAAGATAGGTAGTGCCAGCAGCTTTCACTTCCAATCCCTCCATACACATGCATGCTTGACTCGTGCTTGTGTTCTCAATAGTACGAGGGGGAAAACTGGCTGCTGAAATTCAACATATCAATTCATATCTCCATGATGCCTGTCGTCAGGACATCTCCAGACACATTATCTGATCATCGAGTTTAACCAACAAACCTCTAATGCGTAAGGCCGGCTTCAGGTAGTAAAGGGATTCTTTGGTGGTCTAGGACAGTGAAGGGGTCTATAGTAAATTCAAGATATCCTGCACTGGGAGGACTGATGTGACAACTGCTGGCTGGAGATTATCTTGTGTCTACAGCGAGTTTAAAGAGGACCTATCACTTCTCCTGACATATCTGTTTTAGTAAGTACTTGCATTTCCCGATGCAGTAACAATTCTGGTGCATCTTTTCATAAATCTCTATGCTGTGCATTCTTCTATTATTCATGTCAGGAGTGGTGACGGGTCCTCTTAAAGTCACTAATGACACCCATAAAAGTTTAATATAATATGTAGGACAATATAGCATCCTTATTATCCAAGTAAGCGCTATTGTAGTTCATATAATTCCTATCTTCCATGTGAAACTGAGGTGAATGTCAAAAATGGTCCCAAGCCCTGACGGACGGAACAACAAGCAGCGACAGCGGCTCTGATTTAACCTTCGAAAGCACTTCAGGTTCTATATGCTCCTCTTGTGTGTATTAGCGAGATATTATGCTCCATACATTCCTTCTGTCTGTGTCATAATGCGGAGGGAGTAACAGGTTACATGTTCAATGGATTCCTTCCACAGTCTGCTCTACTCAATAGAGAGGGGGAGGAAGAAGGTTTCTATACATCTATTCAGCTTGAGTAACTGTGCACTGATGGACAATATCACGTTTTATATACAGTCTGACCGCGTCAATAGTCATTGGGACGAGTAGGCCGCCACACTATAAAATGTATTGTCTCCGTCTGTGTTATTCAGAAATGTGCTGCATGTCATTCCCTCAGTGTATGTCCCCATGTAACTGAGGGTGCAGAACTTGTACTATACACTGCTGTCATCCCACAAGGTCAAACATCTCACTGGCAGCATCAACAGAAACACAGATTTGATACTTGTCTCGCATTTGGCACGAGAAACCTATTGGCACAGCTTGGCATGCAATACTTCCGTGTAAGGCCTTAAGCACACGACTGTCTCTGTTTTGCAGTCAGCAAAGAGGCAGAACATGAACAACTTTCCCGTCCAGCATGTAGAAATGACTATTCGTGTCCCCAATATGGACAAGAATAGGACATGTTCAATTTTTTTTGCAGAGCCATGGAACGGACATGCGTATGAGGATAGCGAACGGAGTGCTGTCCTCATGTTTTGACACGGATCGGATGCAGACGGAAATTGGGGTCGTGTGCATGGAGCCTAACTTGGGAACCTATGTTGCATCTATATCACACTCCAGAATATGGATCTCTCCATAGCTAGCACTGTACCCCCGGTGTTATGAGGGCTAGAATATATATAAAAAAGCACCACTCAGCAGCATACTTCGTTATCTCGTCTGCCTAAAAAAGAGCGCCTACCCTGACATGTCTTCAGTGTGTTCTCCCTTTGTTATTTCTCCTGGAAATGTATGATTAAATTGACTAGGTGTTACATTCACCTTGTCAACATGGCGTGTCCCTACAATTGTCTGCATTGATTGGACAATGTCACAGTGTGCAGGATCATACCCTATTGACTAGGGCAGTGATGGCTAACCTCCGGCACTCCAGCTGTGGTAAAATTATGACTGCTAGCATGCTCTACTCATCTCTATGGGGTTCTGAGAACAGCCAAGCATTTAGGGAGTCATAGCTTTACCACAGCTGGAGTGCCGGAGGTTAGCCATCACTGGACTAGGGGAATGGTAACGGCCAGTTATGCATACATTTCCAGGTTGAATAAAAGAGGGTTAGCGTAAGTTCTGTGAAAAGGTGCTCCAGAATGATTATTTTATGGGGAATACAAGCATTACCTAAAACAGACTTGTCCGGAGAGCTGACAGGTCTTGTTCAAAAGTAAAACTTGGATGAAATGTGCTACCACCCAGAAAGATTTCCAAACTGCTGGTGGACACATGATCTTCATTTTCATTCCCTGAGTTAAACTGATAACATTTCCATTAGGCCTCATGCACACGAACGTGTGCCGGCCCTGCCCGTGCTGCGGGCCGCAAACTGCGGGCCGCAATGCACGGGCACTGACCGTGAGGCCACTGCATGCGGATCGTGGACCCATTCACTTGAATGGGGTCCACGATCCGCATCCGAGGGTCCGCACCGCAAAAAAGTAGTGCTTGCGCTACTTTTTTGCGGTGCGGAGGCACGGCCAGAAACACCACAGAAGCACACCGTAGTGCTTCCGTGGTGTTCCGATCCGTGCCTCCGCTCCGCATCTCCCGGATCGCGGACCCATTGAAGTGAATGCGGGCTGCACACGGCCGGTGCCCATTTTTTGCGGACTCGCCGTATGCGGCCCGCAGCACGGGCACGGCCAGCACACGTTCGTGTGCATGAGCCCTTAGTTCCTCTTTGGTACCAGGGAAAATAAAAACTGAATAGTTAAAATAAAAAGTGGGCAGAGGGGAGGGAATGACTGCAGAACTTTAAGGAGGACCTGCAACCTCTGCTGACATGTCTTTTTTAATAACTACTTTTATTCCCCATGTAATAACAATTATGGAGGATCTTTTCATAAATCTCAATGTTGTGCCATTCCTCTTTTATTCCTGTTAGAAATATAGGTATGAATTGCCAGCAGGCTGTTTTAAAAGGTGATGGTGTTGCCAGTTGAGGGGGTGCCCATTTGCAGCCTGCCACTATCCAATCAGTGCTGCCAGGGACACACAGCCAGCTGGACCTTTATTGCAAACTGCTTGCAATTCATTCCTAAACCTCTAGCACAGGGGGTAGTAACCTTTGGCACTCCAGCTGTTGTTAAACTACAACCACCAGAATGTCCCATTCATTTCTATGAGAGTTCAGAGAAGAGTTAAAGGGGTATTCCCATCTCACAAATGTAGTTTGCATAGTTAGATATAGCCATACCAATATTATTACTAATAGAATGTATTTATATAAAATGTACCGTTTAGAAAATTTGTCTATTTGTATAGACATTCTCCCACACACATCAGTCAGGCTGTTGCCCCTAGTTACGACCACCGTGGACATGTAGTAGTGGTGGCCGGCTTGCTCTTGTTCAAACCCGCTCTGAGGTAACTGCTGTATTGTGAACACACATTACATGATCATGCGGAGACACATCTTAGGGTTGTAGCATTTTTGTCTGCGCTTCCAAAATGCAGAGAAACGGATCCTGTTCCAAGATCAATTCATCTCTATGGAGCAGGATCCGTTTATAAAGTCTGCATTTCCGACAGATCCTGACCATTGTGTTTTGGACTGGTAGCGCCCAAAACGCAGATGTGAAAGTACCCTAAGATGTGTCTCCGCATGTTCATGCAATGTGCATACACAGTACAGAAGTTACCTCAGAGCGGGTTTGAACAGGAGCAAGCCGACAACCACTACTACATGGCCACGGTGACCGTAACTAGGGGCAACGGCCTGACTGATGTGTGTGGAACAATGGATATACAAATAGGAAAATCTTCTAAATGGTATATTTTATACAAATACATTCTATTAGTAATAATACTGGTATGGCTATATCTAACTATACAAACTACATTTGTGAGATGGGAATACCCCTGTAAGGCTACTTTCACATTGGCGGCACGGGTGTCCGGCAGGCTGTTCACCCGCCGGACACCCATGTCGCCAATGTGAAAGTAGCCTAAGCGGATCTGCATGCTGGGATTTGGAGATTTGCAAGAGTGCAGGAGGTTGTCGATCCCTTTTCTAGCAGGTATAATGGAGGAATAGCTCAACAGAGTCTTAAGAATAGATGCTATTATTGTATTGGGAATGCAAATAGTTGATAAAACAGACAAGCTCACTGAGTACATCACTAAAGATGTTCATGCTTTACATATCCACATACTGTACATATATAATAGACTTCTATGTATTCTGTGGCCCTTTTCTACACTTCTCCTTGGAGTAATACAGCGGTTAATCGACCGTGGTCCATTTGGTTCTGCTTTGCGGCATTTTCAAAGGCAGGAATGTTATTTTTGGAAGTCGACAGAGGGTACTGATTGCAGAGGATCCATGCCAGGTTTGCCATAAACAACTTTGATTCCCACCAGATGCGGGGAAAATCAAACCAGAGATAAACTTGCACAGATGAGAAGAAAGCCAACAACAGAGCAAGCTCCTCGGCTTCTTATACTTCAACTAAAATGAAACCAGAAGGGAGCGCAGAACAAAATCACAAAAGAAGGCTACAAAGGAAGTATAGGAAAAAAATATATAAGGCAAAGGAGAAAATGAAAATGTATAGGACAAGAGATAAGTAAGGGAGCAGGAGAGGTAAAGAGACCTGATATACCGGAAAACAGTGATAAGGCCGGAAGATAAAGAAAAGTCAGAAGATAAAAGGTATACTATACAAGTAAAGATTGCTTAAACAGAGCAAAGGTGAGACTGATTAGAAAATTAATGACGCAGCTTTGAAATACATGTAGTTCGTCCTTCCCTGGCACAGTCTGCTGCACATGGTATTTACTGGAGGTACTAAGGATCTCTCTAGCAGGCATTAACTGAATGCGTACTAGAGAGATCCTTAGTACCTCTAGTGAATACCACGTGCAGCAGACTGTGCCAAAGAAGGTGTGACTGGGGCTCAAGCCAACGACAGGTCACGGGATCGTCACAAACCTCCCAATTCTCATGGATCCTGTTGCTCGGTGTTATGTTGCCTAAGTAATACGTTGGTCCACACGTGGGCCCTGCTGTCACAATCCACATGAGCAACCAAACCATAGCAAGATTGGAAGAGGACCTCTGAGAGCAGTGACACGGCAGCTCTTGCCTATTACGTCTGGAGCTACATACAGGTGTGTGTTAGAGCGATACAGACAAACCTCACCAAAAGACCACCTCTTTGAGAAGACTACCTCCTTACCAAGATCAGAAATCCTGTGACAGATTTTCAGCTCCACCATACATTATGCATACAAGAAGATGACTAAACCCCTAGAAGACCACTTTTCAGGAGGTTAGGTTCCCTAGCAACCACTTGGCTTCCTTTCTGAGTGACTACTATCTATTTTACATATAGCTACTTGTCCAAAAGTGGTCACAGGAAGTTTTATCAGCAATTCGGCACCACTACATGGCACAAGCTTGTTATAATCTCAGCTAGGTATCAGGAGATGACAAACGGTGCAGCTTTAGGACAAAAAAAAAAAACATTCAAGAGAAGGGAAGAAATGTGAAAGAAGAAAGGCATGCTATGTATGTATTTAAGGAGACGCCTCGGGGAAACGATGAGAAAGGCATTACAGGACATTTTACGCTATATGCACTTTTTGTTTCTTCTCTGCATACTCGAATATGTGTTATTCATGTTATTTGTTCGGTTTTAGCATAGAATGAAATTTATATCATTTAATGAACATTGCCCATTATAAAAGTCTGTAGATTTTCAGGCGCACACACCCACGCAGGTGTTTAACAGAGGCCGTTGCTCCAGTGTGTATGTATTTATGGCTTCTATGCGTGTACAGAGAAGTCTGGAGGGAGGTGAAAAGACACATAGGTTCAGGCAGGGCACACAGGCTTGCAGTTATGCGGAACTAACTGTGTCTCGCATGCTATATGGTAGGGAGTGGTCCCCACTAGAACTGCCTTGTTTTGTGTCAGGATAAACAGTATATATGTTAGCACGTTCACATATATCAAAGGTTGCATGGGGTAAAACAAACTCTTTTATTGTTCCCATAAAGATAAAGCTGGTGGGATCACATGTTCTTTTGTCGGTGTCACTTGGGCAGGTTTTATGAATGTTCACTAATGTGTCACTAAGTGGAAGCAAGGACACGTCTGATACAGCCTATGCGTCACCCTACAGGTTGGTGGTATTATATGAAGGTAAAATATCTAGTCATGCATTACTCAACTAATTCAGAAATTTGGGAAAGCTGAGGGACAAGCCCTGGGGGAAGGTGTAATGACTGCCATGTTGGTTAGACTCCAGATTTCTAATAGACAGATTCAATTGAGAAACAGGTAAACAGGTATTTAATATACCATTACAGGTATTTGGGTCACTTTGGAAGTTTAAAGGGTAAATGCTCACTTTGAAGTTTCTGACCCTACTATCCTATGACAAATCTGCATATTTAACTCCACTAATCTGTGATCTGTAAATACGAAAGTATTTGATGCTGAGGTGCACTATCTGATGGTAGATCATATTTTCCATCATCTAAAAATATTCCGCTTGTCTTATCTCTTATTCCATATCTCTTATACCTTAGATGAAGGGCACATTACCAAACATTTCATAATGTTCTTGAACAGTGTCACCTCTGGGAGGATGGAGCATCCTCTGGTGGTGAGGCAGGTGAAAGTAGCTTTCATTCTTGCACGCCCTGCTCCATCGACGCTACCATACTGTCTGAAACAAGGATATCTTTAACCTCACATCTGCAGAGATAGCAGCACAGCCCTTGAACTCAAAGTCTTGAGAAGACCACTCCACTCTTCAAAATGTTTGTATCTTGGGGCCTAGGTGATCGGTCCACTTAATTAATTGTAAGCATAGTGATAGCAATGTTCTGCATAATTCTTTTAATAGAGGAGCATGTCCTATTTCTCATAGCTATATCCTAAGCAGTGGAATACAGTGACCTAACAACTCCTTAGCTATACATCTAAGCTGTACCGTATGAAGGAAAATATGAGGCAATTATGCCTGTACTGCGGGGGTTACGTTTACAGTGGACACCTCACTCAAGATTAATATCTGCAAAATTCCCCCTTTAGTTCTCCTCTCTCTCTCCTCAGGTCCCCCCCACCCCCACCCACTGGTAAAGTACATGCTGTACCAGACAGGGGCCTGGGCAAATTGCCAACTCCTGAGGTCTTCCCAGTTCATGGCTCCAGGCCAAGGCCTGCATCCCGACACCTGAAATATCCCCCTGGTGACAGGGAGGGGACAAGCAAGAGAGAGGAGAGGCAGTCACGGGACAGGGAGCCTGTGGATAAACATCCGTCTCCTGACTGACCTCAAAGGTCAAACAGCTACCTTAACTCCTTGACTCAAAAATAGTTACTAGATTGTCAGCTTTTTGTCCCAAAGTCCAGGGTGAGATCTAGAAGAAAGAATGTGGAAAAGAAAAAACCTAAACCAGATCACAGAGGACATGACGTCACAGTGGAATTAACAGGGGAGACTTTGTAAGGGATAATGCCAAAGTTCTTAAGTCCTGAAGACTAGCTGCTTCAGCCCTCCCCTTAGAGACATTCTGTGTAGTCTGCTGATAATACTAATGTATGACAAAAGAGAATCTTTCTGTATGGATTTCCTGTACTGGACAGGACAAGAGTATGTCTTGTGTAAAGTCATTAATCATTCTGAAAGTTACGTGACCTGAGGAAATAAAAGAGTAGAAAGCTACATCTCAACACTTCCTATAAACATGTTCCATTAACTAACATGCCAGTATTGCCTATAGATATATTTATATTCTTCAAAGTAATAAAACTTTATTTGAGGAAGTCACAAACAATATTTGAAGCAGCAGCCATCAATGGACAGGCTGGAACATCTTCAACCTCCTATTTATGACAAGCTCCAAGGAGGTCTAAGGGTACAGCCATGCATGCCATGTACAGCCATGTTTTTTTATGTGGTTTTTGAAGCCAAAACCAGGAGTGGAATCTAAAAAGAGATATTATCTGCCTTTACTACTTTCTTCCTTTTGATGATCCACACTTGATTTTAGCTTTCAAAACTGCATAAAAAAACTTGACTGTGTGACCATACCCTAATTCCATTTCTAGGTGTTGGGTTAAAGGAACCCAGAACCTAGAAATAAATGATAAGACTAAGCCTAGTTTAAAATACATGGTCGGAGATCTGGCAGGCTGTTCCAGCAGAGAACTGATGGATGTTAGCTATAACTATAATGGGCTCTGGCTGAGATCCGGCCACTAGTAGGCTGAATCATGCCCCCACTGGTAGAATGTCTTCAGCATTCAGCTTTGTAAAGTGGCAGAGGGTACTGCAGAAAGGCTCCTGCTACAGCCAACACAGGACAACAAGGAGGAGGAAGGGAGAATGGTTGAGCTCCTGGGACATATAACAATTTCTTTATTTGTCTGTTTAAATTTTAATACAAGATAAAATAGATCAAAGGAAAGAGGGAGATGAAGGAAGGAAGTGTGTTTGTTTTTTACTATAAAGTCATAATGATGTAGACAGACATTTGATATAGTAAAATACATTGCCAATTCTTGGCCGATTGTTGGAATGACAATGAACCAAGTTTGCTGAGGATTCTTTTTTCCAGGACCCTCCATCTCACACATCCTATTTAAAGGGAACCTGTGAAGTTAAACATGGTGTCTGAGATGCAGAAAACATATTATAGAGCAGGAGGAGCTGAGCAGATGATATATCATTTTGTGGGAAAAGATTCAGCTAAACTTGTATTTTCTTAATTTAAATTCCTGCTCATTCTGGGCTTTGAAGTCAATGAGGTGGTCCTATCAGTGATTGACAGCCTTCCCTGCATGTGTATGCATACAGGGATAGCTGTAAGTCACTTATGAGACTACCGTCTTGACTAAAAAAAAATCTGAATCTACGGTCCTTCCGCCGGTAGATTACGCTGCAATTTTTTGGTGACACATTCCTTTTAAAGCAGGTTCTGGAATCCCCCTTGGAATTGCTCAAATATTTGCGAAACTATGTGCCACACGTTGCATGGAAGATTTATGAGTGTATTTCAGCGGCAACAAATTGGTTCACCGTCATTCTAGAATAAATGGGCTCACCTTGTCTCTCGAAGACGGTGCCTTTTCATTTTGTCACTGGCTTGGCAATCAGCTGCAGGTTAAGTTTTAGAACCCTACAGCGATCAGATATTATCTGGGCTGGGTCTCTTTTTGTGCAGCTTTCCACTCTGGTTTTTAGAGGGGACCCCACACAGGGTACCTTCTATGAAGCTCATACGTAATAGGTAGTAAATAAGAACCTTTTACATGAAAAAACAACCAAAAGGGAATCTGTCACTTGCGACCTCCCTTTCCAACTGTTTGCACAGACACATAGCTGTGGTCCTCCTCATTAAAACAATGTTTTTCTTCTGTTTATCTGAGGCTTTGTTCCCAAGCTATGATACTTTTTCTTACTTTTTACTTTTCTTGCTGCACCCAATCTCCGCTCTACTCTGTGACCAACACCTCCCAGGCTGCTTTGATTAGAAGGACCAGGCAGTGCAAAGAAGAAGGGAGGGGTTGCCCACATAAAGGAGTGCAGAAGAGCAATAGTTACGCCCTCTTTGCACCAAAGCCCTAATTTGCATATTAAGAAAAGGTAGCGTAACTCAGGAACGGAGCCTCAGATCAACAAAAGAAGAATGGCGTTTCAGTCTTGTGAACCACAGATATGTGCGCCTATGCAAACAGTTGGATAGGGAGGTCGCTAGTGACAGATTCCCTTTAAAGGGAACCTGTCATCAACTTTACGCTGCCCATACTAACGGCAGCATAAAGTAGAGACAGGGGAGTTGATTTCTGCGGTCTGTCATTTATAAGATAAAAGTAAGTGGTTGCCGAGAACCAACATCACAAACATTGCAGACTGGGCCTGGAAAAGAGTCATAGCCATCTGAGAAGAGTCATGGTTATTCATGAATTCCTGCTCTCCCTGCCCACCTGCTGATGACTGACAGTCTTCTACCTAGTTTTCTCCCTTTCTGTCTAGGAGAGAACTGCCAATCATCAGCAGATGGCGGGGAGAGCAGGAGATTAAGAATAACCATGACTCTTTTCAGGTAGATTTGACTCTTTTCCAGCCCTGGGCTGCAATGATTATGCTGGTTCTCAGCAACCACTAACTTTTAGCTCATGAGTGACACACTGCTGAAATCAGCATTTCTGTCACTAATTTATGCTGCCCTCAGTGAGGTCAGCATAAAGTTGATGACAGGTTCCCTTTAAAGTGTTTTTCTAAGATTAGATTACAGGGTCTGATTCCCTCCCTCCAGAAACAAGGAGACTTTTGACCATGGGCTGAGTGGCACTGCAAATGAACCCTATTTAGGCAAATGAATCTGAAGTGCAATACCAGACAAAACCTCAGAAAAAAGGAGTGCTATTTCCAGGAAAAAAACACCAGGCTTCTGGGATTTGTTCAGCCATGCCATCAGGAATGTATATACTGAAATAAGAAGTACACAAACCTCAACCTCAAATGTCCATACGTACTTGCCTCAACCTATAGAAAGATAATCACAACTACATATCAGTCACACTTCCTCCATGATCAGTACAAGCTATGATGTGATTTCTGTCCCTTCACAGCCTGGTACAATTTGTATACGTTTATTCATTGACAGGGTATAGCTCAGCATGTATATCCAGATCACGCAGGATCCTATCTATACTATGATTGCTCTATCTACTTCCTAACTACACTATCATTACATTGTGTTTAATCCTTCTTTATATTTAAACACAAGGACGGTTCTTTACCTAGTTAGGATGCTTTTCCATGTCTACATTTTTATAGCTTTTTATTAATGGAATGAATATGTTTCATTGAAAAAAGTATTGAAGTGCTTTAAAAAATAAAAAAAGGTCATATCACCTCCACTCACAGAAAATAGGACCAAAAGAAAAACGAACCAAAATGTGACAAGGCTTGTTTGTCTCCCGCTTATCAGTGCCATATAAGGTCCCTTATCCAAAGCAGGCAAATGTGTAGCAGCAAGATAAAAGTGTGATAAACTTCTTACATGTGAGTGAGACGTGACATTGTAAAACACTGGTATTATATAGCCTCATATGTCTGGGGGTAGGACACAAAATTACTGCAGGATTATTCATAGATGATTTCAGCGTAAAAATAAGAAAGTTTCCAATATCTGATTTGGTCCTTAGGTGTCACTTAATTGGCCGCCATGCAATATCGCTTATCCTATGCAGTAGAAGGGTTTATGAAACCAGACTTGAGGCAAACAGCTGATCACAGGGTCAGTTTTGGTATAGAGAGGGGTGTCATGTGCCATAACAACACATTTTATCCAAAAAGAGAAAAAATAAAAAAGTGTAAATATAAAGGCTTGAGTCCTCTTAAAGTCACCTGCATAACTGGTTTCAAAGTAAACATAATAATACCAATCTTGTGAATATCCAGTCCTATAATCTTGAGAAATGCAATTTTTTAAATTTTTATGCAAATATGGTTTTGAGTGCACCGTGGGCGGGGTCGCTCCAGTCGGTGGGTCATCACTCCACCCAGTGTTTCCCACTTTTGACTGAGGTTTCAGGGCTGGTACTACTGACACAGGGGAAGCCAGGAGCACCAAACAGAGCAACCCTGCCCAACCCTGTGCACTAGAAACTTTTTCTGCATACAAAAAAAAAGAAGTAGCGTATTTCTCAGGATTAGCGAACCAGAAGAATCGCTAATTCTCAGGTCAACGACCTTACATGCCGGTATGTTTACATTGCAACTGATTTTGAAGGTGACAGAGTCCCTTTAAATGAAGCTTTATATTAGTGTATTCCATTTCTGGAAACGATGGACAATAACAAATCCGGCTGCCATTACAGATCTCACTAAAGCTGTCGCCCAGTAACAAAGAAGCTAAATGTTCCCCTCTCTTAAAACATGAAATAACTAAGCAGATTTGCTGTTCAGGGATGCCGGAAAGTTAAGTGTAATGGCAGATACCTTAAATATAACTAGGAAATTGCTGGACAGACGTTTCGACAACTTTACAGAAGTAAGAGATCATAGACGCAATGATTAAGAAGGGACATGATTCCATCTCATCTGCAGAGCCAGAGAACAAAGATGAAAACTTTTCAGTGTCTGTCCAGAATTAATGACATAAATCACTACACTGAGCCCTCACCCACAAATTACACCACGTTACCATCTGAGCCTCGGCATACGCTTGGAGGACTAAAATTCACAGACATCACGTGTATATACCACGTGTAGTACACTAGGCAGACTGCTGAAAAAAACAGCATCACGCAGCATTTTCAATCTGTCTGACTCATACGCCCGATTTATTTTGACGCTGTGGGCGGTGACAACGTGCACTCTGTGTTTTGCCGCACACAACCACCACCTCCCTCCCTCTCCCTGACGTTTACGATAGTGCGGGCTGAGCAGGATGAGGATCTATGCTGGCAACGGATCCCTATTTATAAGCGAGGAAGGGATTTCCCCTCGCACAAACAAAACACTTTGCCAAGTTTAGCGTTTATACAGATTACAGGGCAGGGCTGGTGCCAACCTTCTCACACACACTCGCTGCTCTGCTGTGATATTTACAAATGTAACACAAACATCGCTTGTTGCGGCCGGACCTCCCGCCACATGAATAGCGAGCACAACATCGCTGCTGAACAGGCAGCAACAGGGGGACCTAATTAGATTTTTAAGCCCCCTTCATTAGCTGCATATTTAATTAGCGTTTCCATACCCTCATTTCATTTCCTGCTCTCTGATCGGATTTGAAAGAGGCCTGAAATATTTTTTTTTTTTTTTCATAAAAAGTCATGTTTCCCATGCACTGTCTAGCGTCCCCACTTAGCCTTGTATTTCTAAATCCTATTACCGGTCGATGAGGAGTTAATTTCCAGGACTAGACCTACTGTATATTATTTCGCATTGCGCTGTATGGCTCTTTTGTAAAATTAATAATCACATGCTAGAATAAATGCTTAATTGTTTTACAGAAACCATTTGCCACTCGTATCCTGGGCATGTGGTTGTAATATGAAGAACTGACTGATATCACAGCATACCAAGCAATGTGTGTATGGGCTGCCAGGAGGAGAATAACAATCCTCAGCGAACCCTTCAGGACCTGAAGTGTCTGTATATAGTTTTTTTCTATAAAAGATTTGAAAGCCTGTATTTTAAAAGGAATGTCCGGCCTTTAAAGGGAGTCTTTCACCTGTTTTTCACCAATATAACTAACAGCACTGCCCCACAGAAGATTGCATACACATCCCAGACATACCTGCGTGCACTTTGTGTCTGTATTACATGTCCAGGAAAAGCACTTTTATTCTGCTGGAAAACAGCTCCCAAGTGCCCAGCTCTGCTGCTGCAAGTGCCCAAAGCAAACCAGACTGAAGAGGGGATGGCCGCTTTAGCTGCTCATATCTTGGGATTGGTAGCAGATAGAAAAATGGTTCAAAAAATTCTGACCTTCTTTGAAAGCTTGCATTCCAAGCTTTCAAATGATACCAAACATCACAGCATTATATCAAGTATATCAGAAGATATAGCTGTTAGAAATTGAGTCGGGAGAGAAAGCTGTTTTTAGTTTCACTTTCAGCTGGGCACTTGGGAGCTGTTTTCCTGCAGAATAAAAGTGCTTTTCCTGGACATGTAATACAGACACACAGTGCACACAGGTATGTCTGGGATGTGTATGCAATCTTCTGTGGGGCACTGCTGTTAGTTATATAGGTGAAAAAGAGGTGAAAGTCTCCCTTTAAAGGGGGTTTCCAGGAGTTCAATATTGATGACCTATCCTTACGATCAGCACCCCACTGATCAGATATTCTAGTCCCCAAAAACCCCTTTAATGTTTTCTTTCACAAATTTGTATCCTGGACATTCTACTGCAGCAGACACCACTGAGGCCACCGTTGCAGCCAGGGAATGGCTGCTGCAGTCACAAGTTGCATTGAAACGTCTGAGGCGAGGATACAGAGATGCTGGGAGAACTGGGAAGCAGCAGCATGGGGATGGCAGGGAAATTGGTGAGGGGAGTATTACTCAGTTTGTTAATTTATATCATAAAAATTTCAAGGGGCTGGACATCCGCTATGCCACAGAGTGATTACCATTCAGCTAAACTGTACACATTAGTAATTGATCTATTTGATAATTGAATTATCAGTGGGGTCATCTGTGACTATGCTGTACTGAGCATTAGAGCATACTACTATTGTTCCAGTAGACCGGACACGCTGGCCCTCCTCAGCCTTTCAGCAGCAAGCCCGGTCATTAGACTCCCATTTTCTGTCTCCCACTAAAGGCCACTGCTGTACTTGCTGGCTAGGTCTCACCAGTCTGCCTGTAGGGAGTAGGTGAGTTTCCCGGCATTTAGAGGGCCAGCGCGCAAACCTTAATTTTCACCAGCCAATGGCTGGCTGCAGGGGCGTAGCTATAGCCTCATGGGCCCTGGTGCAAGAGTTCAGCTTGGGCCCCCCTTCCCTTAGTGCTTTGTATGACTTATGCGGCACAAGGGTCTTTGGGCCCCCTCAGGCTCCTGGGCCCGGTAGCGACTGCTACCCCTGCACCCCCTATACCTACGCCCCTGGCTGGCTGATCTGGGGTACTTAAGGTACCTTCCCCTGTGGGAAGATGCCCGAGCAGTAGGATAAGGCTACTTTCGCACTTGCGTTGTAAGGATCCGTTTGTGAGATCCATCACAGGCTCTCATAAACGGTCCAAAACTGATCAGTTTTGTCCTAATGCATTCTGAATGGAAAAGGATCCGTTCAGAATGCATCAGTTGTGCAGTCAGCATTCCGTTTTGGAGGTGGACACTAAAACGCTGCTTGCTGCTGAAACTGATCCAAACTGATCCGTCATGACTCACAATGTAAGTCAATGGGGACGGATCCGTTTTCTCAGACACAATAGAAAACGGATCCGTCCCCCATTGACTTGCAATGGAGTTCATGACGGATCAGTTTGGCAATTTAAAAAATAATACAACCGGATCCGTTCAGAACAGATGCAGATGGTTGTATTATCATAAAGGAAGAGTTTTTGCTGATCCATGGCAGATCCACCAAAAACGCTGGTGTGAAAGTAGCCTAACCTAGCTTGCAAGCTCTTGTGAAAATGTGCTGTTCCTTTTGTCTATACATGTACCGACTTCTGCCTTACTCCGGACTCTGATACTCTGCTGCCTGACCAGATTTGTGCCGGATTACTGTATTGACCCTTCGCTGCCTGCCCTTTGAACTGTTTTACGGATTGGCACATACTCTGCCTGCCCTGAACTTGGACTGTCACAGACTATAAGTTTTGCCTGTCCCTTTGGTGCTACACACCTGTGTCTCTTGATCCCCAAAGGTCAGTAGCCAACCACAAAGAGACTACTCCCAGAGGTAGCATCTTAGTGCTTTCCCTGCAGTGAAGTACAGATCCCTGTATGGAGCTTAAAGGGTGAAAACCAGGGAACTGTTTGGATAATGCCCTTAGGTTTAGCCCTATGTCAAATCCACTGGTTGGAACAGTGGTTCCACAACCACTGTGGTAACAACCAACAGAGTTGTCGTACAGCAGCTTCCTCCTCTGTTACTACTGAAAATACATACATGCTTAGCCGAACTGAGCAGATGTGTGTATACGGAAATCGGGGAGATAGAGGTGGGCTGAACAGGTGTTCGACCAACAGCATCGAAAGTGTATGTCCCTGTACCTGTTCATAGTGAGTGTATGCATGGTCTCTCAGCTGTTTTCTTGTCTTTCAATCTGAGGACCTACAAAGTTGATATGTCATAGAAGTCTATGGTGGAAGAATGCTTTTAATCTTACATCTATGCAGCAACTATATTGGGGAGGAAGGGGTTCAGATATTAACAATACGTTATAAAAAAGTTAATTGCTATTCCTTAAAATAATCTAAACCTCAAGTGTGGCTCTTCCATCTATCTACATTTAAAGTGACAATATATATTAGATGAAAGTAGGTTGATGGCTGAATGATGGTTCTGCTGACAAGGTCATACACTTTTTAGTTACTGGCTGGTTAAGTCATTCGAACTAGTCATACATGTTCGATGACAAAGGCCTAGGGATGATATATCTTTTTGGAAATGATCTTTTGAGGAAAGATCTTTCGTCTGACTACAAAAAATTTCAAACATGGCTGACTTCTTTCCAGACAAGGGTGGTGTGTCATCTGTTAGCGAAAATGATTGTTTATTGTTAAATTTCACCTGACGAATTTTAGTTGTGGTTGAAACTCTTCATTTTCATCATTTTTAGTCTAATCTAATGGCAACATTAAATAGGTGTCACCTGAATGTTTGCTTAGCCAACTGATATCTCTCCTGATCCCTAAGTACACATACACACCCAACTTGTCCTAGCATCCTAGAGTTCTGAAGGGGTAGAAGGGAGAAAGTTGCTGTCAGACACCTGTGGCAGAAGATTATAGGCCCTTTTACACGGGCCGATGTGTCTCTCTGCCCGAGCGCCGATCAGCGATATCGGCGCTCGGGCAGGGAGCCTTTACACGGCCCGATGAATCAAGCGCCGGGCCGCACGAGTGATCGCTGTATCGCTCGTGCGGCCCGGAAGCTCCATACTGTCAGGCGCACATCGCCTGTTTACACAGGCCGATGTGCGCCCGACAGATTGGATCTTTTGTAGAAACCAAAAGATCCAATCAGCCGACGAACGAGCGTTTTGCTCGTTCGTCGGCTGATTAGGGCCACTTTTACACGGGCCGATTATCGGCACTAGCGTTCCTAGGAACGATTTTTCGGCCGATAATTGGCCCGTGTAAAAGGACCTTAAGTCCTAGACCAGAGAAAAGAATTGGGCAGCCAACTACCCCATTTTTCTCCCCCGACATGTACCATTGGAGAGATTTAGGAAGCCACAATACACTTTAGATGTTTGGCTGGTTCAGCCAACAGTTGTCTAATGCATACGGACAGCTTTAGGCTACTTCCACACTTGCGGTGCGGGGCTCCGGCAGGCTGTTCCGGTGGGTGAACAGCTCACCGAATCCGTGCTACCGCAAGTGCACGTGTGGGGCCAGAACTGCGCTCCGGCCCGCGGATCCGGACGCAGCACGTTAACCCCTGCTGAGAGGTGGCCGGAACGAAAATACAACATGTTTCATCAGAAACAGATAAAGTAGCTTCAGGATTAAAAATATACAAGAAACCGGACAAAGGGGCAGAAGGCAGAAAGATTATAAATCATGTGCCAACATTGTACGGTAGGGAGCTTGAGGGAAATATTTGTGTAGCACGTGGAGAACACTGCCTTGCTACAGGACACTACAGCCTAGCCAATGAGTAGTCGTAATTTTCCTCTAAATTGTGTACTGAAAAGTTTATTAAAATGTCTGTCAGCAATATAGACATGGACACAACTCCAGCTGTAAAAGTGAACCGAGCAGTCTAAAAGCTCCAGTTAGGAAAGACTGAATAGTTACTGAATACAGGACATTGACAAACATGATGTAAGAGCTGGCGTGTGACCAGAATTTTGCATAATCATTTCTGCTGTTCTCTTCCTTTCCTCCTTTCTCATAGGAGCCATTTTAAGCACATGTGTTATATAATATCCAGTATAAATTCCAGTCATGTTAATCTGGCGCTATATGTGGAAGTGAGGTGGCCATTTTGTGAGTTAACAGCTATTTAGGTTGCAATCCAATTGTAATCACTGCTTGCAGTCTGGACCTTCTAGCAAACGCCTTCACACGTAGGTGCACCACAGAGGTAGGCGACAGACACACTGTGGACATGTAGCAGTTTTAGGCTAGGGCTACACGGCGACAGTTGTCGCACGACAGCCGTCGCAGCCCGATCCCTGAGTAGCGGGGATCCCATAGAGATGAATGGGATGCATTCGTTTTGGATTTCTTGCGACTGCCGCGACATCCCTTTCATCTCTATGGGATCCCCGCTACTCAGGGATCGGGCTGCGACGGCTGTCGTGCGACAACTGTTGCTGTGTAGCCCTAGCCTTAGTCTGCTGTAGACTTTATAGGTAAGGTTAGGTTCACATCACGGTTTATGCCGTTTTTGACGTATACGTTACAAAAAAAAGATACAAAAATGCAGCACACCACGTTTTTGTATCCTGCACAGTCCAGTAAAAAAAATATACTTTTTTTTTTCTTACAATGGAACTCTATGGTGAACGGATGCCACTGTATGGCATCAGTCTCAGGCATATACGTTTTTTGTATACTTTAAACAGGTGGGAAAAACGTGATGTGAACCCAGCCTTACACTCTTCCATGTATCTCATGCAGGATAAGCAGGTTATATATAGCTCGTTTTACCAAGACAGGGCTAAGAATTTTGGATGTGGACCAAACTAAAGAAAACGCCTCTACTATGTTCAGGACTCTTCTCTGTCAGTCAACAGCCACTGACTTTGACGGATGCAATTAGTTTGGCGGATATGTACTGTATATACATTCGATCTATCCAAAAACAGCAGCAGATCACAGGGCAGCAGCAACAGAACTCAGTCTCCAAAAAGTGGCTGCAAAAACCTGACCACCTGACCTTTCAACCCTGGAGGTTGTTTAGGTTTTGCATTTTCTGGGCCCATAACTTTTTTATTTTTCCGTTAGCTGTATGGGGGCTTGTTTTTTGTGGGACAAGATGCACTTTCTAATGCCACCTACTAAGTACTGCATACAATTTAGTGGGAAGCTGAAAAAAAATTCAAATGGGTTGAAATAGAACAAAAATGGTTTTCTGGGTTTTGTTTTTATAACATTCCCTATGGAGTAAAATGAACCTGTTGCTTTCATTCTCTAGGTCAGTAGGATTATGGCAATACCACTTGCGTTTTAATACTGAAAAAAAAATAAAATAAAAAAAAAACCTTGAAAAAATTTATTTCTTTCTTTTTGTTGTCATATTCTGACTCCTATAACTTTTTTGTAGTTATGTGTACGGAGCTGTGTGATGCCTCATTTTTTGTGGGGTGATCTGTATTTTTCATTGATACCATTGTGGAGTATGTTTGAAGCGACTGGAAAAAGGTGAATAGGCCATTTTGACTTTTTTTCCCCTTTTCGTCGTTTGCCATATGGGTGTTTTCACATGCAGCAATGGCCATGATGTTTATGTTTTATTGTTTATGTATTTTGGTGCAAGGAGGGTGATTTACATTTTTTTTACAGTTCCCATAGGGAACTACAACAGGCCATCATCAGATTGCTATTCTCATACTCTCCAATGGATTAACATTGTTCCATGTTCCTATGGAGTCCTGCCACATGCAGAGACTCCATTAGAACTAATGTACGGCAGCCACATAGAGGATGCCATACACACACTCCGGCTCCCCCAATCCCTTCTAGGGGTTGCTGGTACAAACTCAGAATCGCGTGCTTCTGGGCTTTTGCACTCCCAGATCCCGTGTTTGTGGGATTGACGTTACTGTCAATCGCATACATTAGTCCCAGGAGCCTGTGGTTTAAAAAAAGAGGCACTGTGCTTGCGAGTGAACGCCATCTTTAAAATCCAGACCAGCTCCATACATGTACGGGTCTGATTGGGACGGGGTTACAAGGAATCTCTCACTGTGATTCTGGACTACTGACTGCAGTAATAGATGAGCAGTAATGCACATAAGGAGTCCAGATTGCCATTTATTTTTTTCTTACTGCCCCACGTTCTCCCACTGTCAACACTTAAATCTGTGCAGCAAAACACAGTCCACAGTGGACTCCTCTGCGCATGCACAGTAGTCCTGACAATGCATTTCATCACAGCTTTAAACGCTGACAGTGGGGGAACAGGGAGCAATAGGAAAACAGGTAAAAAGTAGCGTTCTGGACTCCTTACCTGCAGTATTCGGCTACTTTCACACTAGCGTTTTAAAATTCCGGTATTGAGTTCCGTCATAGGGGCTCAATACCGGAATAAAACGCTTCAGTTTTGTCCCCATTCATTGTCAATGGGGACAAAACTGAACTGAAGACAACGGAATGCTCCTGAAAGCATTCCGTTCCGTCTTCAGACCGGAGAACAAACCGCAGCATGCTGCGGTTTGCTCTCCGGTCCAGGCATCCGCACCAAGACGGATCCGGAATGACCCCCAATGCAAGTCAATGGGGGTGGATCCGTCTGGTGTGACCATAATGGTAACCGAATCCGCCCTCCATTGACTTTCAATGGAGTTCATTACGGATCCGGCTACACATAGACACATACAGACACAGACATACACATAAACATACACACACATATAGACATACAAATACACATACATACTTACATGCTCCCCGGCAGGTCTTCGGAGCGTCGGAGGGACAGGACGGCGCGCACAGGTGACTATTCCACCAGGCGCCCAGCAGAGGGCGCTGTGGGGAATCGTGACCTGTGCGCGCCGTCCTGTCCCTCCGACGCTCCGAAGACCTGCCGGGGAGCATGTAAGTATGTATGTGTGTTTGTTTGTCTATATGTGTGTGTATGTTTATGTTTATGTGTATGTATGTACTGTGTGACATGTGTGGGGCCGGAGCACGGTTCCGGCTCCACACATGTCACTGCGGCAGGCCTGATCCGGCAGCACCCTTCACCTGCCGGATCAGGCCTGCCGCCAGTGTGAAAGTAGCCGCTATACAGATTGCATTGAATTACTCAGTGGCTATATTACATTTTCAATTACATGTAAATACAAAAGTAGGAAGATCCTTCATTTGGGTCCACTATCTTTTAGCCACAACAGACAAGAGCTACAAAGTAAAGGATGTATTACTGCCGCCAATTGCCCATTGAACGAGCAATGAACGCTCGTTCACTGGGCAATTGTGATTCTTAATCACACTTAAAAATCATTAGATCGTCCTGTCTAATTACAACAGCATGGAGACGAGCGATGGCATAGTGATCGTTCCTCCCCATGCTGTGGAGGAGATATTATAAGTAATCCATTTTGTAAACGTGCACGGTAATCAACCTGCAATGTCCTATCTGAATGATATACGGCTTCCATTGACTTTATGGTTTCGGCTAATGGTAGGCATGGAAATGACTGGTAAATAGATCAAAGAAATGTAATTTATTAGTAAAAAGAAATTCCCACTATTGTATTGTGGGTCCATACAAAGATGAACATGTACTGTCAAACTAGACCGGCCAGGGTTGCAAGGCTAAACATGAAAAGGTCATCTCAGAGTATCTAGTTCCAGAGTTGCCCAACTTCATTCCAGCGCTAAACTCTTAGGTCTCGGCACAGACATGCAGAAGTATATTATATTAGTGACTGCACGGCAGGTTTGAGTCAGTAAAACCGCACGTAACCATAAATGTCTACTCAGGATCACTATAGAAAGAGCCAGGGGCAAAATGGTTAATATGTAATGTACAGTATATGGTGTTCAGTGCAAGTCTAATTGGAAGCAGTGTTCTCAATTTTAGGATCGAGACTCCACTACCATGTGTGTGAGCTCAAATGGAGGAGACCGGGGGGGGGGAAGCGGAGAGTCAATGCAGGGAGATCTGGAAATTCAGCATGCTTTTTTTTTAAGGAGGCATGCCTTTTTTAAATTCTCCTTTTCTGCATCTTAATCCAATTCAATGCCCTGTAACAATCCTGTAACTAGGAGGGTCCTGCGGTACTGTTAATGAGGTTCTTCCATACGCAAAGCTATTGCAGCAGTAGAAAGGGAGTCAGTCAGTGAAAGAATGTCATAGGAAAACAATGCAAATATTTATGCCACCCAGAGGCTGAATGGCAATTTCTATGGGTGGCACTGCAATTAGGTCATATTGGTTATGAACCAACATTTCTTACCTTGGTGGATGACCTAGATAACCCTGAAATTGCCCAATAGAATTAAAGGACAGGTGATAAATGTATGATTGTTGTTGAGTCCAACCGTTGGAACCCCTATAGATCATGATAACGGGGGTCCCCAAATCCCCTGTGTACATGCATGACCACCACTCCATTCCCTTCTATGGAACTATTGTCTCTCGCCTCAGCATATTGTCAGATCCATCCACTGCTGCCCAACCTACCCTGATGACTTACTTTGAAGTCAGATATTATTCTCTCAGACAGAGGTGGGCATAGCCCAACACTAAATAGTCCCCAAGCTTCCTGAGAAGAAACACTCAAACACTGCTCTATATAGTAATGGGGTTAGTAGAGTAGGTAATATAGTGAAGAATGATAAAAGACATTACTAGCCACCAGGGGCGGATTGGCCAGAGACTCTAAAGGGAAATTTACCACTGGGCCACCTAAGCCCTCCTCATGGCTGCTAGTAAAGTAAGTAATAAACTGTCACTACCACAGTTAATTAATGTTGGGGGCATCAAGTACTGTAGTTATGTATCTGACCAGTGACCACAGGTGCCCTCCTGATTCCTTCAATTCAACTGTATTGCCATCCTGAGGCACTTGGTTTAGGGGCACAGAATGTGCTGGCCACCACAAAAGGGCAGCTTCTGAGATGGTATTTTGTCTTGCTGGGGCATTACTTTGTGTTGCGCTTCTGATACCACCCTCCATATCTGATAAACATCAAATTTAGGGAGTGTACATTCGTATGTGGAGGAATATACGTTTTTACATGTCCAAAAGTGCACAGTAAGCTGCAAATCTGTGTACTTAAGGCTTATATTCTATAGGCAAGATTTAACTGGAAAGGTGCAGCCAGCCTGGAGCTTCCACTCGAGTATATATAGCTATGTGCTTTACTTACATATGTATATTAAATCGCACATCTGAGGATCACATGAGAGACATGCCGAACTGAACAAAGGAATTCCAGCAACTGAAATAGTTATACAAGAGAGTACAAAAATGTCAGCATCTCTACAGCACTGCCAATATTGGAACAGTAAGTCAAGACGTAGCATATGGGCAGCATGTAACACTTCTAGAGATATTTTATCACATGCAGCAAGGGGCATAGTTACTGGTGGCACAAGGGGCAGCAGCTGCACCCAGGATCTGGGGCCTGAGAGACCCCCAAAGGCCCTTCTACCACAATAAAAGTCAGCACAACACTAGAAATAGCACAGATGGGGGAATTTACACCAAAAAATGGTAGACATGCCTTGTGCCAGATTTATCATGGGTTTTAGAGACTTAGATAGTTTTGAAAAGTTTCTAGGAAAAGGTGGCACGGTTTAGAAAATGGGGGTTTTCTTAAAGGGAACCTATCACCATGAAAACACAGTGTAATCTGCAGCACGTTATAGAGCAGATTGATATATAGTTTTATGGGGAAATATTCAGTATAAGTTGTAATTTATTCATTTAAACTCCTGCTCATTCTGGGCTTTGCAGTCCAGGAGGCGGTCCTATCAGTGACTGACAGTCTTCCCTCTATGACTGTGTATACAGAGACAGCTGTCAATCACTGATAGGACCGCCTCCATGACTGCAAAGCAGGAGTTTAAATGAATAAATTACAAGTTATACAAAATCTTTTCCCATAAAATTATACATCAATCTGCTCAGCTCCTCCTGCTCTCTAACACGCTGCCTTCAGCCCATATACCATATTCAACATGACAAGTTCCCTACAAAAGTGCTACAATTGTGGTGCTAAATATTGGTCTAAATTAAGCCAACCAAGAGAAGGCATAAGGAAGAGAAAAGCATAAAACAGGTCTAGCAAGATGCACTAAAACTATCACACAGCGTGATGCATTTGGCAAATCTGCCGACTAAATTTAACCCAGTGATTCCCCTAGTGCATTTGGGACTGTCAAAAAACTTTCTAGAGAGCCTATATGGCAGGTAGATCTACTCTGTTAGCCCTTACGCACACAACTGTGTCCCTTATATAGTCCACAAAAACTGTGGATCCACAAAATACGGGTGCTGTCCATGTGCCATAATAATTTTTTGCGGACCCATTGACTTCAATGGGTCAGTGGTCTGCATTTTGCAGACATATCCGTGTGCTTTCCCCATCCATGTGCCTGTTATGTAAGGGGATAGAACAAGTCCTATACTTGGCCGCAAAATGTGGACCACGAACCCACTGAGGTCTAGAGGGATGAGGATGCAACACGAATGGTATCCGTATTTTGTGGACCGTAAAATACATATGGTTGTGTGCATAAGCCTGACTAACTTTCTGCTGCAGGCAGTTTACATATCAGTCTTCATTGCACTTCATGTACTCTGTTGAAGAAACAGGATGATCTGGATGAGCAGTGCTATAGGTCTGGTCTACAAGGGAGAATGTCAGTCATACATGCCCATTTCAAATGGGGAAATACAGGGAGATTAAGAGAAAAGCTGACCCGACATCTTGCCAATGCATGAAACAGGAAAATCATATTGTGAGTGGCACATGACTACAAAATAAACTATGCCAACATAGTATACAACTGCTGTACTAGAAGGCCAGCCTTGGCAAAGCTAACGTTTCAAGAACCTGAATGAGCGCACAGATCCCAGGGGTGTCTGCTGCAGCCAAAACAATGTAAATGGCGTATCTACAAAATACTGATGGCCAAAATACTGCAGCCTGACACAGGCATGACGCTTACCACAAAAGATAGAAGAGCAGGAGGAAATCCTGGCATGCGGGTGACACAAGCGCCAGTCGTTACACTAGAGGGAGGCAGAGAGACAAGAACTGTAAAGAATAACAGCAGTCTGAAAACGACGCCATAAAGAAGGTCTGAGGAACGCAGGAAAACTACTGGCCCTGCAACATGTGCGTCTAGCACAATGCACAAAGTCAAGATATAGAAGGCAGACGGCAGGGAATCTCGGGCCAAGGACTTGGTGACATCTGACTTGAGTTACTGGAGAACCGAGACAGGTTCCAAGTTGTGATCTAAAGGGCAGCGTCTATCATTCCTTCCCTGTGCTGGATAATGACTCACCTTGAAAGAAGTATTCAAGAAAAAAAAAAAAACAGAGAAAGGTGCAGAGCATTAGGTTTCAGGCTCTAAAGAGACACATGTCTTTGATTGATAAGCACAGTATGGTAGGTCACACCAGGGCATGTCTACATGCAAATGTATCGGGATACATGTTACACAACACGCCAATCTCAGTGGCCTAATGTTCTACTGCCCAGGAAAAGAACACAGCACTGCGTAGAATATTTTCCTATTTCTATAATGTTCAGGAGAATGTAAATGACCACGGACAGTCATATGATATACATATGATCCCCAGAGTCCTTTCTAACACTGGCGGCTTGTTCTGCAGGACACCAAACTTTCTAGACCTTACAGCAATGGTTGTTATGAGGAAAAGGCCACCACAGAGAATTCAGGGTACGAGTATGCTGCACTTCCATTAGACCAGGGGCCAGCAGATCTCCTGAGCACTCGTATTCCCCATAAAAATTATAGTTCTGGAGTATCTTATTCTCAGAATTCAGCATTGTGCCACTCCTCTGTTATTCCTCCTGGAAGTGTAGGAATAAACTGACAACTGTGCGTTACCATTCCCCTTGTTAATAGGATGTGCCCACTCCACACAGTCTTACACTGGCACTGACTGGACAATGTCTGACAGTGACATACACCACTCTGACAAGGAGAATGGTAACATAAATATAAGCATAGATTTCCAGGAGGAACAATATACCACAAGGTTTAAATAGAAGGTGCTCCAGACTTATTTTATGGGGAATGGAAGTATTCACTATAACTGAAAGGTCTTCTTTAAAGGGGTTTGCCCATCTCAGACACGGAAGGCATATCACTAAGATATACCATCAATGTCAGATAGGTGCAGGTCTGGGACCTGCTCCTGAGTCCAGAACTGGGGCCCCAGAAGTAAAGGAGAGTGCTGCGCACAAGCAAGACCACCTCTTCACACCATGGCATTATAGGGAATAGGAGGTTTTTATTCTGCTATAGTCAGAAAAGATCGGTATGCATTTCTCAATCCAAATAAAAAAATCCCAATAAAATATCTCTTTCTAAATGGCTAAGACCAAGTGTCTAGACATCGACGTTGGTCTGAAATCTTGAGTAAACCCCGTCTAAGGCCTCATTCACACGTCCACATAATGTGTCCGCATCCTTTCCGCATCCGTTTCCGCAATTGCGGACAATTATGCGGATAGGATGCGGATCCATTCATTTCAATGGGTCCCGAAGAAATGCGGACAGTACACCGTGTGGTGTCCGCATCCGTGTGTCCGTTCCGACTGTCCGCATAAAGAAATCCTCCTGTCCTACTTTTCTCCCGAATTGCAATCCGTAGCACAATGAAAGTCTATGGATCCGCAAAAAATGCGGAAGACATGCGAAAAGGCATCTGCATGTCATCCGTATTTGTGGATTCCGTTCCAGGAGGGGAGAAAAAAAAAGAAAAGGTACAGATGTTATTCATCCTTTCGTTTTTTGCGGATCCGCAAAAAATGGATGACATATGAATACAACTTTTCCGTTTTTTACGGAAAAACAGAATGGATGTCCTGGAAAAACGAATCCGCAAAAAACTGACCGTTTTCCAGGATGTGCACAAATACGGACATGTGAATGAAGCCTAATAGTAGCTTGTCACATGTTTCCATGCCTTCTATCAGCCCTATCAAGCCCTCTGGTAGTCGGTTTGGGCGATCATGTCATGGCACCAACTGTGCACTCCACCTTTCCCTCATACCTTTAGTAATTTCCACCGTCCAGCTGTTACTACTACTCCCAGCATTACCTGACAGTCTCTGATTGTTGTAGCATGCTTAGGGTTGCAGTTTTTTAACAGCTGGCAAGCCACAATTTAGAGATAATGGTAATTTATAGTATGAAAAAAGTGCTTAGAAAGTTATTACAGTTGAACTGAATCTTCGCCCTGAGTGAAGGAATTCGAGCTACGTCTGCACCATTGTAGTAAGCGCTATGTGAGCTTCCAGGCCATGAAGAAGAAGGAGAAAACTTCTCAAAGTATCACACATTTATTGCAGCTGCAGGCGGTGACATTTGTCCCCCATACAGCGGATGACACAGACAAGAAACAAGTTCCTGTATGTCCCTGGCACTCTCCCACACATTACATAAGTATACAAAATCAAGAGTGCAATTCAAGAACACCCAAGAGTTTTGTTTTCTCCCTGTAATGAAGGTTAATAGCCTGTGACCAAAACAGCAGAGGGTAGGCAGTGATCAGCTGCCTCTGGTCACCCAGTGCATGAATGGTTAAAGTTCACCCTCCAGTGTACTACTCCAGGGCAGAGTCCAGAGATAACCGTTAACCCCTCTCTTCTGGTCTACAGTGCCCTAGAAGAGGTGGAACTTGGCAGACTTCATCCCTGTTTAGCAGTTTTGGTGGACAATGATAAGTAAAACATACGGCGTCATACAACAGGTACAGAACACAGACTGTTTAACCACATCCTGTCAAAAGCCAAGAAGTTTAACTTGAGTTAGGCTACTTTCACACAGCTTTTTTGCTGGATCTGTCATGGATCAGTAAAAAACGCTTATGTCATAATAATACAACCGCCTGCATCCGTTCGGAACAGATCCGGTTGTAAAACCATTGTAAGTCAATGGTGGACGGATCCGTTTTTTTTTTGTGTCCGAGAAAACGATTCTGCCACCATTGACTTACATTGTGTGTCATGACGGATCTGTCTTGCTCTGCACCACATCGCGTACATGGTTGCATGGGGATGCAACCAAACTGAACGGAATACATTCTGGTGCACTCCCTTTCATTCAGTTCAGTTTTGTCCCCATTGACAATGAATGGGGACAAAACTGAAGCATTTTCCCCCGCTATTGAGATCCTATGACGGATCACAATAACGGAAAGGGAAAGTGCAGGTGTGAAAGTAGCCTTACATGAATAATTTATATGACTTACGACCCTGGTTGGTTTCACACTAGCGTTTACAGACCCGAAGGCTGTTCCTCTCGGGTCCGTCACTGCCGGACACTGCTGGAATGCCTTCCAACCCCACAAACTATAATGGGGTCCGCTGGAGATCCGGCCTTAACCCGGCAAATATGCAGAGGATGGGCTGGACAAATACCCAGTGGTCTGTATCCAGCTGATTCTATGCTGGAATAGCCTGCCTAAAAGCTGTGCCAGCAGTGTGAAACTAGCCTTAAAGGGAATGCGTCACCGAAATTTTTTTCTGCTGGTTAAAACCAGCAACACATATCCTTTTTCCAATCTGTTTTATTTTCCAATCTGATCTTTTTTTAATTCTATTTCCTTATATATATATATTTTCTAAACATGATTATGGGGGCGGCCATCTTGCCTGACCTGCTCTTACCATCATTTAAATATATACTTTACAGCAGCCACATGGGCTATAGACACAATGGACAGGAGGTGACTTCAGGAGGGAGAAGACAGGCTTTGACAATCACCTATTGTGAAGGTGGATCCTGTATTGTCTATACACAGAGGTGCTATCTGTAATTCAAATCTTGACTATAATGATAAGCAGATAACTGCAGTAAAGTGATCTGTACGGGCCAAGAAGTGGTGCCTCATCATTAGTCTTGGTGGCCTGTGTGAAACGGATAAACTGTTTTAACTGACTTTTTTTCACTGATGCCTGAGAAACGGATGTTAAAAACAGATCCCTTCAATTGTATGGGGCAGTTGGTCAGTGAAAAACGGACAAGATAAAACATGTTCTATTTTTTTGACCCCTGTTTTTCATTGACCATAAAAAAACTGCAGAGTGAATAACCCCATAGATTACCATTGGTCTTAAAATGGACGTGTGATGGTTGCTAAAAAAAAGTCCATCACACGTCCGTTTTTCGTGTGCATGTAGCCTAAAGGTTTCAGCAGACAGATAAAAAAAATAAATTATAATAATAAAAATAAAAAAAAACAGCACTTAACTATACATACTGATGTATACATAATTTTCAATCCCACAACTGAACATCAACTCATGGTACCCAAGGAAACATATCTGGGGGGGGGGGTTTACGGAATAAGCAATCTGGAGATATCACTCCTATTCTGACAAACCGCAATAAGGTGGGTGTCACACACAGAGTTTTCAATATTTTGGGCGCTCCTAGAATCTTGTAGGTGACTACTGACTACTGACAACTACTGAACCAGTGGAAAAGACAGGCAACGTTGTAGGAAAAAAATGCAGAAAAACAATCATGGTATTGGGTGGCCTTATAATGAAAACAGACCCCTAATGATGGAGCAATAGCATAATATTATCTCATCATATGTACAGCGCCAATAATTATTATAATGATCTTTTCTATCATCTAGGTGCAGTTCTACATCTATTTAATCTGAAAACTTTACAATTGTAACTCCCTAAAGAAGAAAGAAAATTGGGTTTCAACATAACTAGGATAAGTCACCTCGGCTTCTCTGATCCAGAGGATAAGTAGTCACAATTGCACCGTCATCTAGACAGACAACCTTCTCGTTGTAAACGATCTAATGAGGCTTTATGTGTAAATGACTGGACTACAACCCTGTCCCCAAATGACCTTCCACTGAAAAAAAGAAAAGTAGTAATCGGAAAGTCCATGTGATGGCGGAGCAGTGATCCTGTCCCCTCTCCGGACATGCCTGTTTACTAATTACTAAGATTCACCACAAAATAACAATTCTGTATCATATTTTCTGAATAGATTGACAATTGGGCGTCACAATTCATTTTGAAACATATCTAGCACTGTGGCAAATACCGTTCACGTGCATTGCCGATAGCAATGGTTTCACCAATGACAAATTTTTAAGGATTAGGATTGGGTTGACGGAACCAATTGTTTTACTGTAGAAATATCGTCCATAGTGTTATTGCTGAGCCTGGCCTTTATCCTATAAAAGGAGACAAATTACTTAGGCATTGTTTGCCATTTTCATTGCAAGGGATTTTTGCAATCATCTATACCATTAGTAATTCACACCTTTCCTCTTTATACTATGCTATGTGGTGTGTTAGGGGGTGTCCCTCACCTAGACCCCTGCTGAACACGCTTATTATACCTTGTGACCTCTGCGGGACGTGAACTGCATGACAGAGTGAAAGCTGCAGGAGGTATGGCCTAAAGCACAGGAGGAAATTAGAATGATACCGACTGCATGTAGGCAATGATCCTGTGATGGAGTCATCTGTATCTGCCCAGCAGAGGTCCTCACTCGCAGTAAAAGCTGCTGTGCTGAACAAATCCTGGAGAGATCCAACCCCACTAATGTATGGAAAATTAATTAACGGACATGCGTATAACTTCAGTCTCCTTCTACAGTAAACCCTGCAAATGAAAATGAAATAACGGCTCAACATCTGCTGTATTTGGCTCGACTAAACGAACATCCACCAGAGTAAACTAGCCTACAAAAGCACGCAGCATGGTATTATGGTCAGTGTTAAAGTAGGGCAGCCAACTTTTAGACTTGTTTACATGGAATTTTTTTTTTTATTTGAAGAAAGCTGAAAAATATGGTCACAGTGAGAAAGACAAGGTTCCAAAGCAGAACAGGAGATATATACAATTTCAGTATGCTTCGGTCACATCAATCTAGTGGCAGTGTGTGTGGAATAACATGCTGATTTGTATATTAGCAATGGTCTACAATATTTCCATCATCAGAATCACTCACGACAAGAGGGATGCAGGAGGATATTCAAAGTCCCAATTGCTTCCCTGCAGAAGTGAAGTGAAGAAGTATGTAAAATGGTCTTGCAGGGCAGCTGTAGGGAACTTAATGGGTCAAACCCTTTCCATATGTCTTATGTGGAAGCCACTGCAGTGGATCTCGCTCTTGTGGACCCAGAACATCCATATAGTAAATGGACTGGACAGTCATTCATTTGAATAGCTGCCCATAATATTACATTACTTCTGTTGCAGCCAACAGCAACGTCCTGACTTGGCAAAATCTGACTTGTTGGTTGTTGCCTCATTCCTTCATCTATAGGATAAATTCCAAGCTATACTGCTATACATGCAATCCCCTACATAAAAAATGTGTTTTATGGCACTAGGGAGAAAGCTGATGTGTAGTTCTTTCAGAACATTGATATGAGGGATAGTGGCAGCTGTTTACATGTGGCTACTCGAACGTAATTCATTTAAACATGAAGATAAATTAATATTTCAGAGTATGAGTATGTAAAGAATTTTCCCATAGACATACAGTCACTTCCAGTACAAGTCACTGACTTAGGCACAAAGTAAGGACTCATGCACACGACCGTGGTTTTTGTCTGCATCCAATGCGCATTTTTTGTGGATCGAATGTGGACCCATTCATTTTAACGGGGGCCGCAAAAATTTCCAGACTGCAAAAACGTGGCCGTATGCATGAGGCCTAATTCCTATTCCTAGCATGTTTAATCTGTTTCATTGATTAGGCATCTGGGAAACAAAACAGTGATCACAGTAAAATGCAGCCATTTACCTCTTTTCATCTGGCTCTGACAAGCAGTCCAGCCCGCTAAGATTCTGGTCCATTCAACGTAATTCCATCCAGAACCAATCAGAAGAGACCAAGGCGGGCTCCGCCCCCAGTTGCCCGAGGTTCATGGGACACCGCCCTGTTCACATGGAGGCAGGTCCTATACCTTTCCTGGACAAAGCATTCCCACCTTAGACAGAGAGAGTCATAGAGTTGGGGCCTTGCTTCTAAAAGGGCCCCTGAAAAACAAAACGAAGAGGACACAATTGGATTACAGAGGGAAATATTGTTACAATGTCTGCATGGATAATATCACCACTTATAGCTTGACAAAGATTGATTAATTTACCAGCGCTGCTCAAAGGTGTAGGCAGACAGTCCAGAGATCGGTGACAAATCATTTCTTAAAGGGCTTCTCCCACAAAACGTATTACTATCAAGTATAGGGCATTTCAAATCAAGTATTATTGAAATATCCATGCAAGAAAAATATTCTTAGTTTTTTTAATGTCTGTCTATCCTTCTGGCCCACCTTCTCCTGCCATCAGTGGTGGATGAACATGCTCAGTAGCTCCCCTGCTCCTTTTCCCTCCCCTCCGTGCTGGTGTAGTGATTACAAGCGATGTGGCCTGGACACCATTAATTCATTTATTCCTATTTTATATTGAAATATATAACATATATTACTATATCTCTCTCTAGACAGTGGATAAGGGCATTGTTGAGGCACTAAGTACCATATGTATCTCTGGGGCTAAATTTGAGGGACTCATTATTAGGGCCCTTGCACACGACCGTATGCGCTCCGAGACATACGGTCCGTGAGAGGGCCATATGTCCCGAAGCGGCATTGATCGAGCGCACGGGAACGCACAGCACCATTGTAATAGATTACAATGATGCTGTACACGTCGGGCCGCCCGCGGGACTATTGTCCCACACTCATATGAACTTATGAATGCGGAACAATACCCCCGCGGGAGGCCCGACGTGCACAGCATCATTGTAATCTATTATAATCATGCTGTGCGCTTCCCTGTGCTCGATCGATGCCGCTCCGAGACATATGGCCCTCTCACAGACCGTATGTCTCGGAGCGCATTCGGTCGCGTGCAAGGGCCCTTTTACAGTGGAGGAAGAACTGATCAGATTGCCCTGCTGAGGGATGAAGGTGCTCGACTGTCTCAAGTTGCTGCCCACAGAAAGACAAAAGTCCTCCAGGTAATGTGAGTAAGAAGAGAAAAAAGGTCAAAATGACATATTGGGCAGTGTTTTTTGCACTTATATAGTTAAAATAATGGTGTGCATTTTAATTTGTGAGATAACCCCTTCATGCTTGCATGCATCCAAGGGATTATGTCTATGGTACTCATGTGGCAGTGAATGGCAGCTAGATTTAGTGATCTCCGGCAGGTTGTTCTCTGCTGGAACAGACTGCCAGATACATTTACGGGAGATGTGAACACAAGCTAAACTGTATAGTACATGTCAAATTCAATGGACTCCGATGTATCCAAAAGTACTGATGCATCATATATTTCCTAAATCAGGATCAATATTCTTAATAACAAGATACATAGCTAAAGCTAGGAATATAAAGATGTGATAGATAGATATGTGATTAGATATGAGACAGATACATATAAGATAGATAGATAGATAGATAGATAGATAGATAGATAGATAGATAGATAGATAGATTAGATATCGGTAGATAGCTATCGATAGATAGATAAATCCACAGAAAATAAGGTAGCACTCCAACGTTTGGTGAAAAGGTGTAGACCTTTTTATTACCCTTAGCAACGTTTCAGCCCAAACTCAATGAGGCCTTTGTCACGCTTGACAAAGGCCTCATTGAGTTTGGGCTGAAACGTTGCTAAGGGTAATAAAAGGGTCTACACCTTTTCACCATACGTTGGAGTGCTGCCTTATTTTCTGTGGATTTATCTAAAGTGGATTCATTTACCAAGTATCCTGAGGACTTGCACCCACATCTTTTTTCTAACTGTGCTGCTGGTCTTTCTGTTTTTGTAGATAGATAGATAGATAGATAGATAGATAGATAGATAGATAGATAGATAACTGTACATAAGGAACATGTTCCCTTGAAAACATTACAAGTTGTACCCGGTTGACTAATTCTTGCCTCTTACAGTTTGCATACAGATTGACTCTGTCCATAAGTCACTATAATGGTGGCTTTTTCTAGTACAACATAAATCTCCATGTAATGTCTTCTAGATGCTTCTGTGACTGCCCCCTGTATTAATGTCTTCAGGCCACCGACTCCCCCCTCATCCAAGACATGAGCGATTGGGGGGCTGTGTCTGGACTAACCGCAGCGCCTGCTTTCAACATAGAGTCTCTGCTGTAGCCAGAGAAATATGCAATGCATTCCCTTCAGCAATTAGGGAAAGGTCACTAAATGTACCAGACCACAGCATCTCTTAAAGGGGTTATCTGCTTAAGACCATACTATTTAAAAAACCTTGTTAGAGCATTTTGAGGTAATAGTGAGGAATTCCCTGGTTAGGACCCCACTCTATAAGCTTAAAGGGAACCTGTCATCTCCGAAACACCCCCTGAACTAGAGTAAGCGTTGTATAGTGTAAGTGATGCTGAATCCGAATATGTAAGTTTTATCTTCATACTCACTTCCATTCTGATGTTGTGCTCCCACAAACCTGCAGTAAAATGCACTCACTGGACTCCAGTGCTCACTCACATAATGGAGAGGACTCGAAGAGTCCTCTCAATGCATTTTACTGCAGGGTTGTGGGAGCACAGCGTTGGAATGGAAGTGAGTATGAAGATAAAACTTACATATTCGGATTCAGCATCACTTACACTATACAACGCTTACTCTAGTTCAGGGGGTGTTTCGGAGATGACAGGTTCCCTTTAAGCTGCTAACCTCTTATACAGGAAAACCTGCCATCTCCATTGAAATCAATGTTTCTCAAGCATTTAGCAACAGGTTCCTGCACTGATATCAACCATGAAGGCAGTCATCGTGGGACCAGCAAGAAAAAAGTGGTTTTCCAAACTGAGCAATCGTTTTCGCAAAACCAAAGCTTAGATAACTCACTTTGGGCGTAGGCCCTAATCTGCGTAACGTTCTTACATATTTCACTCTTGGATGCCGTTTGTTAAAAGGACATCCATTTGGATCTTCAGCGATCAGAATGACCTTTCTATGCAGTAAATTGCTACCTATCCTTGCATATATCAACTACTTGCATACATTTTCCTGTACAACGGCTGATTAAATATTTTAATTGCAGATTTTGTCAGTACTAATCATGGGGTAAATTTATCACAACTGGTGTAAAGGAAAAATCAGATTCTACCTTTCATTTTTCACAGCTCCTTTGGAAAATAAGAGGTGGGATCTGATTGGTTGCTATGGCTAACTAAGCCAGTTTTCCTTTACACCAGTTCTTCCCCCTATGTCTATGGGTGCTTTGGGACTATAGACATGGGTATGGTTTACATACACCCATTCACACACTCGCATTACTGCATCCTGTTGGACTGAGAGCAGAATGAGGCTTCATGGTATTAACGTTTACTGTGCAATACCGAAATGCTGCTTGTGAAATTCCCTCTTCACTTCCTTCAATCATTAGGAAAGAGCGCTGGTCCTATGCCCATGTCACACAGCTGCCAGGGCCTACTGCTGTTGCCTGGCAACCAAGCAGCCTGGACGCCACGAGAGGGATCTGTCTCTGTGAACCTTTTCTGTACCTCTGGCACTCTGCCCTCCATGCCCCGTGAAACCACAAACATAATGAAGTTAACTCAAATGCTGCCAGTGAGAAAGAGGAACCCTGCCATGACAAAATCTCTGTAATGACATTTACATTGATCTGCTTGTCCAGTATTAAGGGCAGATGAGATAAATGCTGCTTAAACCGGTGTAGTATTTTCTGTCTAGCCTTCATGAGAGCCCAGACAATTCCTGCAGCATGGCACTAATACCTCCACACAATGACGCTCGAAACCAAAATTTACTGATGTAAATGTACCAATGCCCCTGTTTAGTGCATTCAATCCTACTGAACTCTTCGGAGACTTGGCGTACACCTTCAGAAGGAACCCATGTGAAATTTAAAAGACGGCAGGAGGAGGGACAGACAGTGAAGGAGCCAAGCAGTTTCCCTCTGCCAGACCCACTGGGCTACCGAACAATCTGGCCTCTTTGTAAAGACATCTGAAAAGGGGGTAGGAATCCCACATGTGGGATAGAGGATTTACTGAATTATAGAGGAAAGGAACGAAACCCCACATCGAGACTCCAGTCTGTAAGAACCAGGAGCCAACATTTTGTATGGAACACAGAGAGGACGGAAAACAAATGATGGCAAGAGCTGCCCTACAGCGGACCTTCTTCTAGATGTGGGTCACAGTAAATGGAGAGCTGCCGTTTACACTGGCTATTAGTTTCCACCTTTGGTTATATCTTGTATTTCTGAATCTTAACATATTTACTTGGTATTGATAGTTACAAGACCTGCCATAATTCTTTAATTAAATTTCTTTTATAAGGCTAATGACTGGCCAAACGGAAGGCTCATTTTCAATGGTCAGTCTGACGATCAGCCGACAAATGCCTGTTTGTCAGCTGATCAGATCCTTTATGTAAGCATAAAAATGATCTATTGTTGACATCACATCTCCCCCTGTAAACAGGGGATGTGCTGGTGACAATATGGAAATTATATAGAGGACAAACCATGGTACTAACTAACGCTTGATCCCTAAGGGCTCATGCACATAATACGGATATCAGCCGTGTGCGTTGCGCATTTTGCGGAACGGAACGTCCTGCTCTCTGTAGAACTGTCCTATCCTTGTCCGCAAAGCAAGGGGGCAGCAGAACGGACATACGGAGAGCACCTGGTATGCTATATTTTGCTGCCCCATTGATGGGTCTGCATCCAATCTGCAAAAAGTGCAGATTGGATTCGGAAACAAAAACCACGATCGTGTGCGTGAGCCCCCAGGGTTTTTTTTTATCTGCAGGTGATGCCTGAGATATTGAGAAATCACTTTAGAGGAATACGAATGTTAAAGGGGTTGTCTTATTTAGGCAAATGGTATTTATCATGTAGACTAAGCTAATACAATGCACTTACTAATGTATTGTGATTGTCCATATTGCCTCCTTTGCTGGCTGGATTCAGCTTTCCATCGCATTATACACTGCTCGGATCCAGAGGTTACGACTATCCTGCAATCCAGCAGCAGTGGCCTTGCTTGCACAAAACTCCCGCAGCCCCAGCCACCCAAGAGGCCAGCACCTTTTCTCATAGTGTGCAAGAACAGACACCACTGCTGGATGGCAGCGGTGGCCGTCACCTCTGGATTCGAGCAGTGTATAATGTGATGGAAAAATGAATCAAGCCAGCACAGGAGGCAATATGGACAATCACAATACATTAGTAAGTGCCTTGTATTAACTTTGTCTACTTGATAAATGCCTGCTATCTTATGCCTATGTTCAGCTTTTATCATCTTTGTCTTGTGAGACCTAGAAAGCTAAACACTGCACCCTATTCTCGTGTAGTTCTCTACGAGCAAAGATGGAACAGTCCAGAGCCCAAAGAGCCCTTGTGGTCTCTTCTAGATTTCTAAAAGATTTTGCAGAAAGTCTTGCAGACTAAAACATATTTGCTTTCTGTTTATTTTTTCGTCCTTCATTTATAGTCTTAAGCCTCATTCACAGGTTTTGGTCAGTGATTTCCATCAGTGATTGTGAGCCAAATGGAGCCTCCACAGACATAAGGTATAAGGGCACGTTTTGTGTTTAGAATTGCACCTACCATAGTTTTGGGTCACAATCACTGATAGAAATCACTGACAGAACACTGACTGTGTGAATGAGGCATTAATGTCATTTAAAAACGACCCTATTTTTTCGGTTTATCATTATTTGTTAAAATTCTTTAAAAAGAAAAAAGAGAAAACAAAAAGAATACTGAAATAACATCAGTTCTCCCGTCGCCCCCTCCATGCACTCCCTGTAGTCTATACAAGCCTGACAGTAAGAATCAGGAACAGGCAATGGTAAATAGCAGCAAACTAATTTGTAGCCTGTGTTTTTTTCTATTTTTACCCTCATTGAATTAGCTTTCAAAAGTATCAACAACATCTTTCTAGATGGATGGGAATTCATTGTGTTTTTGCTGCCAAATTTACTGTCACTTGTGCCAAGGATGCCTGGCTGGCAGACATGCAAGTTCTTAATGAAGGACAATTAGTCGTTTAATGAAAAGGTTTCTTCTAAAGCAGCCCATAAACCCTGAGTCTGAGAAAATAATCCCCCATGTGTGGTAGCCATAGAATTAAAAGCTCGGACATTAGGCAGCCCTGGCACAAAGTCTGGCTTTTGGGCTGGTCCCTTTATGGAGAATGAAACTGATGTTATCGCTGAAGTTTGGGCTCACTAGTCTGAGATGACTTTAAATAAGGGCATCTAAAAGGTGTAATGTCTCAAAGCCAGAAGGTTTTGGGGTTGTAATATCAATTAAATAAAATAATTGCCGTCGTGAGCAGTACTGTAAGCAGGGATTCATCTGTCCGCTTCTTTCAGCCCATCATCAGGAAAGCACTATCAATAATGCTGATTGGCTAAATGACAGCAGCTTGCAATATTCCCCCAAAATTCCCTTTAAAAGGGTATTCCAATTATATTAAATTATTCCCTACCTTGGGACCCCCACTGATCATGAGAATGGGGCACCGTATCCTGTGGAGCCCCCAAAATGAATGGATCAGCCAGTCGGGCATGAGCACAGCCGCTCCATTCATTTCTGTGGAATAGAGGATAACTTAATATAACCGGAATACTGCTTTAAGTTACCAGGCATAAATAAAAAATAAGTAGACACAAATCTGTATCCTTAAAGGGGTTTCCTGGTATTAGTATGGCTTTTAACGGATATGCTCATGTAGTTGCTTACCTCATTACCTCATGTACATCTTCCCTATGTCTTTTTTTTCTAACTTGGACTCTCCTGACCCATATTCACCATGTAAACAAATCCCTCTGGTTTGTTTCCATCTTGTATGTGGCACTTCCTATTCCTGTATCCAACCAAACCCATGATGCACTTCTCCTTCCTCTGCCACTGCTCCAGCACCGCCCCTACCAACACCCAGCTAGTTTATAGCTCCTCCCACCAGCTGGTTACACAGACACGCCCCTATCACTGCCCCTACCAACACCCAGCTAATTTATAGCTCCTCCCACCAGCTAGTTACACAGACACGCCCCTATCACTGCCCCTACCAACACCAAGCTAGTTTATAGCTCCTGCCACCCAGCTAGTTACACAGACCCTCCTCTATCACTGCCCCTGTTGCTGCTTCAACCCATGGTCATAATGTCACAGGAAATAAGAGGGAGCTGCATGGACATGGTCATGTGACCGCAGCCCAGAACTGAAGATAGAAGCAATAAAGGTAAATAAAATACAGTACAAAATTACAGTTATCGTCAAAAATGATTGTTTTAAAGGCTGTTGACACAAACCGAAAAACTTCTTTAAGGGATTTTTTTAGTTGCCCATTAAGGATAATCAATAGTGTTTTAGATTGGTGTTCAGAAGCATTTTGTATGTCTATAATTCCTTAAATGCATGTGTGAGATATGAACATTTTAAGTAATCTTATCAACCAGATCAGTGTGGCATAGGGTGTAATATAAAAGAAACCAAGGTTCTGAGATTTGCCTAGCTGTGAGATCATTTGCAGACTGAAGTAATGTAAAGATTTTTCAGACAATATTTTACAGCACAGAAAAGAAGAAGAACAAATTGAATGAACACTGAATGACAAGGCCAACGTGGAGAAGACATGGATTATGGCATTCACCTTGCTTGAGGAAACACATAATGTAGACTATAGAGTACGAATATCAGTGTACAAAGACAGAAAGATAAAGCAGACTGTTGTTCACAATGCAGAAAGGTCAAGGCAAGAATATTGAGAAAGACAAAGAAAGGAGATAAATATGAACAATGAACACCATGATGGACAAACAAGAACACACACTGTGCTCCTCAGAATCTGTCTATAAGGAAAGGAGAACTCAATCAAAGAATAAGTTCTCCATACTTTCCTCCACATTCTGTTGCTGGGGTACAAGGACAGGATATCGCAGGGTAATGCATGTCGTCAGAATCACATGATCAAGAAAATGATACTGTAACTTACTAGCTCTATAAGAAACCCCTTATTGACTGATTCTACTGTCATTACGTATGAGGCCTAGGAAGATAAGAAAGGAGCCTACATACAATATAAGGGGCAAACTAGATGGACTTGTAAGTTTTTCTATTAGAATAAAGCAGCAGCAAGATTGACAGAATTTACATACTGTAGTTCATGTAATAAAATTCCTTTAAAGAGGACCTTTCACGGATTTTAATAACTGAAGATAAATACCTTGTGTCCTGGGGTACCCCCCGCTGATGCTGCCACCCTGCCTAGTTTTCTAAAATAGCGCTCCTGCGCTCCGCTGTGCCCCCCTGTAGTTTTCACGCTCAGTATGTAAATACTGAGCATCGGTACAGGGAGGAGGAGACGCCGGCATTTCTCAATGGGCGTCTCCTTCTCCCTGGCTGTGACGCTCTCCGCTGTGATTGGATCGCGGCACAGCCAGGGAGAAGGAGACGCCCATTGAGAAATGCCGGCGTCTCCTCCTCCCTGTACCGATGCTCAGTATTTACATACTGAGCGCGAAAACTACAGGGGGGCACAGCGGAGCGCAGGAGCGCTATTTTAGAAAACTAGGCAGGGTGGCAGCATCAGCGGGGGGTACCCCAGGACACAAGGTATTTATCTCCAGTTATTAAAATCCGTGAAAGGTCCTCTTTAACACAAGTATGGCAGAGGAACATATATTTTCAGGGAGGGTACAGTTAAACTAATAAGAGTATCCCAGCCCCTGAGGGGTCCTTTCATACTCCTCCACAGAGCTCTCCCGACTGTATCTATGGTTACTGCCTTGTTTTGTCATGTAAGGGTGAGTCAGAACACAGGTGATAAGTGGCAGAAAACGAGGAACGAGCACAGAAACGTAACCCTGTATCAAGAAACTGCGATGCATGGCGAGACGTTCAAGAAAGGGGATCAAAATGAGAAGTGTGAGTAATGCCGAAGAGATGTGAAGAAATAAGATAGCACAGGGTAAACAGCAGGAAAATGGATGAAAAACTATGCTCAGCAAAGACAGAGCTGTAAGCAGAAATGAGGTTACCGAATAAGTGCAAATGTAGAAAAACAAATTCCATACAAGGCGGTACAAAGTAGATGCGGCACTATGGACAATATTGTAGTAGCCATTATTACATGGCAAATTCATATGTACTATTATGAATTTCAAAATTTCTCTGCATGCCCCTTTCCTCAAGTGTTTCCTTGAACCGGGAGAGAATCTTTGGCTCCAAAGAATCTTTTGCTAGCTTAAAGTGGTCATAGTGCAGCTATTTTGGCACTTGTAAGATGGCCACAAAAGCCGGGTCTGCCTCGGTTCTATTGAACCCAACTCAGATCACTATATAACCGTACACTAATCTAAGTAGCAGAAGGCTGTGACATCTGGGTGTTGCGGAATGGTGCAATGCGGCCACATTTGCTATGCTGTGTAAGACCCCCTGCTCTTTCTTTTACTGGTCTCTGTCAGATTTAAAGGGAACCTGTCATCTTCAAAACACCCCTTGAACTAGAGTAACCGGTGTATAGTGTAAGTGATGCTGAATCCGAATATGTAAGTTTTATCTTCATGCTCACTTCCATTCCGACGCTGTGCTCCCACAAACCAGCAGTAAAATGCACTCACTGGACTCTTCTTTGAGTCCTCTCCATTATGTGAGTGAGCACTGGAGTCCTCCCAGTGCATTTTACTGCATGTTTGTGGGAGCACAGCGTCGGAATGGAAGTGAGTATGAAGATAAAACTTACATAACCAGACTCGACGTCACTTACACTATACACCGCTTACTCTAGTTCAGGGGGTGTTTCAGAGCTGACAAATTCCCTTTAAGTAATATTTGTAGTACTCGTATTCTATTTATAAACATGGAGGTTCAGGACAAAGTTAATTACAGAGCCTACCCAAGTAGGGAACATTTAAAACTTTGTGGTCTTCCTGGCTGCAATCTATTGTGGCCTTCTGGAGCTGCTTAACCTCTGGTCATATTTTCATTAATAGGATCCTTTAGGATTTCCAATAGCTTTGAAGGCAAATTTCATGCCAGTCTCTAGCACCATTTTTGTTGTCAAATACCATAATACCAATGTTACACGTTCTTGACAAAATAAAAAAAAGACATGGGGGGGGGGATATTCATCAAGAACAGCACTTCTAATAACAGTCTTACACTAGTGTGTGGTAGCATGTGAGATGCACTAAAATTATTCAGAGATGTACACCTCCTAAAAATTTAGGTGCACTGCAACAGGTCTATGTGCTGAAATCTAAACCAAATGAGGTCATTTTTACGTATTCCAAGGCAGAAAAGGGGCCAGGAAAACGGGGCTTGTGTCAAAATTTGTAACTTTTTTTGGCGCCACAATTCTGGTGTAGTGGGGTGTGATAAATCTCCCCTATAACTTATAAATGATAAAGGATGCCTCGAAGTACAGCTAAATATTTAAGCAACCTAAGTGAATACCCCACTCCTTGTAGTACCGCCTGCCTGCATCTGCTCCCCACATGAAGACAGCTGTGGTGCGGGAAACCACATTATGTAAAGATTATTATACCAAAGTTATTTCTGAAATTATTCTATTCCCCTGCCCCATGTGATTTTGTAGAAAAAAAGCTAGCACCATGCAACAAGGCGGCTCAAACAGCTGTCATTGGAGCAATTACTCGGTAAAAAGATATCCATCGTGTTCTGAAATTGTATCTGACGCTTTAACTGAAACAATAGCTGAACAAAAAAAAAAACTAAACTAAAATTGCAATTTAAAGTGGCTAAAGATAAAATATTCAGCTTTTACCCATGTAATTAGATACAAACAATGTGCAATAGTAACAGAAGAAGGCTAGTCTCACAAAGAGCGATAAATGGTTCTATCAGAAAAATATCCTAATAAATCTCCTCCCTTCCTGCCATTCCCTATAAAGGGGGTTGCCTTTAAATCTGTGCACATGTCACCACTGCAGTCATCAACGTGATCAGACTGGAAGGAAGATGAGATAATGATGGGTCTGATCATTATGACTATTTATGTAATGACTGATACCACAATGCAACATTCCCCAGTTGTCGGCAAACACTGTGCGACGGAGAAAATAGAATCTTTGCTGAAAGCAACCAATTTGTTTCCAAGTCTAAAATCTAAGAAGTCCCTGGCAATGTAAAACCTGCAACCTGACTGGTATTTATGGACAAACCACTTCACTTTTCATTTGCACCACCTTTTTATAAAAAATAAAAAAAATCTCGCACATGGGGTCTACTGAGGGACTACTGACAGTCAAACATGTCACATGTAATTCAAAAACAAAACCACGGCACTCAAAATAGATGCGAATCTTGTACCTATTTAATTTTCATATTACTCCATCCAATACACGCGGACAGAGGCCAACGTTTCGGTCTTGACACAGACCTTGTTCACGACCTGTTCAGCGTCCAGCGTTCCTGTTACATGGAGGAAACTGACTATGTCCCTCAGACTTCTCCATTAATGATGGTCATATACAAGAACATTTTATTAGTTCTCAGATCCGCTCTCCCCTCACCATGACCAACTTCTCTATTTCAAAATAAGGGGAAGGTTCTTCCTTTTTGTTCTAGATTAATATAAAATTGGGTGACCTTTTTCAACTCCATGCAACTTAAAGGAGGCCATGAACATGATGAGGTCAAGCTAAAGACTTATTACTTGTTTATGCAAATCTTACAAAATAAGCATAAGGTTTAGTTCATCCTCAATAACAGTAAGAATTTAGTAAGTAATGCAAGGGTTAAGATTCAATGTAAGCTCCCTGTTCAGACAGGCAAAGCAAAGTGCATTACAGCCTATAACTCATTGCTGCAGTCTGAACTGCAGGACATTAAGGGATCAATGAGAGTCCCAGGAGGAAGGGAGGAAGAAAATGAGCAGATAGGGGAGGAGGCCCCTCTTACTGGACCCACAAAGGAGCAGCAGAAGGTGGAGGAGCACAGGACATTTAATACTTTATTTTGTGTAAAGTACCGGTAAAACAGGGATCAAACTTGATTTGTGGAAGAGGAACAGAATAGTATTCTGGTCTATGGCATGACAGATGGAGAATAACACAGGTCTTGGGTGCTCAGCTCAGGTTAGTTAAAAATAAGAAAATCTATGCACAAAGGAAGCTGCAAAAACATTTAAAGATTAGAGACTGAAGAAGACCCTGCTTTAGTGGCCTTCCAACACCCCTGAAATCTGCAGTTGCCAACCACTCGGCCAAAGCCATTTTACCTTCCATCCTGTCACTTTCTCCAGGTGTCACATGCCCCTCTTTATGACTTCCTACGGGTGTCATAGCCCAACCCTCAAACTCTACAGGACATAGACTTAATGTTGTACGGTGAATGTGTATACTTTCCATAAAATGTCCATAAATGTTTATCCTCGGTTGTCATCATGGTCAAATTGATACCTAAAGTATTCTAACTGACTTCTAACATCCATAGTATTTTGGCTATCCTCAAGACAAAATAAAGATGGTGGCCAAGTAGACACAAGGTATTGCAACCTAGGCATATTGACAGAAAATACAATAGTAACTTCCTGTAGGACAAGAAGGGGTCAGCTGGATTTAGGACTGCAGCTGCTGTCCCTATCTTCTTTCCTGCACTAATTCCTCATTTCCATGGACAGCGTTGGCTATGCCATACTGGCGACCACTTATGTACACTTTTCATCGGTGGACATACATGAATAAGAACATGCAATTCAGCAAATGCATAGTCCTATCATTAACTAGAAGAAAAAAACGCTAATCCCACAGGCATGGCATTAATCACAAGATTACCTCTCCATGTACCTCACTGTGGGATTGTGGGGGAGGATGTATATGTCCTATCTGCAGAAGTTGGAGGGTAGCAATGCAAAAGCTTCTAGCCAGGTCAAACGGAGAGGGAGATCATTGCTTTTATGGATCTACATCTACATTAACATAGGGGAATTCTCTAATCTAAATTAGCAGGTAGATAAATGTTATTTTAGCATAAGACAGGGACTCTTTCTGCTGCACTCTATATGTATGGGTGCCACGTCAGTGTGAGACAGCCTAGCACCAGTGCTGTAATAAGAGGGGAGATCAGCATAGCGTCTGTCTGGGTTGTAAACAAATGCTATGTCTTTGATGTCAATATATGTACAGCTATATTTTGGTATGAAGTTGGCAGTGCCTAGCTTTATGCTACTCATCTACGTATCTAGCAGACTAACAGAAGAATGGGTGCAGTGGGGTATGAGATGTTGGCTGGCAGGACTCTTGTCGTAGCTGTGAGCACACACTAGTGCATCAGTGAGTGGTATGGGAGACAACACTTCTCTCTGAGCTATAAATACACATATGCGTATGAGGGGGAGGCTAACACTACATCTGTCTGATCCATGAAGTTACTAAGGAGGCTTATTCTGCTATTCTGTAAAGCTGAGGATTGGGAGAGGCAGAGAACTATAAAGATTTGGGGTGCAATTGGTTCTACAGTGATGTAGATCTTTTCAATTGTGATGGTGTATAGTGATAGCTATCCTCCGGCACTCCAGCTGTGGTGAAACTACGACTCCCAGGATGCTCCATTCATTTCTATGGAGTTCTGAGAACAGCCAAGCAAGTGTACATGTTGGGAGTTGTAGTTTTACCACAGCTGGAGTGTCGGAGGTTTGTCATCACAGGGTATTGAATGCAACGTGCTGTGGTGTACTGCAGGTGAGGCTGGTGATGCCTCTTGTGTCATCATATACTGGAGTATGGGCACACCTCTTCTAAGAATACAAGTAATAATGCCTTGCCATATATTAGGGAAGGGTTATATAAAAGCTATAAAAAGTTAGAAGAAGGCATTGTACATTTTGGTGGTGTGGCAGTGTCACTTTGGGGTGTTCAATGGTGTAGTGTATATTGGGGGACCCTCCTGTCTCTGCTATGAGTACGTGTAATAGAATCTTTTATATTGGGGGTGCTAACATGTGGTGGTATGTGTTGTTCTATATTGTGGGAGGTCTTCTTCCTTTGCTATCAAAATATGTGTAAGCGTAACAGTATGTGTAGTGTGTTGGAAGATATGCATGGATGTATATCCGATGGCCACATATCTCTGTGCTATGAATTAGCTCCATACGGATGGTGGGGCAATGAACATCTCTGCCTGTGCTGACGTATGTACTGAGGGAGTATACCACTGAATATGCAATGTATGAAGGTAATGGTGCAGTGTTTCATACTGGTGGACAGATGCCAACGTCACTGCAAGTGACAGTGTATCAGCATGTGGGGGTAAGGCTGGCACTAGTTTTATATTGGAAATGTGACACTTGGTCTCTGGAAGCATATTGAGGCTTGAGGCTGGCAGCTGCACGGTGTGTGTTTACACAGACATTACCACGGACTGTGTAACTACCGCTAATATAGCCTGAGCTGGAAAAGACGGTTGAAGGAGGGAAAACATAGGATGGCGGGGTGGAGAGGAGCTCTAGAGACAGCACGGGAAATGTTGAGGAGGGAAGAGGTGTTAAGACAGAAGAACTAGATCTAGACAAGGAAAGGAAGGAATTATGAAGGCAACTTGAATTAACTTTATTAAACTAATAATGATGATGTTAAAAAGAAGAGGGAGAACATAGCAGAGAATGAAGGCGGAAATAAAAGAGACAGACTCGAAGGAACTAGACAGATGGGGATCCACAGATCCTGCAAGTGTCAATCCGGTTTACAGTAATGTCTGTCTATAATATAACCCAGAAGGTGCGAGAAAACTTAGCATGAATGGGTGGGGGTGATACAGACCGTAAATGAGAAGACATGTGAGATGGTGCAGAGTAACATAAAGCAAGGTGGGAAACGAGAAGGTGGAGATGGAAAGTAAAAGATGAGAGAAAATGCCACAATAAGTGAGGGAGACAGAATGTCTCGAAGAACCAGAGATGGCAGGGAGGGAATATGGATGAAAAGGAAAAGAAGTTGAAGCCATATGCAGGAGAGAAATGAGGATGTCATGGAAGGAGAAAACAAAGACAGGTAGACAGGGGAAGAAACAAGAGGATGAGAGAGCAGAACAGGAGCAAAATGGGAAAAAAAAGCAGCTAGAAACTACTGAGAATAGATGGAGAAGCTGGGAAGGGAAAAAAGGAAGTGGCGTGAGAACAAAGAAAAATGTGGAAAAAAAAAGAGGAGAGACTGGATTGGATTACTGAACAAGAGTGATGGTACCAGAGATAATGGGAGAAAGAGAGACATCCATATTGATGGAGTGTGAAAGCGAGCCAGTAAGGCTAAGATATATGGCAATGTTCCCCTTACTCTCCTCCCTGCTCCCCCACAGTAACAGAGCCGCAGGACACACCCCTCCCCTCTCTTGCTTTCTGCACTATTGATAAATACATTAGTATGTGCGGGATATGAAGCAGCTGCAGAGCTGGCAGAGTGGGGGTTAACCCTGGCATTGCCGCAGAACATGGGAACGACTGGATGAGGCTGAGAGGGCTGTGCCAATATTCTACGGATTAGAAAGGGTTACCAGTAGGAGCCTTACCTTCCAGCTCCGACATCCACGTGGTTCATTATGGAGACTTCTTGGAATCAACAGCTGCTTTGTGTTTGCTGCATTAAAATGAAGCAAGTCTACAACTCACTGCTGTGTGCAAGATAGATAGATACAGATAGACAAGTCTGCGTGCATATGAATTTATAATTTCTCTCATTTATATAGCACCAGCATATTCTGAAGCGCATTGGCAGACATATCCCTCGATGTCCTTGGTGGGGCTCACAATCTAAATTCCCCATCAGTATGTGTTTGGAGAGTGGGAGAATACCAGAGTACCCGGAGGAAACCCACAGGGAGAACATACAAACTCCATGCAGATGTTGACCTTGGGTAGGAATCGAAGTCAGTTCTGCCTAGATTATAATTACACTACAGTATATGAATGGTACGTATGTACACAGGATAAGCAAAAAGGTACTGAAGGAATTGGGAATATAATATACATATATATATATAATAACTAGGAGTATGTTATAATGGTAGAGAATGATGCGGTTAAAGGGGTTCTGTGGGAGTTAACAAAATGAAAATACCTAAATATTACTTTATTATAAATATATTCCCAAATAACTTTCATTAGTTATAATGGCTCGTTTTGTCTAGGGGAACAATCATTAAAGAGAAATAAAATGGCTGAAGTCCTACTAGTACACACAGAACCTGTCCTAATCACACAGCAAGACACAACCACATCCCCATCTCATCTCTGTACTTCATGTTTCCTCATGAGCTCCATTCCTACAGAGGCTCAGCTCAAGATCATATTAAACTGTATTCAGGATCATAATCCCTGACAAGCAGCGCAGAGAGGAGGATGAGGCTGCACTTTAGCTCAGTGTTCTGAAGTAACTTGTCCTCCTGCTGTGTAATTAGGACAGGTTCTGTGTGTGCTAATAGGACGGCAACCATTTTATTTCTCCTAATGATTGATCCCCAGAGAAAACGAGATAACTAATGAAAGGTATTTGGTAATTAAGGAGCTGGCTGGTAATAACAGGACAGTTAGAACCATAATGAATGGGGTAGGGGGACACATTTGAAGTAAGGAAAGGTTATGAGATATATAAGACCGTAACAAAATGAAGAAGAATGACAGTGGACAATGTTGAAAGGAGAACAGAAACATGCCAAGACATTAGGAAGAGAGGAATATATAAAAAAGGAGAATAGAAAATATAGACATTTCCCGGAGAAATCTTGCTGGAATATAACCTTCAGAGAATATCTTTTCAAACCCCCACTTTTTAGGAATTACAATTAAGGATTTTCTTTTCTGAAGATGTAGGCTAATGATGGCTGATGTAACGACCTAGAAAGCCACATGCTCATTGATTTCAGTGTGAAAGCTAACTACGTTAATCTGGGTGTCTACAAAATCCTATACACAAACATCAGAGAGCCTGTCTCTAGGGGGGATTTCCATGCAGTTCAAGAGAGCTAGTCTTCTGGGGTGCATGCTGTACAGCAACCATTTTTCTAAAGGGTGGTGATGAGCCATGTACCAATGATAGATGGACCAACTGATGTTTTAACATGAAACAGATGTGCCGCAACGCATATCAGCAAATGCCCTAAACTAAACGTGGCCATTCACCTTCAGCCAAGAGTACACAAGAGAGCGACTTGCCTATGACTCCTATTAGAGAATAGAAATGTAGCCTTCATCTATGTTCTCATGAATACTGGTTCCACAAAGAACAAATTCTTCGACTATACACAAGAGCAGTAATTTATCAAGGGACTTGCGACTTTTTTAGAAGTCTCTTCTTTGACTAAGTATTATTGCACGCCCGGTTTTGCCGGCCAGCAAATTTACCAGCATTTAAGTGCAGGCATTAATGTTGGTGAAAAATGACTCCAGCCAGAGGTAGTAGTAGCTTTTACACCAGGCGCATGGACTGCCATAGATGAGCCTAATTCATGACAAGGAGCAACCCGTGTCATAAATTAGCCGACTCTTACCGCAGCGCAGGGGGGAAGGTGGGGGGTGGTAATCTAAGACTGGTGTAAAAAGATGGCATTAGTAAATGACCCCCAAGATGTTTACTCTTTAAGGGCTAGTATATGTTATACACATAATGGGGCGCATTTACTAAGGCCAGCTGTTTACGCTGTTCTTAGTTTCCCCCTTGCGATGCCGTAAGATTTGTATAATTTATGACGAGGCACGCACCTCGTCATAAATTATGCGTATATATGGCAATCCTACTGCCTGGTAGTTACCAGCCCCTGGCTGGCATAGTTACTAAACAACATTTACACCTGTTTCCAGGTGTAAATCTAAGTAAATTTGCCGGGGCCAGAATACCGCCCAGGCACTGCCGCGACATGCCCTTGCTCTTCCCCTGTCCTACTCAATTGCCAAACAAACACAGCATGAAACGTGTGCGAATAAATACTATTTTTCTGATTAACAAAAAAGTCCCTTAATAAATTACCCCCATTGTTCCCTTTAAAAGGGATGTCTCACTTCAGTAAATGGCATATATCATGTACAGATAGTTAAAGGGAGACTTTCACCTATTTTTCACCTATATAATTAACAGCAGTGCCCCAAAGAAGATTGCAGACACATCCCAGACATACCTGTGTGCACTTTGTGTCTGTATTACATGTCCAGGAAAAGCACTTTTATTCTGCAGGAAAACAGCTCCCAAGTGCCCAGCTGAAAGTGAAACTAAAAACAGCTTTCTCTCCCGACTCAATTTCTAACAGCTATATCTTCTGATATACTGGATATAATTTTGGTACCATTTGAAAGCTTGGAATGTTATTTTTCATAGAAGGTCAGAACCATTTTTGTTTCTGCTACTAATCCCAAGATATGAGCAGCTAAAGCAGCCCTCCCCTCTTCAGTCTGGTTTGCTTTGAGCACTTGCAGCAGCAGAGCTGGGCACTTGGGAGCTGTTTTCCAGCAGAATAAAATAGCTTTTCCTGGACATGTAATACAGACACAGAGTGCACACAGGTATGTCTGGGATGTGTATGCAATCTTCTGTGGGGCAGTGCTGTTAGTTATATAGGTGAAAAACAGGTGACAGACTCCCTTTAATACAAAGCACTTACTAATGTATTGTAATTGTCATTATCATTATTGCAATCTACAATTTTTGTCACACACAACACATCCGGACATCTCCTACATCTAGACATGTCCGGACTCTTTCACACGGCGTGCACACAGATGGTGCCCATGCATTTCAGACTACAATTTGCAGTCCACAGCATGGGCACGGGGCACACATTGGTGTGCATGAGCCCTGGCAGTGAGAGATCTAACAGACAACTTTTATGTATTACGTATAGAGTCTGAGATCAGTGCAAAATTTGAAGACTTATGCTTGATTGTATACATCTGTTGGGTGTGCCTGATATGGCCAAAGTCAATTACTTGGACGAGAATCCACATATATTTTGCGATAATAATTAATAATTTTGCCCAATAACAATGATGGCATGTGAGAGCATTCCTGTATGATTATAATGGGACCACGGCTAAGGAGTAAGGGTATGACCACACCGCGATCGTGTGGCGCTTGTGATAGGGCCGTTCTGTGTTTCAAGTACCGCAAAGCCGAAAAAGCTGCAGTGGGCTCTAATTAAATTAGACAGCACTTTCTAGTTGGTCTCTATTGTTAAATGAGTTATCCCATGAATAATGCAAAAAAATGAAAATCAAACATCATACAGCACATGGCAATCTTTTTCTAACAAAGCTAGAACCAGCCCTGTACCTCACGTGTACAGAGATCTCCCCATTCATTACTCCGCTAGATTTATATCAAGCTGGCAGGCCAAGGGGAGTGTCTTTTCTGCTGTAGCTCAGGGGGCGTGTCTTTTCTGCTGCAGCTCAGGGGGCGTGTCTTTTCTGCTGCAGCTCAGGGGGCGTGTCTTTTCAGCTGCAGCTCTCTCCCTATCACAGCTCAGGAGTCAGTCAAAGATTGAAACTGAGCACGTGCGTTAAAAGGACAAACAACAGGTGGCGCCATACAAATACATTTTATTGAATTGCTTAGTGGCTATGCTAAATGTTTAATTATATTCAATTATAAAAGTATTCAGGTCCAGGAGCTGGTTTGTAAGCTGTAGAATATTTTTCGTGGGACAACACCATGTGGCCATTAACGATACAGACCGACTAAACAGTAAGGCCTCTTTCACACTAGCGTTAGCACGGATCCGGCACCTAAAGGGTGCCAACGGATCCGTGCTAACGCTATACATGTGTGGAGCCGGAGCAGCGCTCCAGCCCCACACATGACACACATTGAAACAAGACACAGACATACAGACATACATACAAACATACAGACATACATACATACATACATACTCACATACTCCAGGGACGCCGGCAGAACGTCTTCACGCGCCTCCTGCGCGCAGTGATGACTATTCCCCACAGCGCCCTCTGCTGGGCGCAGTGGGGAAACGTCATAGCTGCGCGCAGGAGGCGCGTGAAGACATGCTGCCGGCGTCCCTGGAGTATGTATGTATGTATGTATGTCTGTATGTTTGTATGTATGTCTGTATGTAAGTATCTATGTATGTAAGACGGATCCGGAATGACCCCCCATTGGAAATCAATGGAGGACAGATCCGGATTACTGGTGTGTCCACACCAAACGGATCCGTCCCCATTGACTTGCATTGGGGGTCATTCCGGATCCGTCTTGGTGCGGATGCCTGGACCGGAGAGCAAACCGCAGCATGCTGCGGTTTGTTCTCCGGTCTGAAGACGGAACGGAATGCTTTCAGGAGCATTCCGTTGTCTTCAGTTCAGTTTTGTCCCCATTGACAATGAATGGGGACAAAACTGAAGCGTTTTTTTCCGGTATGGAGCCCCTATGACGGAACTCAATACCGGAATTTAAAAACGCTAATGTGAAAGTAGCCTTAGATGAATTAGAGCTCGCTGCAGCCCTTTCGGCCTTGAGGTACTCAGATGCAGCACATCCCTGTCACAAGTGTCACACGAACATGATCATAACCCTAAGGGCTCTCGCACACGACTGTTCTTGTTTTGAGGTCCGCCAAACACGGATACCAGCCGTATGTGTTCTGCATTTTGCCATCCCATAACAGTATTGTGGAACGGACATGCGGACATACGGAACGCACACAGAGTCATGTGAGTGCTTCCACATACGGGCTGCAAGCAAAAGGAACGGACATGGGCAAAAAATATGTTTGTGTGCACGAGCCCTAAGGTACATCCAATCTGTCCTGGAATTTGCCCTGTAGTAGAAGGGCAGTAGTGGTATGTGAGGAGATTCCTGGTGCCGTATGGTTCAGCGTGGGAATCGGCGAACTGCAGTGTCTCACTTCAATCACATGCAAATCCACGTCCTTAATCTGCTTACTAACTCAATCCTGACAGAGGTGGGGGCATCAGAGGTACAGCGTGTATGTCTATTCTTTTTAGCAATAGAAAGCCAAGGTTGACCATGTCAGGGAACTGCTGAACAGAGACAACAGGCCTGAACGGTCATGAGCATAGGGAAATATTGGAGGAGGCACTGTAAAGAGAAAGAATTAGCCAGAGCAAAGATATACAGAGACAGGTATCTAGAAGCACACTGTGTGGACATATTCACATAGTGGAATAGAAAGGATGGAGGGTAATGCATTCAACTAATCAATGTATAGGTTTTTTTTCTTAATTTATCATATATCTGATAGATGCATAAATGGTACAAGACACTAATAACATCTGAAGTTGGTAGAGGTTGAAGTCAAACCTGAAACTTGTTGCTTAAAGGGATTATTCTTGAAATATATTGATGACCTATCCTCAGGTCCGACACCCCCACCAATCAGCTGTCAGAAGAGGACGGTGCTCCGTGCACACTGCGGCCTCTTCCTAGGCCATGTGTACATCGCCCTATTGAAGTGAATGGGGCTGAGCTGTAATATCATAAACAGCCGCTGTACGATATACAAGCTGCCGGGAGCCCGCCAAGCTCACCAGCTCCAGTAAGATCTGATCAGCGGGGGTGCCAGGTCTGGGACCCCTACCAATGTGATAATGATGACCTATGCTGTGGATCGGTCACCATTATCATTTTCTGGATAACCCCTTTAAAGGGAATCTGTCACCTTCAGCAAGCCCTAATAAGTACAGTAATACATGTATAGAACACTTGACTTCAGATAGTAATTTGTTGATACAAACCCTAATTCCCCTGCTGTGCACCCACAAACCTGCCATGGAATTCATTGAGAGGACTCCTGTTCATGCGCACATAATGGAGAGAACTCCGGTATTAGTCCTGTCTATGCATTCCTCGGATAGTGTGTGGCCACATAGCAGGGGAATGGGGGTGAGCATCAACATACAAATTACTGATCTGGAGTCAGCGGCAGGAGTATAAGACATCTATTATTGTACTTAAAAGGGCTTGCCGAGGGTGACAGATTCCCCTGAAGGGGGGTCTAATACTCCTCTGCCACATAAGACATAGCATTGCTACTATTTATTTGATTGGTGTCCCTGTTAAATACTTTTAAGCTCCAAGTTATGTGCCAGATTGAATCAACCTTCCTGCTCACTTCATTGAAAAAACAGACTGCCTTAAACAGCGCCTCTATGTGCAGATGGTGCTGAGAGGACAGCAGCTTCTGAGGAAGACTTTCCGCCTTTGGTGCCCTGCTCTTAAATGAGGTAGAAGACGGCCCTGGTACCTTGCAGTACCGTATATTCAACAGGCATGAAAGGCAGATATTCCAGAGCCAAGCAAAAGACTTGAGATGAAATGATCATCAAAAGGGTAATTATTTAGCATCGCTGTCCACCAGTTTCCTGAAGATATAATACTATACCATTTACCAGGTTTCTTTTATGATGACTTATTTCTCAATTTTACTTCAACTACCCTTCATTTTACGATGGAGTCTATGTAATAGGCACACACAACTAAGGTCTTGTCCACATTTCCGTGTGGACAGCACACATACCCACTGAAAAAACATGGACGCAACATGGATACCATGTACACAAGCTTTGAGCGTGTCGACCTCCGTTATCAGCCACAACGTTTCAAAGTGTAATACATAGCAGTTAAAAAGAACACAACAAATATTATACAGTGTATGTGTCAGGTAAGTCACACATTTTTTATATTTTTTCTCCTTTCTTGTGACACCAGTCCCGCTATTTTCACCTGAGATAGCAGCCTTTGCAATCACCATGTACCAACCATCATGCTTCTTAATCCTGGGCAGAACTGTATTTCTACTGCATACTTTGGTCCATGGCACGGACCAAACACTCCCATTGAAGTCTATGACAGAACATGGATGATACCTGCAGAGCAAAGTTGATTTTTTTTAACGTGCGACCCCATTCATTTCTATGGGATCACTGCTATACTGCAATGCCCTTGCGATCCTGACTGCGACAGCTGTCTCGTGACCAGTGTCGCTGTGTAGCCGTACCCCTAAGCATTAAAGAGGTTATCCAAGATGTTAATACTGATGACCTATCCTCAGAATAAGCCATCAGTATCTAATCAGTGGGGGGTCCGACACCGGGGACCCCCAACGATCAACTGTTTGAGAACTAAGGCAGCTGCGCTCTTGTGAGGAAGGAGGGGCACAGACAGGCAGTTTATACTCTAAAAGGATTTTAAGAAAATCTAAGGGTGCAACAATACAAGCGGTCGTGTCATGGTTGCGACACAGAAGCGTCGGTGTTCAGTACCAGGCGGCTATATAGGCTACTGCTGGATCTGGTTAACTAACCAAGACTGCACTGTTTAGTGAGTCTGCATTGTTAATAGCCACGCTGAATGAAAGAGAAGAACATTAAGTCGCTGAATTGAGACTAAAAGATAAAGGAGGCAAAAAGTGCATTACATTGATCCTACAAGGTCTAGAAGGGTATTTATTAAAACTGCAGAGAATAAGTTAAAGAGGACACTGTGCTGCTTGTATAATGTAACTAGCCATGCTTCCCTGCGCATGGTATGCTTTACCCTATGTACCTGCCCCTCTCACCTTGTTCTTGTCCCCTTAAAGTTCCAGCACCACACATGTCAATCTGAAGTGACCAGCCATAGAGGTGTGGCTCACTACCTCGCTTCTTTGCACGGGGAGGTTTCTCTCCGCTGTGACGACGTCCGTCACACACACCCTCCAGCTGCAGCCTGATCTCGTGAGACTTACTAATTCTTGCGAGACCATGCTGCATACCATCTCTACCACCGAGACAGCGTCTCACTGAGCGGAGTGAGATGTCGCAGCCAAAAGGAGACTCTAGTCAGAGTGAGGCACTGTGCCGGCAGAAGATAGTATGCAGCATGGTCTTACGAGAATTGTCACGGAGATCGTCACAGCCGAGAAACCTCTCCATGCAAAGAAGCAAAGTGGTTGGAGAAGGGGGGGAGGGGGTTGGAGCAGGTACATAGGGTAAAGTGTGCCCTGCTTTGCTGACAGTTGCAATTTGCCCTAGTAACCAGGTTCCGTCAGAGTAATCTGATCGGGCACTATGGGCAACGCCTTCACTTTTTCTTAGTTTTTCTATATCGCCACCATTCAGTAAGATCGACAGTACTCATTCATATGTCAGTGAATCACGGACGTGTGCTGTCTGTTCTCCTGAAAACACACCAATTGATTTTAATGTGTATATTCACACATCCGTGATTTACCACGGTCCGGGATTACACCACAGAAGAATGCCCTATTTTTGACTAGGTTTATGGATCCTTCACGCACATTATAGTCTATGGGTCCATGAAAAAATATGGACACAACAAGAATGACATCCGTGTTTCATGGATCGTTGCCAGGAGATGCTCTTGAAAAGCAGTCTCTGTGCAATACGTATGACACATACACGTGGACCAAACATGAATCTACGAATCTTTCACAGATATCTTCACGGATGAACAATAGACAATCTTGTCACTGATGTCCTCCCGGAAGTGTTAATGAGTCCTTATACTCTAAGTAGATATGACCAGAATCAAATCCATAATCAAATCTTGGCTGTTAGGGCTCATGCACAGAAACATATTTCTTTCCGCATCCGTTCCATTTCTTTTGTTTTTGTGGACCGTATGTGGAACCATTTATTTCAATGGTTCCGCAAAAAAACGGAAGTTACTCTGTATGTCCGTTCCGCAAAGGAATAGAACATGTCCTATTTTTGTCTGCTTAACGGACAAGGAGAGGATTGTACTATTAGGAGCCAGCTGTTACGTTCTGCAAAATACGGAATGCACATGGACGTCATCCATATTTTTTGCGGATCGGTGTACATACGGTTGTGTGCATGAGCCCTTAGGCTGACAATACAAGTGAGATACCTGTCAGCTGGACAAGCTTGTTAGGCCAACAGCTATCTCTCCCAACTACCCCCCCAATACACATTTGGCTTGGCTGAGCGTGCATGTGTTCTGAACAAAGAGAGAGCTGTAAGTTAAAGTCAGACTCCTCTGGCGGTAGCTTAACACTCCAAGAACAAAAGGATCAGACATGTTGAATCCAACAACCCAATCCTTACTACCAGGGGTGGGATTCAAATTTTTAACAACAGGTTCCCTACTAAATGGCGGACACGGAGCATCACGACACATGTTTACATGTACATCATATATATGCAACACACATACACATAAATACACCATATACATGGTACACATACATAAATACACACATACCACCCAACTTGTAAAAAGCCCAAGGAGCTAAACTATAGAATGGAAGGGCTCTTCTCCAGCTGCCAGCCGGATCTGTAATTTTAACAACTGGATCTGGAGAACCTGAGGGAACTGGCTAAGGCTACTTTCACACTGGCGGCAGGCCTGATCCGGCAGGTGAAGGGTGCTGCCGGATCAGGCCTGCCGCAGTGACATGTGTGGAGCCGGAACCGCGCTCCGGCCCCACACATGTCACACAGTACATACATATACATACACATAAACATACACACACATATAGACATACAAACACACATACATACTTACATGCTCCCCGGCAGGTCTTCGGAGCGTCAGGACGGCTCACACAGGTCACGATTCCCCACAGCGCCCTCTGCTGGGCGCCTGGTGGAATCGTCATCTGACGATTCCACCAGGCACCCAGCAGAGGGCGCTGTGGGGAATCGTGACCTGTGTGAGCCGTCCTGACGCTCCGAAGACCTGCCGGGGAGCATGTAAGTATGTATGTCTTTATGTGTGTGTATGTTTATGTCTGTATGTGTCTATGTGTACCCGGATCCGTAATGGACTCCATTGAAAGTCAATGGAGGGCGGATCCGGTTACCATTATGGTCACACCAGACGGATCCACCCCCATTGACTTGCATTGGGGGTCATTCCGGATCCGTCTTGGTGCGGATGCCTGGACCGGAGAGCAAACCGCAGCATGCTGCGGTTTGTTCTCCGGTCTGAAGACGGAACGGAATGCTTTCAGGAGCATTCCGTTGTCTTCAGTTCAGTTTTGTCCCCATTGACAATGAATGGGGACAAAACTGAAGCGTTTTATTCCGGTATTGAGCCCCTATGACGGAACTCAATACCGGAATTTTAAAACGCTAGTGTGAAAGTAGCCTAAATCCCATGCCTGGGTACTACCCCAACATTTGCTGTTAGGTGAATTGTCGGGAGGAACCCATAAACATTAGATAGATGACCAATCCCACCAAAATTGGAGGGTTTGGCCAATATATCTAAAGTGTATCTCCGTATCAAGGTGTCATGTATGACTACTGTGTTTTATTACATATTAATTCTCAGTACAGAGCAATAAACTACAAGTATAACTAAGAAAAGCGATCTGCTCGGTTGGCTCACAAGGAGATTCATACTCATCTGGAGCTTGGTTTTCAAAATTAGTTCATTAAAGAGGTTTTCCAGGCTCCTGGCTGTGTCAGTTACTGCAGCTTAGCTCTCATTCACTTCCATTGGAGATGACCTGCAGTAACCCAGCACGGCCACTACACTTTGAACGGCGCTGTTGTTCCTGCTACATTCGAAAACTAGTTCTGTTGCAAGAAGCTGCGGGGAACAGCAGATCGGTGGGGGTGTGGGGAGTCGGAACCTCACCAATGGGTTATTAATGACCATTCCAATATCCGGAGCCTGGAAAACCTCTTTAAATAAGAATTCTTATTTAAAGTGTTAATTTTCTGTCTTCTCCTCACACCAAGTTATAGAATTACTCGCCTCCACCATAACAAAAACATTCATGTCTGTAGGGTTTGGCACCCTGGAGAAATGTAAAAGCATAAAGCACTTAGTGCCATATCTCAACATCCGCACTGTAGCTGTCCAACCACAGTTATAAGCACTGGAAATAAAACGGTATCAGGATACTGAATGATAGAGATGGCAATATTATCTTTACAATCAGTAATACATCTGGAGGTGTGGGGGATGCAAAGACATGACCCTTGCTGGATTATGGAAAAGAAGCATTTAGCTCAATTGCACGTTATACGTCTTTTGACTCACTATTTGTTTAGAATGGTTTTAAGGATCAAATTTCCAGGAATCTCCAAAGAGTTAAAGTTGGGGGGGGGCATACAAAACTGGGTTCTAAATACGGAGAAATGATAGCTTCTATTTATGCAGGAAATGAGTGATTTCTTGAACTAGACACTACAACTGTAAGATCATAGAATACAGACATTCATAGAAGTCCAGACCGAAACAGGCATCAGCACAATGTCTGCAAGGTTAACCTCTCCAGATCTACACAGCTATCATCTGCACTAAAATCATATCAAAACCAAGCACCTACAGTGGTAATGACACACTAAGGACACTAGAAGGTAAGCAATATATCTGCAGATGGCCTGCAAACCAGGCCAAGACACAAGCACAAAACTCTTAGGCCTCTTTCACATGGGCAAGTTTTCCGTCAGGGTGCGATGCGTGAAGCAAACGCATAGCATCCGGACTAGGGTGGCCAGAGGTCCGGTTTTAGGCCGGACAATCCGGCTTTCAGACTCCCTGTCCTCCGTCCGGTGCTGGGCCAGGACGGATGCAGGAATGTCCTTTTAAACAGTTCATGCTCAAACTGAGCATGAGATGCAGGGAGAAATGCACACTCACTCCCATCCCTGCAGCTGACATGAAGTTGATTTACCTTAATTTTTTAAATCCCCGTCGGCTGCGGAGTGAGAGGGGACATGGCCTAACCAGATCAGAGGCTTAGCGGAGCTAGGGGGCGGGTTTTACAGCCCGTCTTTTCAGGGAGGCCTGAGTGGCCACCCTAATCCAGTTTCTTCAGTTTTTTTTGTTGCTTTTTTTAAAATTTTGACCAGAAAAAAGTCATGAATGTATGGCTTTTTGTCCAGCTGAAAGCTGGTAGTTTGCTGGAAAGCATCCGGATCCCCATCTGATCCAATGGGGATCCAGGCGTGCACGACATTATCCAGCTATGCAGAATCTAGTCAATTCAGGCCTATATGTAAATGCATGAACGTACCCTGATGAATGCAAGGCTTAAAGGGATTCTGTCACCTAGTTTAAGCCTATAGAGCTGAGGACATGGGCTGCTAGATGGCCACTAGCCCGTCCACAATATACTTTTGCTATTGCTGTGTGTGTCTTTGTTTAGTAAAAAAAACGATTTTATTCATATGCTAATTCTGGTTATAAGGAGCCCAAGGGGCGGTTACCAATCTTCCTGGATCCCAGCCGTGCCCACTGTGAAGGAGCCCAGCACCGCCCCGCATCCTCTCATCTCCTCCTTGCTCCCCCGACGTCACGCTTTCAGAGCTCTGTAATCTCGCGCGAGCCATCTCGCGCATGCGCAGTTCGTTCCCTGATGCTGATGCCAGCACAGGGAAGGAACAGTTTACTAGCGCTGACAAGCGGCGTACTCGCGCATGCGTGAGATTACGGCGCTCTGAAAGCGTGAAGTCGGGGGAGCAAGTAGGAGATGAGAGGATGCGGGGCGGTGCTGGGCTCCTTCACAGTGGGCACGGCTGGGATCCAGGAAGATTGGTAACCGCCCCTTGGGCTCCTTATAACCAGAATTAGCATATGAATAAAATCGTTTTTCTGACTAAACAAAGACACACACAGCAATAGGAAAAGTATATTGTGGACGGGCTAGTGGCCATCTAGCAGCCCATGTCCTCAGCTCTATAGGCTTAAACGAGGTGACAGAATCCCTTTAACCATCGTCAACTGAAAGTTGTGGAATGACGTCAAGGTGGAAACAATGACTTGAGAAACTGAAGATGAAATGACCTTGATAAGCATGGACCAGTGTATTTCCATTTAATATTGTAAATGCAGTGTTCTCCACCGCTGACAAGCAGGCGACTGTCGGGAAGGAACGTTTCGTCCAGTGCCTCTTTACAATTGGACACATAGACTCCAGAAGTACAAGAAGAAGTCTAATGCTATTATCCCCATGTAGCAAATAGGAGACATCTGTACTTGCAACCAAGAGCTGGTATTAGACTGGGTCCGGAATGAGTCTGGGTGCAATATACATCAATGGTATTAATTAAATATCAGACACCTTTGTGACTGTCTATAGCAATGGCTCTCCAGCCGTGGTGAATGTTCAACAAGCATGTATGAGGATGTAGTTTCACCAAAGCTGGAGAGTCTTAGGTTGGAGACTGCTTGTCTAGAGGAAGCGGTGAGGTTCTCTATGAATATGAAGTTCAGCAGCAGAACGTTTAGCAACTGGTAAATGGGAGGCATGCTGTGGTTTGAGAAAAAAAATTACACCCTCTTTAAAAGGGTAAGGATGTTCACTCCATCCCAATCATCTTAAGACTTTCACAATGCTCAGGAACAGTTGTAGTCAGACTTTCACTTGAATATGAGCTCACTACACTCACACACAACATACAGAGAGCACTGCCTGCTAGTTCATGACCTCTTCTGGGATTATTCACCCCCCCTCCTCATATGCAGCAGGTCTCCACATGCACATACAGAGTGCACATAAAATCCCTCCCTCCCACAGCACAGTAACACCCCACATTTCCTCTGATGTCTTCTTACAACCAATTAACCCCTTCACTGTGAAAATCCCTTCAGAGATGTAACCTGCAGATCCTATCTTTATGTAGGTACACCATAATATACAATACATTAATATTTAAGCAGAAATAGCATGGTGGCTCGGTGGTTAGCACTGGTGCCTTGCAGCGCTAGTGTCCTAATTTTGAATCTGACCAAGGACAACATCTGCATGGAGTTTGTATGTTCTCACCGTGTTTGCATGGGTTTCTTACCACAGTCCAAAAAGTTACTCATAGGAAGCCTAGATTGTGATCCCCGTTGGGGACAGCTTGATACTAATGTCTGTAAAGCGCTGTGGAATATAGCAGCACTATATAAGTGCAATAAATAAATATTCGCATTTTGTCATGTTTGGATTATTTTTATTACTTGTGGACATCCATTATAGAGAGCAGGATAAGCATCTCCAGTGTTAATACACATTAACCCACCCAGGACTGGGCCAGTTTTTATTTTTCCGTTCACACCAACAATAAGTGGCTTCTGCCAACTTCCTCTACATAATAAATACTATTTGCTTAAGTGAGGCAACCCCTTTAAGGATGTAGTGGGGAGCTGTAAAAAAAATTCCAAACGGGGTAGAATTGAAAAAAAAAATGCAATTCCACCTCAGTTTTATGGGATTTGCTTTTATGGTATTCCTTATGTGGTGATACAACATTTGTATAGTTTTTCTTGCGTTTAAATACTGGAAAAGAAAATTTCTGACCTGTATAACTTTTTTTTAGTTATATGTACGGAGCTGTGTCTGGGGTGATCTGTTCTTTTCATTGATTGTTGTGCACGTACGTGTCGAGGGTAAATTCAGCTGCAAGTCCCCCCGAGGTAGTGGCTGATTCCGAGCAAAATATTCGCCTGCATAGTACTGACCAATATGTACTGTATATGGAAAATCAACTTTGTGGTAAAGAATATAAAACTATAATTTTGCTATTTAAAATGACAGAAAAAATCCATTAATCTGGTATCCAGTTGTCCAGAAACTCTTACAAAACTAGATAATGCTATCCAAATATGACACTCCTGTAAAAAAATAAGTAGGACCCAGTTCATATTTATGTTGCTTTTTTTTTTTTTTTTTTTTTGAACGGATCGAACGGATCTAAACAGAGAAATAAAAAGGCTGTTGTCAGGGAGGTAAGGAATTTTAATGCATAAAAAAAAAGATATTACATTTTACACAGTTTTATAGCTGGCCTATGTCTAGGAGAGCCACTTCACAAAGAGAAACAGGGGCTGCAGCGCTACAGCACTTCGGCAGCTCTTTGTTATCAGGATCAGTCGGTTTCTAAGAGGCTGGACCACCACCGATCATTACTGATCGGTGGTGACATACGTGTACCACTTTATGAGTTGGAAGTACCCCCTTTAACGAAGTTATCCAGTACTTCAGAGAGTGGCCCACCAATGGTGGGGTTCATACTTACCTGGTCCCCATCGCTGGGTTGTGCTCCATTGCTCAAAGGCCATCTTTGCAATGCTCTGGCATCAACATCCTGTTGATAGGCACCACATGACTGCTGCAGCCAATCACTGCAACTATGTGGCACATCACTGGGTCACGGGACCGTTTAAGTATGAACACCACCACAGGTTGGCTACTCTCTGAGGTCTTTTTAGGTCTTGGATAGCCCCTTTAATTTGTGGAAGAACAGTTTTCAAATACTGATCTACAATTCAGTGGAATATCTGATGTCCCAGTAGTAACTCCCAAAAAGCGTGACTGCCTTTTGCTCAGGATCTAACACCAATGACCGCTTTCATTAACATGCATGGTCTCCTCAGCTGAACGTTCATTATTAATGTCTATTAATGTGGGAGGGGTGCATGGCTGGCAAAACCTCGACTGCCGCTCACCTCAGAAAAGAAACAGCAGAAGATAGACAAAATAATATACTGTTCACATGGGAGCCCAAATGTGTGAGAGACCACGCAGACTGCGAGAGCTGTCAATAACAATCTAATGTGTACATTAGAGTAGATAAGACATAAAGGCTCGTTTAGATGGGTAGGTAATCATTCCGGCGATTGACGACATCAGTAACCTACCGTCATAACACCAATGATAACAAGTAGAGAGTATCCTGTACGAATTTGTTCATATTTGACCGTATACCCGCTTAAACACCGACTGTTGATTGTGTTCAGGTCTACTCATCATGTCTATCGGTGAAAGGTCACATGCACATTTGCATCACCACAATTCATTAACAACGAAAACTAATTTACTTGCTTGTATCAACGATTTCACAAGCGTGGAACGCACATTTTTAATAAAATCATTCGGTCGCTAAATACATTCACATTACGTGATTATCGTCACCATAAATTGCAAGCGTTTGAATTGTAACGATTATCTACTTGTTTAAAGGGGTTGTCTCACTTTATTAAGTGGCATTTATCATGTAGAGAAAGTTAATATAAGGCACTTACTATTGTATTGTGATTGCCCGTATTATTTCATTTGCTGGCTGGATTCATTTTTCCATCACATTACATACTGCTCATTTCCATGGTTATGACCACCCTACAGTCCATCACTGGTGGTCGTGCTTGCAAGATACAGAAAAAAGCAGTAGCCTATGTGCGCTCCTATAGTCCCAGCTACCAGAGAGACTGACACTTTTTTCTATAGTGTGTAGGTATGTCCACCACTGATGGATTGTAGGGTGGTCTGTAACCATGGAAACGAGCAGTGTATAATGCAATGGAAAAAATTATTCCAGTCAGCGAAGGAAGCAATATGGACAATCTAATTACATTAGTAAGTGCCTTAATTTTTCTACATGATAAATGTAATTTGCCGAAGTGACACAACCCCTTTAAATGAGCATTAACAATGACCCTTAGTTGAAGACATATGGATGGTGCTACTATTGAGGTACTGTGGGTGGCACTATTATTTTTGGGTATTGTGATACTGGAATTGAGTGGGAAGTGTGATTTTGTGTGTGTGCGTTAATTCCACATCTACTTTTCCACATTTCCTTTGCAACCCCGTGAATGGGCAGCTTTTCCCACCTGTAAAATAAAACTACATGTACACAGTGGCAAACTGATGCTGAGTAAGCCACTGATTTCTTTTGTCCCCTTAGGAACCATAGTAAGGGCCAAAGACATACATGAATAGCAACTTTCACCCTAGACAGAATGATATTTGAACAGGTAAGGCATGATGGGAATGTTGGTTGCTGCCTTTAGACTTCACATTCACACGAGTTTGACAACAAGACGTCTCAGATTATAGAATGACCTCCTATGCTCTCACTGCATATATTGTGAAAGACTATCCACATGAAACAACAATGCTTGACCATGCATGTGAAGATAAGGATGGCTAAGGGCTGTATTACATTAAAAGAGTTTGCAGGTGATTGTTGGGAAAAAAGCCTTCCTACTCGACAATCACCTGCTCGTCAGTGGAGGAGACTGTTGCTATGACATGCAGCGATCTCCTCCACAGTATGGGGAGGAGCAATCGCTATTACCATCGCTCGTCCCCGTAATGAATCATTGTTTGCTGGCAGAAGATCCTGGTTAGACATCACGATCTGCTGCCGGCATACAATGACTTTTAATGAGAATTTGTTTATTCGTAAGCGGCACTTTTAGGGTTGTATTACACAGCCAGATCATGGTTAACAAGAGTTCCTACAATTAACGATGATCTGGCCGACCTTCGGCCAGTGTAATACAGCCCTAGCTTAAAGAGGACCTTTCATCACTCCTGACATGCCTGTTTTAATAGATTCATGCATTCCCCATGTAATAACAATTCTGGAACATCTATAGTTATGGCTCTATCTTGTGCCATTCCTTTATTATTTCTACTAGAACTTATTAATGAATTGTTAGCAGTCTGCAGTAAGGGTACAGAGGGGTGGTAACAAGTTGGGGGTGTACCTGCATAGATAGACTCTATCCAATCAGTGCTGCCATTGTATCTGCCATGGCAGATACACCCCCCCCAACTGGTTACCTCCCCTTTGTACCCTTACTGCAGACTGCTAGCAATTCATTCACAACTTCTAGCAGAAATAAAAGCATAATAAAGGGATGGCACAACATACAGACATAAAAATAGATGCTCCAGAATTGTTATTACATGGGGAATGCATGAAGTTATTAAAAGAGGCATGTCAGGAGCGGTGAAAGGTCCTCTTTAAAGCCGATCACCAATATGACAGGATTTCCAAATCACACAGTGACACTGACACACACCGGCCACAGTACCTACCAATAGCAAAAACAGTACACTATTATTCTTATCAGGAAATACATGACAAAGTACATATGAAGTACTGGTAAAGCAAACGACACAATAGTAACCGCACTTCCTGCACTGCACAAGATAAACGCGCCCGTAAAACGAATAAGGAGACAGGGCAGAAACTGCTTCCAGTGTAAATTCAGGCAATGAAATAATTCAGATTGTAGTAATAACATAAGCCTAAGATTTTTCTTTAGAGAAAAGCTGGGAGTTGTAGTCCTGCACTCTCCATCACACGCTGTCATCCAGCCACCCTCCCCACCTCCCTTCCCCTACTATATCTAAGCTTTCCTCCCCTCGCAGTGCCCAATGTGTCGACAAGCGCTACATTTCCGTGACACACACAGGGCCTCATTGTCCACACTTGTCCTACAGACAGCCCACACAGTTACACCACAGGAGCGTTCTGCAAATACTCATGAATGGCTGCTCGCAGAAACCAATGCACTGACTGCAAAAAAGTAGTAATTTAAACTGCATGAATCTTATCATAAACTGCAAGTTTCCATTACATATTAATGCATGCGTATGTCTTAGAAAGACGCCGACAGTTTCTTTGACTTTACTTGGCAAGGCTTTACATTAATATCCACAAAAGTGGGTAACACGCTCGATGAGTTAGCATGTTTTGCACATGACGGGTGTCCCGCCTTCTGTGAGGGTGTGGGCCTTGGCACAGTGGTTTCTGCACAGATCTGTCCCACACTAGGGACGCACGTGGCCGGCTGTCAGATCAGCTGGCAGAAGATCAGCGCCCAGGACATGTGACCTGCCTGGCACTCGTGCCTGCTCCACCCCAGTGATATCACAGAACGGAATACCCCTCTTATTAACCCATTTAGAACATTTTAATGCTGCCGACATCTACTGCAGCTCACATGGTGTAAGATCATGACTGTACAAAACCACAGTTTCATAATCATTCAAGTTATCAGTGTATGGGCGATGAACGTTGTAAAATTCATAACGGCATCTGGGAAATGTTGTACAAAGACAATGCCAAGGATCTGTTCTCTTCTGATAAGCTCTACATCCAACAATAAACCTATACTACATGAGATGCATGTCTAAGGAGCACTAGATGCAAGAAAGGACCCCAGTACATAATCATTCAGTCTTCTGAATACAAATATCAATCCAGATGCAAATATAAAAGTCAAAGATGGATGATACGCATGAAATTAACCCCTTGGGATGACCTACCTTTTATTCAACTAACTAAAAAGTCTAAGGGGGAGATTTATCAAAACTGATGTAAAGTAGAACTGGCTTATTTGTCCATAGCAACCAATCAATTTCCACCTTTCATTTTCCAAAGTAGCTCTGAAAAATGAAAGGTGGAATCTGATTGGTTGCTAAAGTCACAGAAAATAATGCACTATAAAAATAGATGCAAACATAACATATGGACTAAGCCCTCACTCTAATGATAAAATCTGAGACTCTTAGCCAATATATTTTGATCAAAACACATCTGTGCCCACCTACCCATTCTATTTTCATGATTATGGGAGCAGCGATCTTGAAATACACATAAGACAGCTGTCAGTCGAATACGTGTTCATTCAACAGCTATCACTCCTAAATGCCAACTTGGCCATTAGTTCTCAGTAGGAAGAGATGAGTAAGCCGCTGTCACATTCTTATCACACTGATTTATCTTTCAGAGAAAAGAATCGAGCAGTTGAAATCAAACTGACATCTGCCATGAGTGGAGGGTCAGAAGACTCCCATACACAGTAAGTGGTCAGCATTCCTGCCAAAATACATATGATCTTTAAGGCCAGTGTTCACAGATATGGTTTACAGCAGGCACATGTACCATAGGAACCTGTAGTCAGGTGATGATTTGGACTCCTATGGGAGAGTGATATGGTAGGTATGCTCTTTAATCTTTAATGTGTGGAAAGGTCATTGTGCAGGAAGGGGAGTTGGTAAGCTTTAACCACCACCTATTGTAAATGGTGGATCCTGTGTGTGTATATATATATATACATATATATATATATATATATATATATATATATATATATACACACACACACACACACACACACACACACAGGATCCACCATTTACAATAGGTGGTGGTTAAAGCTTACCAACTCCCTTTCCTGCACAATGTAAATATATATATATATATATATATATAATGTAATTTTGTCTGTGATGATAATGAGATGACTGCTGAAAAGTGAAAAGTGCTCTGTGCAGAGCAGGAAGTATAGATAAATAGTGATATAGGAAGAGTAAAAAAAAAACACCAACAATAATACATTTAATGTAGAGAAAGTGAATAGAAGGCATTTATTAATGTATTGTGATTGTCTATATTGCCTCCTTTGCTGCCTTGATTCATCACATTATACACTGGTCATTTCCATAGTTACGACCACCCTTGCAATCCATCAGCAGCGGCCGTGTTTGCACACTATAGGAAAAAGAGCTGGCCTCTCTGGTGGCTGGGACTGCAGGAGTGTGCACTTTTTTGCATAGTGTGCAAGCACGGCCACCACTGATAGATTGCAGGGTGGTCATTACCATGGAAACAAGTAGTGTATAATGTGATGGAAAAATGAATCAAGCCGGCAAAGGAATTAATATGTACAATCACAATACATTAGTAAGTGCCTTGTATTAACTTTCTGTACATGATAAATGCCATCTGCTGAAGTGAGAGGACCCCCTTTAACATAAAAACTGATTTAGGCTGGATTCACATCACGTTTTTGACATCCGCTTAACGTATACGAAAACGTATACATTAAAGGATGCCTCAGACAGATCACCATAGAGTTCCACTGTAAAAAAAAAAAAATACGTATATGTTTTTTTTTTACCGGATTCTGCAGGATAGAAAAGCGTGCTGTGCTACACTTCTGTATCCTTTTATCCCAACATATATGTTGAATGTATGCTAAAAATGTGATGTACTGATTTATCATATTCTGATGGCACAATCCCTTTAACAAAATGAAGCTGTATTATGATTGCATTCTAATTGCTTCTTAGGAGCAACTGCTTAAGGTTTCCTTTGCACTAGTGAGTCCTCCTCACTGTCAAAACCATAAGGATCAAATGGAGATGCTATCCGTCGAACAAAGTCTTGGAATAGCACCCTCTTCAGCTGCCTGGGGCTCCCTGCAGAGACATCATTCCACACCTGTCAAAACCCATTTGTTTAGAGGTCCAACTTCCTCTCCCAGCATATAGGAAATCTTGCAGCTATACCAAAAATCTTGCACATTGGTTACACTGATCCTAACCCCACCAAGACTTGCAACACAGGTAAGGAAATACTGTGTTAATATAGTAAGTTAATAACTGAATATGGAGCAATAAACTTTAGTCGTAGAGGAAACCGTTAATTCATAGAGCCAGTGATTTCCTCTAAGCGTACACGGCGTTTTGAGTTCTGTACAAGTGAAAGGTTATTGCCCAGTCTATCAGTGCATGTAGTAGTTCTACTGGCACACCAAAAAACTCCAACAAATAAATCTGTTATTAAGGCCTCTTTCACATGACAGTATATTTTGCGGGCTCTGATCCGCATTTTTTGCTGCTAAAATGCAGACCCGTTCATTTCTATGGGACAGCACAAAATACTGACAGCACACTGTGTGCTGTCTGCATCCGTATGTCCGTTACGTAGCCCCGCAAAAAAATTGTTACAATGGATCCGCAAAAAAAAACGGATGCCATACGGACGCCATCCGTTTTTTTTGCGGATCCGCAATTTGCGGACTGCAAAACACAACGTTCGTGTGAAAGTAGCCTAAGGCCTCTTTCACACGAATGTTGTTTTTGCGGGCTCCGATCCATTTCTATGGGTCCGCAAAAAATACTGAGAGCATACTGTGTGCTGTCCGCATCCATATGCCCGTTCCGTAGCCCCGCAAAAAAAATAGAACATGTCCTATTCTTGTCCGCAAAACAGACAAGGATAGGCATTGTTACAATGGATCCGCAAAAAAAAACGGATGCCATACGGACGTCATCCGTTGTTTTTTTTTGCGGACCGCAAAACACAACGTTCGTGTGAAACTAGCCTAAAGGGAATATGTCACCTCTGGCAAGCCCTATTAAAGAACTCCCGCACCTGGGACCCGCACCTATATCCAGAACAGAGCCCTGAAAGTGAAGAAGGGCGCACTGCGCATGCACAGCCACCCTCTATTCATTTTCTATGGGGCTGGAGAAAACAGCCAAGCTATGGCTTGGCTATTTCCTTCGGCTCCCTAGAAATGAATGGGAGCGGTGGCCGCTCAAGCTCGGTACGCTCCCATTGATTTCTATGGAGAGTCAGCTTGTTGGTGGCCGGACCGGAGTCCTCCAGCCACCACCTTGTGGGGCTCCATTCTGGATATAGATGCGGGTCCCAACAGTGGGACCCGCACCTATAAGACAATGGGGCCATATACTACAATCAGTGATAAGCAGAGTGTTCTAGTGGTCATAGATAATCAGTTCACATCTCTCCTGTGTTCTCTCCTGTCCCTTATACTATAAACAGTGATGAGCAGTGTGTTCTAGTGGTGATAGATAGTCAGTTCTCACCTCTCCTGTGTTCTCTCCTGTCCTTATACTATGATCAGTGATAAGCAGTGTGTTCTTGTGGTCATAGATAATCAGTTCTCACCTCTCCTGTCTCTTATACTATAAACAGTGATGAGCAGTGTGTTCTAGTGTTGATAGATAATCAGTTCTCACCTCTCCTGTGTTCTCTCCTGTCCTTATACTATGAATAGTGATAAGCAGTGTGTTCTTGTGGTGATAGATAATCAGTTCTCACCTCTCCTGTCTCTTATACTATAATCAGTGATAAGCAGTGTGTTCTTGTGGTGATAGATAATCAGTTCTCACCTCTCCTGTGTACTCCCCTGTCCCTTATACTAGGTATCTTCATGGTACTCTAAAGCCAGTAGTTACACTGTCTGAAACTGTGCCAGAGGAGGAAGTTCACTATTGGGTATGTCTACAGTCATCTCTGAACTGCTAGACAGAACAGGAAGACAACATTAAAGGTGTTATCTGGGAATAAGTAACTTTCCACAGGTGCTCGCAGCCTGTCTCTGCTATGGAAAGAATCATACTTATCTACTCCCCGCAACATGAATAACCAATCCCGTGCGTCCATCTTCAGGTCCACGGCTTGTTTACTACCTCCATGGCATAGGCATGATCATCAGCTCTGCTGCAGCCAATGACAGGCTTCAGCGGTAATGTGTCTCTGGCGGACATGTCACTGTTGAAGCCAGTCACTGGCTGCAGCAGAACAGATGATCAACCGATGAAGGGAGTAATAAATATGGTTTAAATTCTAAGTAGCCTGATTACTTACACTGTATAGTAAATGTCTTACTAAATTATTGGCCATTTATGAAGGAGTCAGAGTATGATAAAATGCAAGAGTCAGAACATTGGCTTACCAACTCCACCGTCTTGCTTTTAAATGACACTTGGAATAACCTATCGTTTTCGCTTGCATCCACCAACCGTGTTATTTTCATTGGGAAGCACTTGTGACTCTCAGGAGCCATCTGATTGTTCCTACTGTCCAATGCCTAATTTATAGGTACCAGAGGTGGCTTGCAGCCACCCTCCTCAGTCATGACTGACTGAAAGTGGAGGCTAACAGAAGAATTGGGTTTGATATTTGCTAGTAGGTATGTACAGACCTTGTGAGCAGAAACTAACCGAGATACCATAAGTGTCATATATGCAAATCCTTTAATCAGTACTTTTCATAGCTACAACAGAAGAGTAGAATTATTTTAATCAACACCTGAAAGATCAAAAAGTTGACTCCTGTACGTGGGCAGCAGAGGTTGTGGATCTGTTGGAGCTCTTCCCTTGGGAATCTGTGGAAGCGACTGCAGAGAAGTTATGGTGTGGCAACATGTGGCTGATTTTCTGCAGCAGAATTTACTGCAATTCTGTGGCAAAATCTGCAACTAATCTGAAGCTAAATCCACATGTTTTACATGCAGATTTGTCATAGATCTTTGTTACATGTTGATTTGACATGGAATTCATGCTATGCATTGTAAAAGGAGATATTTGCAGCATAAATTGACATGCTATGGATTAATTTGCACAGCGTGTGAATGAGATTCATTCAACTCCTTGACGACATCCGCCTTACACGTACAGACGATGCCGTCTCTTCAAAGATGGTGCCCGCTGAGGAATTGAGCGAGCACCTTTGCAGCCAGAAATATAGAAGAATACCACTGCACATCATATGATTTTCAATGCAATTAGGAAGTTTTATTTTTCACATCCTCCACATGTAAGTATGGTCATGGAAAAATAAGTGCCTTATATGAACAAGTGACTTTAGTTTCTCTGACGTTTCGGTCACCTCCGGACCTTGGTCACAAAGTCACTAAATCTACTGCAGACTCTCAGGGCTAATGTGTGCAATCAGCGATAACACCAATCGAAAACATTTAACTTAGTCAAATGTGACCACAGAATCTGAGAGCAGAAAACGAGGGAACGCTGCACTCCTGGGGCCAAAACACCTTCCCCTCACTGAGGTCAGGGAAGGCGTTCCTTAATGGTAATAGACCTGAACCTGTACAAGGCTACCAGGCTTATCACAGGTATATTCCAATGCAGGGCTGCAGATGGCAATACTGCACTGGAATAAACAGAAATTTCTATTCAGTAATGGATTCAATCAATTTGATGACTGCACATTGAGCTCCCCAAGGGGGGGGGGGGGCTTAAAATATGTATATATATATATATATATATATATATATATATATATATATATATATATATATCCAAAAGTTTGGACACACCTTCTCATTCAAAGAGTTTTCTGTATTTTCATGACTATGAAAATTGTAGATTCACACTGAAGGCATCAAAACTATGAATTAACACATGTGGAATTATATACTTAACAAAAAAGTGTGAAACAACTGAAAATATGTGTCAGGTCTGGTCATCGGAGAACATAGGTTCTATGTTTTGCTTGGTATTCTGAGTTTTTGTGTGTTTCTGTTTAGTGCCTACGCCTTGCCTTGAACCATGTTCACACTGTGGGTTGTTTTAGAGCCAACGCCCAGCTTCATGTTTGGTTTGTCTACTCAGGGTTAATACTCAGGTGCTGGGCTGAGTGGCTTCTCTGAATCTGGTCCATTCAGAACCTGGGGGTGGGATATCTTCCTGCTTATACACCTATCTTTCTCTCTGCTCCTTGCTGGTTTTTGCAAAATCCTTGCTATTCCTGCTTGCGTTGTATTGTGTATCCTGACTTCTTATTTGACCCTCGGCTCGTATTTGACTACTCTACCGTCTTCCGATTTTGTACTTTGTTATTCCTGGTTTTGACGCGGCTGGTTTTTCTGTCAAGGTTGGGATAAACAGACAACAGAGGAGCGTGTGCCCTGAGCTTACCCAACCCTCTGTCCCTGCCTATTGACTCACCCAATCAATAACCGGATTGTGCAGCTGAAGCCAAGGAAGACCCAGAATAATGTCCACAGACAAATCTTTCATTACAAGGAAAGAACAATATTCAATATGTAGTGCACCCACCACCAGTCTTATTTCAGGAGTACGGAATTTGACCAAACCGGCTTGCAGAGGGGTCATATCGACACTAGACACCTGGATAGGAGGGGACAGGGGAATCAAAGAAGGCAATATTTGGGAAACAAATTCAAAATCAATGAAGTTGGCGGCTGAACCAGAATCCAAGAAAGCCTGTCCAACACGTGAGGCTGACTGGAAAGAGACGGTGCAGGGCAAAAATACTCTAGAAACATTAGAGGGTACCCGAGCTCCTAGACAGTCCTCCCGATAACTGTCTAGGAGCGGAAGTTTTCCTGCTGAGGTTTTCTTCGGACAGGACTTCAGCAGATGATCCGGACTCCCGCAGTAGAAGCACAAATGATTCCTCGTACGATGTTCCCTTCTCTGCTTAGGCGTAATACTGCCGAGTTCCATCGGTTCCGGTCCGGATTGGCTGGAGACCGGATTGAGGATCGGCTGAGGAGCAGGAGACACCCGAGGAGGTCGCCTGGATCTTAGACGTCTATCTGCCCGGACGGCCAGGGTCATAGCTTCGTCAAGTGTTTTAGGTTCAGCATGGGCTAACAACAAATCCTTCACACGGTCAGACAGTCCAGCCAGAAAATACCTGCAACCTGTATACTGCCAGCTACGTTTATTCCACCTATGGAGCAAATGTCAGTGGTGGTAGCTCAGGTCCAGGCCTTGACCAATTTGATTCAGGATCTTGCTATACGCCTTCAGGTTCAGGAAAACATGCAGGCCTCAGCTCCTGTGTCTGCACCCCAGGTTCCCACACCTGCACCTGAACCTAAGGTCCCCCTTCCTGATTTTTTTTACGGTGACCGTAAGAAATTTTTTCTGTTTCGGGAAGGATGTATTTTGTATTTTTCTTTACGACCTCGGTCGTTTGTAACTGAAGCGCAAAAGGTGGGTTTGGTTATGTCTCTCCTGCGCGGAGACCCCCAAACCTGGGCCTTTTCTTTACCCACTGCCTCTCCTTTGCGCTCATACCTTGACGAGTTTTTTGTTGCGCTGGGTCAGATATATGATGAGCCAGATCGCCCAGCGTTAGCTGTATCCCAGTTATTGTCTCTACGTCAGGGTGGACAGATGGCAGAAAATTACTGTGCTAGTTTTAGACAATATGTGACCGATTCCGGGTGGAATGATAGGGCTTTGAAAGACCTTTTCATGACTGGACTGTCTGACCGTGTGAAGGATTTGTTGTTAGCCCATGCTGAACCTAAAACACTTGACGAAGCTATGACCCTGGCCGTCCGGGCAGATAGACGTCTAAGATCCAGGCGACCTCCTCGGGTGTCTCCTGCTCCTCAGCCGATCCTCAATCCAGTCTCCAGCCAATCCGGACCGGAACCGATGGAACTCGGCAGTATTACGCCTAAGCAGAGAAGGGAACATCGTACGAGGAATCATTTGTGCTTCTACTGCGGGAGTCCGGATCATCTGCTGAAGTCCTGTCCGAAGAAAACCTCAGCAGGAAAACTTCCGCTCCTAGACAGTTATCGGGAGGACTGTCTAGGAGCTCAGGTACCCTCTAATGTTTCTAGAGTATTTTTGCCCTGCACCGTCTCTTTCCAGTCAGCCTCACGTGTTGGACAGGCTTTCTTGGATTCTGGTTCAGCCGCCAACTTCATTGATTTTGAATTTGTTTCCCAAATATTGCCTTCTTTGATTCCCCTGTCCCCTCCTATCCAGGTGTCTAGTGTCGATATGACCCCTCTGCAAGCCGGTTTGGTCAAATTCCGTACTCCTGAAATAAGACTGGTGGTGGGTGCACTACATATTGAATATTGTTCTTTCCTTGTAATGAAAGATTTGTCTGTGGACATTATTCTGGGTCTTCCTTGGCTTCAGCTGCACAATCCGGTTATTGATTGGGTGAGTCAATAGGCAGGGACAGAGGGTTGGGTAAGCTCAGGGCACACGCTCCTCTGTTGTCTGTTTATCCCAACCTTGACAGAAAAACCAGCCGCGTCAAAACCAGGAATAACAAAGTACAAAATCGGAAGACGGTAGAGTAGTCAAATACGAGCCGAGGGTCAAATAAGAAGTCAGGATACACAATACAACGCAAGCAGGAATAGCAAGGATTTTGCAAAAACCAGCAAGGAGCAGAGAGAAAGATAGGTATATAAGCAGGAAGATATCCCACCCCCAGGTTCTGAATGGACCAGATTCAGAGAAGCCACTCAGCCCAGCACCTGAGTATTAACCCTGAGTAGACAAACCAAACATGAAGCTGGGCGTTGGCTCTAAAACAACCCACAGTGTGAACATGGTTCAAGGCAAGGCGTAGGCACTAAACAGAAACACACAAAAACTCAGAATACCAAGCAAAACATAGAACCTATGTTCTCCGATGACCAGACCTGACAATATGTCTTATATTCTAGGTTCTTCAAAGTAGCCACCTTTTGCTTTGATTACTGCTTTGCACACTCTTGGCATTCTCTTGATGAGCTTCAAGAGGTAGTCACCTGAAATGGTATTCCAACAGTCTTGAAGGAGTTCCCAGAGATGCTTAGCACTTGTTGGCCCTTTTGCCTGTACTCTGCGGTCCAGCTCACCCCAAACCACCTCGATTCGGTTCAGGTCTGGGGACTGTGGAGGCCAGGTCATATGGCGTAGCATCCAATCACTCTCCTTCTTGGTCAAATAGCCCTTACACAGCCTGGAGGTGTGTTTGGGGTCATTGTCCTGTTGATAAATAAATGATGGTCCAATTAAACGCAAACCGGATGGAATAGCATGCCGCTGCAAGATGCTGTGGTAGCCATGCTGGTTCAGTATGCCTTTAATTTTGAATAAATCCCCAAGTGTCACCATCAAAGCACCCCCACACCATCTCACCTCCTCCTCCATGCTTCACGGTGGGAACCAGGCATGTAGAGTCCATCCGTTCACCTTTTCTGCGTCGCACAAAGACACGGTGGTTGGAACCAAAGATCTCAAATTTGGACTCATCAGACCAAAGCACAGATTTCCACTGGTCTAATGTCCATTCCTTGTGTTCTTTAGCCCAAACAAGTCTCTTCTGCTTGTTGCCTGTCCTTAGCAGTGGTTTCCTAGCAGCTATTTTACCATGAAGGCCTGCTGCACACAGTCTCCTCTTAACAGTTGTGGTAGAGATGTGTCTGCTGCTAGATCTCTGTGTGGCAACTGACCTGGTCTCTAATCTGAGCTGCTGTTAACCTGCGATTTCTGAGGCTGGTGACTCGGATGAATTTATCCTCCACAGCAGAGGTGACTCTTGGTCTTCCTTTCCTGGGGCGGTCCTCATGTGAGCCAGTTTCTTTGTAGCGCTTGATGGTTTTTGCAACTGCACCTGGGGACACTTTCAAAGTTTTCCCAATTTTTTGGACTGACTGATCTTCATTTCTTAAAGTAATGATGGCCACTCGTTTTTCTTTACTTAGCTGCTTTTTTCTTGCCATAATACAAATTCTAACAGTCTATTCAGTAGGACTATCAGCTGACTTCTGCCCAACACAACTCATGGTCCCAACCCCATTTATAAGGCAAGAAATACCACTTATTAAAACTGACAGGGCACACCTGTAAAGTGAAAACCATTTCAGGTGACTACCTCTTGAAGCTCATCAAGAGAATGCCAAGAGTGTGCAAAGCAGTAATCAAAGCAAAAGGTGGCTACTTTGAAGAACCTAGAATATAAGACATATTTTCAGTTGTTTCACACTTTTTTGTTAAGTATATAATTCCACATGTGTTAATTCATAGTTTTGATGCCTTCAGTGTGAATCTACAATTTTCATAGTCATGAAAATACAGAAAACTCTTTGAATGAGAAGGTGTGTCCAAACTTTTGGTCTGTACTGTATATAAAGTACAGATCACCTGTAAATATATATATATATAAAGTACAGAACACCCCGCAACAAGTGAGCCTCCTTGCATAAAAAAAGTTATAGGGGTCAGAATATGTTGATGAATTATTGATGAATTATTTTTTCCAAAGTTTTTATTTTTTCAGTATTAAAACACAAGAAAAACTATACAAATTTGGTACTGTGATCGTACTGACCCATAAAATGAAGGGTATGGGTCATTTTTACTGCACAGGGAACACTGTAAAAAAATCCCATAAAACTGTTGAGGAATTGCATTTTTTTCCCGAATACACCTCATTTGGCATCTTTCCATCTTTCGACTATATTGTATGCAACAGTAAATGGTGCCATAAGAAAGTACAACTTGTTCTGCAAAAAACAAGCCCCCATATGGCTATGTGAACCGAAAAATAAAAATGTTATGGCTCCGGTATGGCCGGGATTAAAAAAAAGAAACGGAAAAACTGAAAATTGCCATGTCCTGAAAGGGTTAAAGTATCACTTTTCTGCTAAGGTAATACACTGCGGATCTTCTGCCTACTATTCTGATGCAGAATGTGTAAATGTGTCCTAAGGGTATGTGAACACAACTGATTTTAAAAATCTGCCTATAAAATTCAGTGTGGAATCCATGCCTATTTTGTGTGTTTTTTTAACCAATAGGTGTTTACTTCAATATAAAACTGCATTTTCAGCTTGTGGTTTCTGGCATGGATCCACAAAAATGTGCAGAAAATGCACAAAAAATACATGGATACATACAGCGCTGTTTTTGATGTTTCCCATTCATTTCAATGGGAGATTTAACACGGATTCTGCCCCAAGATAGGGCATGCTGTTTCCCATTAAAATGAATGAAAACGGAAACACTCCAAAATCAGCACCAAAAAACTCTGAACTGGCTCTAAGAGGGGATTCACTTATACCACAAATCTGACACTAGTAACAAATCAGCCCCAAAATCTTTTGGGAATGTTGATACCTCATCCTGACCAGTCTCAGCAGATAGGAATGGCTGAGATGAAATCCACACCTCCATATGGAAACCTGTGAACAACGCATTTTCTACCTCATGTACCGCTAGGTGCACTTAGGTTTTTTTCTGGCATGGAGTATGTTACAGGGACCTTCATCTAGAATCTCTTGTTCTACGATAGCAGCTTTCAAGACTCCTAAGTTCCCTAAGACTCGTAACTTCATGAAACAGCATTTGAACTACAGAGGAATGTGAAGATGACATCACTGAGCAAACATGGGTGAAACCAGCGGCCTGCCCCCTGCTTTATATATAAAGCTTTTATAGACAAAGAGAAAACACTTAAGGGGTTTCATATAGAAAATACCAGGGACACACCCTTTAAATCTAATACATACTGGCAGCAGACAACTTCCATGTTGAAATCTTTCCTAGAAGGACAGAAGAAGATGGCCGACAATGTAAAGGATTAATTAGTGTCCAAAGTACATATCCTTTGTCATTAGTTCACTAGGAAAACTACGCACTGAAGTCAAAACTCTGAAAAAACAAATAAAAGGGCCACGTTCTGAGGGTAATTTCATATAATAGGGTAGCACAGTGGCTCAGTGGTTAACACTGTTGTCTTGCAGCGCTGGGGTCCTGAGTTCAAATTCAACCATGGACAACATCTGCATGGAGTTTGTATGTTCTCCCCGTGTTTGCGTGGGTTTCCTCCGGGTTCCTTCCAAAGACTTACAGGTAGGGACCTTAGATTGTGAGCCCCACTAGAGACAGCATGACGCTAATGTCTGTAATGCGCTGCGGAATATGTCAGTGCTATATAACTGAGTACAATAAATATGATTTATAATTGTTTTTCCAGTTCTTGAAATAAAAGATTAGGTCTAATGCACACAGCAATTCCACATGAAGGAAGACATAAAAACACAGATGACCATCAAATTCATCTGTGCATTTTACGCAAATACCTGGGAGTATGAAGAAACTTAAATGGAAACAAATAGCAAAGAGTTGAGAGCGTGTAATGGTAGCACCATCGAAAACCCAGTCAACATATCTTAATGTCTTTCTCAGAAAAGGAAATAAGATCACAGCAGAGTTTTTAGAAACAGAATATGACACTGCTCTGCTGACATAAAATGTAACCTAGCTAAGGCTACTTTCACACTAGCGTATTAAAATTCCGGTATTGAGTTCCGTCATAGGGGCTCAATACCGGAATAAAACGCTTCAGTTTTGTCCCCATTCATTGTCAATGGGGACAAAACTGAACTGAAGACAACGGAATGCTCCTGAAAGCATTCCGTTCCGTCTTCAGACCGGAGAACAAACCGCAGCATGCTGCGGTTTGCTCTCCGGTCCAGGCATCCGCACCATGACGGATCCGGAATGACCCCCAATGCAAGTCAATGGGGGTGGATCCGTCTGGTGTGACCACAATGGTAACCGGATCCGCCCTCCATTGACTTTCAATGGAGTTCATGACGGATCCGGCTACACATACACACATACAGACATAGACATACACATAAACATACACAGACATATACACATACAAATACACATACATACTTACATGCACCCCGGCAGGTCTTCAGAGCGTCGGAGGGACAGGACGGCGCGCACAGGTGACGATTCCACCAGGCGCCCAGCAGAGGGCGCTGTGGGGAATCGTGACCTGTGCGAGCCGTCCTGTCCCTCTGACGCTCTGAAGACCTGCCGGGAGCATGTAAGTATGTATGTGTATTTGTCTGTGTATATGTGTGTGTATGTTTATGTTTATGTGTATGTATGTACTGTGTGACATGTGTGGGGCCGGAGCGCGGTTCCGGCTCCACACATGTCACTGCGGCAGGCCTGATCCGGCAGCACCCTTCACCTGCTACGGAACGGAGCAACGGAGGCGGACAGCACACGGTGTGCTGTACGCATTTTTTTGCGGGCCCATAGAGATGAATGGGTCCGCATTTTTCAGGTGAAAAATGCGGATCGGAGCCCGCAAAAAATACTGTCGTGTGAAAAAGGCCTAAATCTAACATTTCTCTGCCACCTCTTTACTGTAAGTAAGAGTGTGACAATTTTTGCAACTTGCACAGTGGTGTAAAAATGCATAATGTTGCTAAATTTATGCTCAAATAAAGACACAAAACCCTATTTAGCTACTTTTTTGAGCCAGAATTCTGGACAGCAGGTTTTTTTAAAAAAAACTCTATTCTCTTTAATTAGGATTGTTGGAGGTTTCTGCAAGTTCTCTGAAGCACATTTACAGTCACCTCTGAAACCCAGCAGCTTTCTTCCTTGTCCCTCTTTTACTCTTTCTCCTCCCCCTCTTTTATGTTCAGAAAGTGAAAATGTAATTCTTGTCCAAACAAGAAAATTCAGGGATGTGTCAGTGGTGGCTGTGGGGTATCCTCGACTGTACAAGAACCTCCATTCCAGTATTACACCTTACAATTACTACTTGTCCTCTCTCTTTCTTTAATACAAAGGCTGCACACCAAAAAAAAAACTCAACAAAAAGTTTTCCACTCAGAAGAAAAGACGAAACTAAGAAGGCCACAGTGCTGTAACCTGTCCCTCCCACTTCATAGGCTAGCACACAACACAAGGCCCACTCTCCTCCTCCTGCTGTCTGCTTGGGATATTATGAAATCTTACATCAGACCTTGTAAGCCACGCGTGAGAGCGTGGGAACCCAGCCCAGTCCGTCCTGGCCCCTCGCCTTCCCTGCGGTCAGCCAAAATCCCACATGTCTCCCAGGCCAAGCTTTCCTCTCAGTCCTATTTTGCAGACAGGAGCCTCGACAACTGAACAGTTATTTTTAATGTTTCCTCCTTGTGTGGCTGTGAAGCTCACAGAAGGATGCAACGTATCACAGCTCTGTTCTTTGCCTATAGGAAAGTTGCTAAAGAGCATTTTCCCTTCATAAGTTTTTTTTTTAAATATCACAAGTATAAGGCTAGGGCTACACTAGTCGCGAGGCAGCTGTTGCGGCCAGGATCGCCAAGTAACAGTAATCCTATAGAAATGAATGGGATCGCTGCAGCAGTCCCACTCCCATGCATTTCTATGGGATCATTGCTACTTAGCGATCCTGGCCGCGACAAACCTAGCCTAAGGTTGATTTCACATGCTGCAGATTTTGTTGCAGAAATTTCCTCGACTGAAAATGAGTTACATTCATCTGAATGGGGTAGTTTTGGAGGCAAGCAAATAGATTTCTGTAAGACTCATTCTGGTGAATGGAACTGATTTACTGATTTGCAGTAATTTCTAAAAAAAAATGTGCTGCATTTGAAGGCACCCCAAGTTCTTCCATTGTCCTCGAATGTCATGCTTTGAAAAATTCTATGAAATATGGCATGACCCCTATGGGGAACTACAGTACTTCCACATTTCTATTAATTTCACATTTTTAATGTCAAATTCCATATGAATCTGAGCAGCAATTTTAGTCCAGCCCAACTTATTCCACATTTCCCAGGTCTCCAAGTTAATGGGGCCGACGGACCTTCAAGCAGCTTCCATAAATGCTGGATCTAGACATCTCCGACAGGCGGCTCCCTGCCAGAACAGCCTGCCGGAGATTTCTAGAACTAGTGTGAAAATAGGCTTAGAAGCCTTTTAGGTGAAATATCGCCAAATAACAGCACAGTATGGTGCTGCAATGTGCACGAAGCCTTAAAGGGGTATCTGAGTTATATTTATTGATGACCTATCCTCAGGATAGGTCATCAATTTTAGATCGGCGGGGGTCTGACACCCAGCACCCCCGCGAATCAGCTGTTTGAAGAGGAGGCACGCGCCGTACCAGCGATGCCTCCTCTTCATTGTTTACCTGCTCGCCGTAACATCAGGTGTAATTAAACCTAACCGCCCAATTCATTTTAATGGGACAGCTCGTTCCTATACACTTGGAACTGCCCTCTGTAGAACTGTCCTGTCCGTAAAATAGCCAAGAATAGGACATGTTCTATTTTTTTGCATATCTTTTGAAGTGAATGTGTCTGCATCCAACCCGCAAAATATGCGGATTGGATGCGGACAAAAAACAAGGTTGTGTGCATGAGTTCTAAAACAGAGCTATTTACAAAATGACACATTTTCACAATGGCAATTTCGTACTACTATTTTGCCACATCAAAATCTGTGTGGAATTCATTCAAAACCCATCTTCCATTGTTGTCAATGGTAATCTGTGCTATAGTTGATATTGATATGTTCATTCTTACCACGGTGGGTGGCCACATGCAGATTGGCCCCAATCCATGGCAAGTACAACTGGAAATCCGCAGCAGAAAGCAGAAAACACATGTGTCCTTGTTCTAGATATAGGAAGACAACAATGACTGCTAGGGATATGCACCAACTTCTGTCACAGTCCATAGGAAGCCAGTGAGTCAATGAATGTAAGTTATTGCCTGTACATGTGTGGCAACTTTTCCCCATACACGTGACAGATTATAATTTTTTTTTTTTAAATTGGCGCAACAGAAACCTGACAGAGGTTGTGCAATCCACTGTAGGTGAGACAAGAAAACAATCCTTAACGGGCAAGTATTACCCTCCATTGTGTCCCCTTCATGTAACAACTCCATTTACCCTCGAAATATATATACTTATTTTCTGTAATATGAAGCACCTGTCACATTCGGGCTGCCATTGTTCCTCCCACCTGGCAAACCTTATATTGAGCTCCATGCTTTGGCTCCATGACCTTTTCTATACCTTTTGTTTTACATACACACCTGCCAATTATCATCCCCCCTCCAGGTCAATAGGCAGATTGTAAAACATCTGTCCATGGCGACTTTCCTTCTTTCTCCCCTTATTACCCCCCTCCTGTGGGACTGTTTACACCTGCACACAGGTTTCCTCAGAAGGAAATGTGCTGTAAACAGAAGACGTTGGAGTTGTATGCCAGTGACTCTTTTTTAGGTGGGAGGTTACCGTGAACACAAGACAGGGACAGAATGTAATAGCTTGGTACGCCCAGTCTATAATCTCTCAGCACAGTGAAAAATCTATTTACTAGTACTCTTGATACAATGTTAGCTCCAGGCAATTAGACCTGATTTATTTGGCAACAAACACATACACACAGAATCACTGAGCAGGTACAATCCCATCCTACCTTGTTTTATAGGAAAATTACTGACTGCAAGGAGCGACTGTGTTAAAGGGCAATTTCAGTCTGGAGACACTTTGCATAAAATAGGGGTTATTCCATGATAAACGTTAAAAATGAAAATTCAACATATATACTACATGGAAATCTGTTTTTTAACAAAGCTAGAACCAGCTCTGCACCTCACATGGCTCCCCATTCATTGCTCCAATTGCTCTGGTAGACTTTTTCAGGCTGGCAGCTCAGGGGTGTGACCTTTCTGATGCAGCTCTCTCCCCATCACAACTCAGAGGGCGTGTCTTTCCTGCTGAAGCCCTCTACCTAACAGAACACAGGGCTGGTGGTAGCTCATGGATGGAACTGAGCATGTGCAACCACCTGGCGAGGTGGACAGAAGAATAGGTAAAAGAGCAAACAGCAGGTGGCACTATACAGATGCATTTTATTCAATAACTCAATGGTTATACTTAATTTTCAATTACATGCAATTACAAAAGTATTACCATTTAGTTATAAAAAAAACATTTACAGAAAATGTGGAAAATGTATCTATTTTCTAAATTTTAATTTCTCTACTTTTAAGACATAGTGTTTTTAGGATGTTAGAAGGCTTAGAATTTTAGAATCAATTTTTCAAATTTTCAAAACAATTTCCAAAACCCATTTTTTTAAGGACCAATTCAGTTATGAAGTCACTCTGAGGGGCTTATATAAAAGAAACCACCAGTAAATTAGCCCATTTTTTAAACAAAACCTCTCAAATTATTCAAAATTGATTTTTACAAACTTTAACCCTTTAGGTGTTCCACAATAATTAAAGGCAAATAGTAATGAAATTTTAAAATGTAACTCTTTTGGGCAGATTATCAATTTTAATCAAGGGTTAACAGCAAAATAAAGCTCAAAATGTATTACCCTGTTTACAGAAACACCCCATATGTGGTCATAAACTGCTGAATGGGCACACCGCAGAACCCAGAAGGGAAGGAGTGCCATGTGGTTTTTGGACGGCAGATTTTGGTGGAATGGTTTTTGGGCGCCGTGTCACGTTTTGAAAAGATCCAGATGTACCCCTATAGTGGAAACCCTCAAAAAGTGGAATGGCATATCATGTGTGGTTTGACTCCACAGGTGTTTCATAGAATTTATAAACACTTGGTTGCGAAAATGAAACAGAAGTGGTAACAGAAGAAAAAGGACCACGCAATTTGTTACCAATTTCCTCCTGAATATGTCAACACCCCATATTTTGTGGTAAACTTCTGTTTGGGCACACTGCGGGGTTAAGAAGAGAAAGAGCGCCTTGTATATTTGAGGCCTAGTTTGGCGAGTTATACAGCACTGGCCGAAAACTGCACAGGCTCTGAGGTGAAATAAGAAAAGAAACCTCCAAGAAGTGTCTTCATTTTAGAAACCACACCCCTCACAGAACTGAGTCGAAAAGGGTACAGTGAGCATTTTGACCCCTCAGGTGTTTTGCAAAAATTAATTTGCAGCAGATGGTGCAAAGTACAAGTTGTAATTTTTACACAGATATGCCATTTTGGTGCCCAACACATTGTGCTTAGCGTATCCTAGTGTGGAAAATAAGCTGTCTTATAATCATGTTTTGCCTGGCCAACAAGGCTCAGGAATAAAACAGCACCATTAGCATTTGAGGCCCAAGGTATTAAGGGGTGCGCTGTGAATTTTAACACTACAAGTATTTTGTAGAAATTCATATGCAGCAGACAAAATGAAAATTGCAAGTTTTCCACAGATGTGGCTTTTCAATGCCCAATAAGTTATGCCCAGCTAGTGCTATGTAAGACACACCACACCCATTAAATTGTTAGGCAGGTTCTACTAGGTACTAAAATGCCATAAATGTAGACGTAAACTTTATTTAACTTTTTGGAAAGCAGGATAAAGAAATTCAACAATCTGCCTTTGCTATTTAGATTGTTTTATTGAGGTGTACACCGTGCACCATCTTCTTTTAATGGCGTTCACCTGGGGAAGATCATGGGATATTTTTATTCAGCCATTCGTTATGGATGCGGCGATACCTAATATGTCTACTTTTTATGGGGTTGTTTCTATTTTTATATTCATAAATGGCTTGATGAGGCGAAAGGGGTTCTTTTTTAGACTTGAAACTTCTAAATTTATTTTTTTATTTTTCTAATACTTTTTTTTATTTTTGATACTTCAACTTCAAGGCAACAAAATGCATGCTGTATTTTCCTGGGCCTCATAGGCTTCTGTACAGGGCAGGCCCAGAGAACTTTGTGAGAAGTTGATGAAGCCCCTTCCCTTCTGTATACCCCTTAGATACCACGGTCAGCATTGACTGCTGCATCAGTAACAACCAGGCCCCTGCCCTTATTGAGCGGGCACAGCTCCTGTGTTCGTCCAATCAGTATGCAGTACATGTATGGTGGTTGCCGGAAGTCACTTCCCGCTACATTGTACATGAATGGCCCATGTCAGGAAGGGGTTAAATCTTGTCAGTAAAGAGAAATGATGCAAAAAAATTCACATGGAATTCAAAGGGAAAACTCTCCTTTAAGGCCTCATTCACATTACTGTGTCCATTTGATGTCTGTGAAAAAAATCTGTACGTGTTTCATCTGTGAAGACGTCGGTGTTTGGTCCAGGTATTCGTTTTTTGCTCTCTGTGTGTCATCCATATTCCATGTTCTGAAAGTTAATTTCCAGAGCATCTCCCATTAGTGGTCAGCAAAAAATGGACCAAACACCTATGCTATTCATGTTGTGCCCATGTTTTTTCATCAAGGACCAAAGTATTGCATGCCTCATGTACCACAGTCAGTAAAAAAATACTTATGTGTGAACTGACATATTAAAATCAATGGGTATGTGTGCAGTCCATGAAAAATGTGGACAACGCATGTTAGTTAAAAAACAGAAATGTGAAAAAGGCCTAAAGGAACACTAGACAAAACCAGTACACTATACTGTTTGACAGATAATGGATCCACTGGGATCCTTTTTTTCACCCGTACTGACTTAGGGCTCATGCACACGACCGTATTTTGGTTCATCGACCAATCTGCTTTTCTAGGGGTCCGCAAAAAAATGTAGGCAGGCCACAGATATGATCCATGTTCTGTCCATATCTGTTAATTATAGAAAATGTAGTATTCTTGTCCTTTTTGAGGACAAGAAATGCCATTTCTATAAGGAAATTGTGGCATGCACACTGACAGTATCTGTAATTTGTGGATGTGATTTGCAGACTGCAAAACGGATAACGTATTTGTGAAGCCTTATAATGAGTCTGTCTATGTATAATATGGTTGGAGACAGTGATGCAGGTGTCAACAGTGTCTCATGTATTATAATAAATCAGAGGAAAAGCATCCTTGCAACCTAGGAAAACCAATCACAACTCAGCTCTCTTAATGTTCTGATACTTCAAGCCCCATAAAATGCAATTGACAGTGGAGGAATTTGTTTTCTTATTTCCTAGCCTCACTTCAAAATCCAAAATAACTAATAAAAAAAGGCTGTATTTTAATTCTGTGGACATCTGCAAAAGCATCTGGATTTTACGTTTTATTGATCTTCTGCTCGCACTCTCTGGGCACGCAGGTGTCACAGTTGAAGATCAAAGAGTCAGATATGCCAGGGAATCATGACTATAACATTACATAAAATCAGAACAAAGAACTATTATCTAAAAAAGATAAAGCACTGTCAGCTATAATCCACTTCAGTTTACATATTTGAAAACTGATTCCTGCCTTTAATATTCACAAAAAGTAAATTTGCTAAGAAAAACAAGAAATTGCTAGGGTTTACAATGAGAGATACAATAAATGGGAGTGTTTTAATATTTTACTCTTTTACATGGGTGACAACCACTTAAAACAGCAACGACAGTGTCTGCTCAGGTAGTCATCCATTTATCTTGAATGGCATATAAATCTACTTGGTAATGCAGGGCTTAATTCTCCTGTCAATATCTCCTAGATTTCGATTAAAGGGGCTGTCTCATTATGACAATCTATTTTATGCCAGAAGTTCAGATTGCCACAGATCAGGCTTCTGAACTTCTGGCATAAGTGCTAGGTTGCTAAAGTTATAAGGGCCCTATTACACTGGTCAATATTCTAGCTGGATGTGCACAGATGGATGATAAACACATCCATCGGTGATGGTTTACACCAACCTACTACACAGGCCGACGCAAAGTGAATGTGGGAGGAACAATGGCTAAATCATTTATGCCAATTATCGGCAACAAAACTCTGATGACACCAAGGAGATTTGCTGCTGATAATCATCATGATGAAAGATGCCAATCAGCTAAAAAACATGTCGACAGCAGCTGATTAACTGCACGATTATATGGGCCGGTCATCAGCCAAATATTTGGCTGGAATATCATTCGGTCTAGTCATCCCATGCATTTCACTGCAGGAAAAATGCTGTATTACAATCTGGTTATTGAAATTAATGGACGAGCCAGGACTGCTAGAGTTGGCACATTTAAAGAGAATCTGTCACCTCATTTTCACCAATATAACTAAGAGCACTGCCCCATAGAAGATTGCAGACACATCCCAGACATACCTGTGTGCACTTTGTGTGCGTATTTATTCTGCAGGAAAACAGCTCCCAAGTGCCCAGCTCTGCTGCTGCAAGTGCCCAAAGCAAACCAGACTGAAGAGGGGAGGGCTGCTTTAGCTGCTCATATCTTGGGATTGGTAGCAGATAGAAAAATGACCTTCTTTGAAAGCTGGCATTCCAAGCTTTCAAATGATACCAAAATCACAGCATTACATCTACTATATGAGAAGATATAGCTGTTAGAAATTGAGTCAGGAGAGAAAGCTGTTTTTACTTTCACTTTCAGCTGGGCACTTGGGAGCTGTTTTCCTGCAGAATAAAAGTGCTTTTTCTGGACATGTAATACAGACACACAGTGCACACAGGTATGTCTGGGATGTGTCTGCAATCTTCTGTGGGGCACTGCTGTTAGTTATATAGGTGAAAATGAGGTGACAGACTCCCTTTAATGCCAAGTCACTGTTCACATGTCCAAAAATGACACATGGCAAAATGCAAATACAAAAAGCATCACACAACAGAAACCAACTGACGTAAAATGTGCAATGGAAGCTCAGCACTCTGGCATCCATATGGTTTAACAGGGGCATATGAAGACGAATGAAGAAGATTTAGAGAAAAAAAATCTAATTTAGAATATTGTTTTTATACTAATATTCAAGGGGGCAATCATCTCTCTTTCTGTAATCTATTACATTGTCTACTGCTGAGTAAACCTCAGGAAACACAAGACACAGCTAACAAAAAGGCTTATGAAAGTAATTCATTGTGCAATTATTCTGTATATTCCAATTCATGAATTCCCATAGATTCTTGTCTGTATAAGCAGAGTTACGATCCAGACTAAAGAATTGCACAGAATATTACCTGACTGCAAACCATACGGAAGTGAGATGTTTCTAATTTATGAAGAGACAATTGCCTTTTAATAATTTATGCACTTCTCTGTCTCTCTGTTCTCTAGAAACCCCAATCTACACCAGCTCGGGGCTGATGTAGTCTTACACCAGTTTCTTGTATTTTTTTGCGGACACGTTGACTTCAATGGGTCCATGGACCATATTTTGTGGCCGAGAATGGGGCACGTTCAATCTTTTGCGGAACGGACATACTGATTTGTAAAGCTAATGGATTATGGGGCATTGTGTGTGACAGATACCAACTTTGTGCATCCCGCATTTTCCTCTTCCACGGTCCCACGCGATGTAACAAGTACCTATTCTTGTCTGCAAAATGAACAATAATAGGACATGTTCTATTTCTTTTGCAGGGCCGTGGAAGAGACTTGCTGAAGCGGACATTGAAATTAATGGATCCACATACCATCTGCAAAAATTGTACATCGGATGTGGACCGAAAATGCGGTTGTGTGAATGGACCCTTATCTGTGTGCTTTCTGCATCCATATGTTCATTTTGCAAAAAGTTAGAACATGTCCTATATTTGCCTACAAAATGCAGACCACGGACCTATTGAAGTCAAAGTGGCTGCAAAAAAACAAAACAAAACAGAGTTTTGCAGACTGCGAAATACTTATGGTCGTGTGCATGAGGCTTTGAAAAGTTGTGAGAACCTCAAAAAATTGTACATTATGGCACACATATAGCGTGCACCATGATTCCACTTTTGTGGCAAAAAGGCTTGTCACATCGTCTCCTGCACTACATAGTGGTCGGAACCCTGAAAAAATCTTTGCTTTCTAAATATCGGGTAAAAATATTGTCTCACCAATGAGATAATCTAAGGTGATGTTATTCAGAAGGTTACCATTAGACATAACAGGCTCGACTGAATGTTAGTTCTATATGAGATTTGGCTTCTACATGTTTTTGCTTTGCTATTTTAAGCCTCTTTTTTAATAATTACACCATCAGTTTGAATCCTCTTCCAGGATGTGTTGAGAAACTTTTCAGTCTAATCTTTGCTTTCCTATTTACACAAAGTTCTCAATGTACTCATGAATGAGACAGTCTTCTCACAAATAAGACTGCTAGCCCACGACTGAGACACTGCAGCCATACCCAAGACAGCAAAAGCCACGAATGTCTGCACATGAGACGGTCTTCAAAAGAATGCAGCAGTGTGCCAGGGAATGAGACAGTTCATTCCGTGAGATTTGACAGGCCCTCTTTGTATATTTTTATAGATTTCAGGACCGGAATAAATGTACATTTTCCACAAGAAACAAAGATTAATCAGTACCAGATTTCGCCTGGAAAAGAGACATCAAGGTAAAGAGGAGCAAGCAGAGGATAGGAGGAGCTCCCGAAGCTGTCCATAAAGCTTCTCTTAAAAGGGTATTCCCATATTAGAGATTTATGGCATATTCACAGCATATGGCAAGCATGCTTGCCTTTTTTTCACAAGTCCCACAGATATATATGCGGAGAGCTGCATATGTACGACCACCTTTTAAAGGGGTTCTCCCACGAATAATGTAAAAAATGAAAATCAGACATCATATAGTACATGACAACCTCTTTCTAACAAAGCTAGAACCAGCCCTGTACCTCACATGGATCTCCCCATTCATTGCTCTGCTAGATTCATATCAAGCTGACAGCTCAAGGGGAGTGTCTTTTCTGCTGCAGCTCAGGAGGCATGTCTCAGCTTTACCTATCACAGCTCAGGAGACAGTTAAAAGTTGAAACTGAGCTTGTGCGGCCTGCTCAGTGAATAGGTCAAAGAAATAAGAAATTAAGTGACACTATACAGATATATTTTATTGAATAACTCAGTAGCTATACAGAATTTTTAATGACATGCAATTACAAAAGTCTTCAGATCCAGGTGCTGGTTTGAAAACTGTAGAACATTTTTCGTGGGACAACCCCTTTAAATCACAGTGGCTGAGATGGGCTTCCCAGAGGTAGATATGCCTTAAATGTCTAAGCCCGCTCCCTACATGGTGGGTGCTAGCTGTATAATACAGCAGGCACCCGGCCACAATGACCGGTATTGGTGAAGGCACCAAATCTGGTCATTTAACCCCTCAGATGCCGCAGTCACGTTCACTGAATCTGTGGCATTAGGCAGAAGGAGTGAGCGTCCTCTGCCTTCAGATCGAAGCCCCCGTAGTGAAGTTGCCAGGCTCTGATCATGGTAAACTGCCTGTAAAGCCATGGACAAAAACATAAAAAAATATTGAAAATGTCACAACTATTAAAATATTTTTCCTGTGTGGTATATGCCATAACAGAAAAAAAAAAAAAAACATGCGATTCACCGTTTTTTGGTCACCTTGTCCCCCCTTAAAAAAATTGAATAACAGTGTTCAAAAAGTCTTACATTCCCCAAAAATGGTACCAATAAAAACTACAGTTGGTCCCGCAAAACCAAGCCCTCATACAGCTCTGTAGACAGAAATATAAAAAAGTAAGGGCTGTCATGGCTTTGCGATACAAACAAGATTTAGATATTTTTTAAAGGTTTTTATTTTTTTTAAGTAGTATAAGAAAATACTATGCAAATTGTAATTGTACTGACACAAAGAATAAGGACGTCGTCATTTTTAGCGCACAGTGAATGCAATAATATCAAAACCAAACAAACCATTTTTTTATGTTTTCCAGCACCAGACATAGTCAATTAAATGGTGCCATTAAAAAAATAAAACTTATCCAGCAAAAATAAGCTCTCATATGGCTATATGAACAGAAAATTAAAAAAGTTATGGCTACTGGAATGTTGGGAGGAAAGAATGAAAATGGGCCAGAAAAAGGGGTTAATGGATATGTACAGTTATGCAACTGTTTTTATATTGGTCCAGTGCATCCAAAATATTTTGATTAAACAAATTCTTCTGTTTCGGGTATACTGCTCCTACGTAGACCTATGCGTCTGCCATCATGTGCTACTTCCCTCCATCGGCTACCTACTCAACTCTATGTGGTGCAGTGAAAAATGGGGTCAGATGGCGCGACGTAACATATGAATGCACTGAAACAAAGTACACCGAGGGTATGTTTGTAGTATGTAACCATGGAGACATATGTCTGCACAACAGCTGTATACATGAAATTGTACAGTTTTTTTAATTAAGTTACAATAATGTAAAAGTTAATTTTTTCTTTAGTTTCGATGCATTAAAGCAATAAAAATTGGAGGCACATATGGATCTATAAAAATTGGGTGATTTTTCTTGCCTATTAACATATTTGGCTTGCTCTCATTATATATATATATATATATATATATATATATATATATATACTGAACAGGTTGTTATAATGGATGCTTATGATTGCATGTAGGACTAGGCTGTGACTTACACTCTTTTTTCTTCATATAAATTCACTTACTTAGGCCTCATGCACACAGCCGTTGCCTGGCCGTGGCTGTATTGCGGCCCACATACGGCGGGTCCGCTATACACGGGCACGGGCCATGTGCACCCCGCATCACGGATGCGGACTCATTTGAATGGGTCCGCAATCCGGGAGATGCGGAGCAGTGCGGAACGGAAGCACGGATCGTAACCCCACGGAAGCACTACAGAATGCTTCCGTGGTGTTTCTGTCTATGTTCTATTTTTTTGCGGTGCGGACGGATCACAGACCCATTCAAGTTGAATGGGTCTTGATCCGTTCTGCCCGACGCACGGATGTTGGCCGTGCATTGGGGAATGCAAATTGCACGGCTATGTGCATGAGCCCTTATGTTGTTTAAATTTTGTTTAAATTACGCAAGTAAAAAAAGACTGGATTAGAACAGGCAACTACTGTACATGGAAATAGTATGGCCATGGCACAGTTTAACTCCTTGCATACCATACATTGCCGGTTTAGAGAATTATGGAATTGAGTAATATACAGTACAACAGGATCAGGAAGTAAAAGGCTTTTAGGAGGCAACGCTGAATTGTTAGATTTGGATTGAAGGATATATGATAATTACCCAGGAGGGAGTGCACACATTCATGCAGTGACCCTGAAGCGATACAGTCACAGGCAGGCAGGAACACTACTCTTCCATGGAGTAACTCTGTTGTAACATTCAGTAATTTACTGACTAGGTCAATACTGTTTTATCTGTGGGCCCAAAGGATACCTTGTCATAAACCCCGCCTAAAGTGAGATCAACAGCAGCATAGAGATGGCGTAAATTTCAGTCTTTTTCTACGCCAGAAAACTGGCCTAGAAGGATATAAATATGCCGATCCGCTAGCCCCGCTCCCTACCTCACCAAGCCCCACTACCAGGAAAGTGGCGAAGGCGTTGTAGAAACGTCTCTTGCCCCTAAATTTAGGTGCAATGGCATTTAAGAAGTCACAAACACAAGGTGTGTCATGGGTGGAATGATAAATTTCCCCCACTTACAGGGAATTAAGATTATGAGCCTTACTGGGTATACTGAGTGATGGTAATATCTTGAAAAGCGTTGCAGAATACATGATATAGCTTGCGATGTGAACTGGGCGTTAGGCCTGTATGACTGACCTAGCTTGTATGTATGAGTCATTAATTTGGGATACATATTTTTGGAATCATTTGAACAGTGCAGTACACCATGCTGTGTTCTTGCAGTGAGGCTGGTTTGCAGTATGACCGATACTCAAACATCTGAATATACTAAATATCCCCTCCACCCCACGTACAGTAGGTACTGCTTCATGTAGACTAGCAAACAAGAATGAAGACCTGTGTTTGGAACAGTCATAAGGTGCTTCTCATACAGTAACCCATGCAGCCCGAGATCATAAACCTGTAGGCTGTCACAAAGGCATGAGATGACACCCTCCTTTTGTCTGTATCTAATGTGAAGGAGAACCAGATCATGCAGCAGACGGCACATAAACAGACACACGAGAGAGCCTTTCTCTTGGGGGTAATTGGGTTCATCCTGCCTGTGTCTGTCATGTAAACTACCGGAGAGACCTGGTTTGAGACTCACAAACACACCAGAGGCCTCTGAGGCAGGACTCTCAAACAGGTTGAGTAGATATTTCTGACTAGGTATTATGCATAAAACCACTTGTAAGGATAGAAATGGGTTCTTTCCATAGAAAGCAGTCATGTGCCTCCTTTTTATCTCTAGTTGGTTGGTTCGGGCAGCTGCACCTCTTTTTTGCCTTTATAGGATACTTGTTGGGCCAAAAGAAAAACTTCTAGTTAGGCAACTATCAGTAAAATTGTTGAATAAAAATGCTTTTCTAGGAAAAAAGTGGGACAAAAGACAGTCAAGTAACCTACGATTTAAAGCAGCCATTGACCTGGTAGGAGAAGTTCTAAAAATACCCTTTTCATCTTATCAGGGCACGTGAAAGACGGATGGCCCACGTAGGGCAAAAGACCAGACACAAGGACCAAAAATGGATCCTTCGCAGACATCTTCACTGATTGTCATCGACATGGTCAGGTTTAACACAGTCACTATCTTTGTTGGTCTGAGCACCAGACTTCAGTCACGTAAGGTAATAAAAACTGATTTGTAATTTGCTGCATCATTACAGTGAAAATAGTTAGTATGCTTTTATGCTAAAGTCACAGTTTGCACAGATCAAAGAGAAATTGACAACTTTACCTTATGATTCGGACTATAAAACACACTTTTCCCCCCATAAGTGAAGGAAAATTGGCAGTACATCTTATAGTCCAAATGCTAATGACCACTTCCATTTTAGCGTAGGGAGCGGTGAGGGAAGTGCTACACGGCTGCACTCACCCTCCCTGGTCTTCTTCTGGGCCACGCTCTGCACTGTGTTCTGATGGTGTACAGCGTCAGGACATAGTGCATGCAGGCGCGCACTATGAACTGATGCTCTGTGACGTCAGGTCATAGTGCACATGGGCCAGAAGAAGCCAAGGAGTGGCAGCGATGTCCGTATCAAGCAAGGTAAGTATTTTTTTTTTTTTAACGTCTGATCTGAGGTCTGATGGGGGTCCAATGTGAGGCTGATGGGGTCTGATCTGAGGGCTGATAAAGGTCCAATCTGAGGCTGACGAGAGGGCTGATGAAGCTTGGGGTCTGATGGAGCTTGGGGATTTGATTTTGGGGTCTGATTTGGAGGTCTGATATGAGATCTGCTAAAAAATATTTTTTTCCTTATTTTCCTCCTCCAAATCCTTATGGTCCGATGTGTCTTATAGTCCAAAAATACGGTAATAAGGATAAGATAGAAAGTTACAGCTATGGTGACCACAGATCCATAATCAGATACCTTTATTATACTTTTTACATTTAGTCAACAACAAACAATGTCTAGTCTTGTTTTTGCAAAGCAATCTACACTCCAGTAACCCCTTAGGGCCACTTTTTTGTTTTGTTGATCTAATAGTTCCAATATTTTTTTAGTTATTTATTTTGTATCGGGTCTTGTTTATATAATTTATGGATACATTTTTGTTTATCATTGTTCTTTCTACTATGTTATAATTGTGTGAATACACACACAACTTTTTTGGCGCTGTTCATGCATTTTCAGCTCCAAAAACCGCCTCTAAAAAGCCTCCTACTTACTTAAATGGGAGGCAGAACTGAAAAAAGAAGCAGAATGTTCTACCTTGGATTGGAACCTGCGCTGATTCTCCCACTGAAATGAATGGGACAACGAAAAAACCACACCAAAAACGCCCATAAAATCAGCATAATGCATAACTTTTTTTACTTTTCTATTTTTAAGTCTTTTTATTTTGACTTTAAAATAGTGTATTCGAACATTTTCTGTACTGTATGAACAGATACAGCCTTTGTCAATGAAAAGAGCCTTTGTCAATCTTCATAAAAAAGTATCTCTCTTGATTGTACCACTAAAGGAGCTCACCTACTGTGTCCTTCCTCCGTACCTTGTAGATAGTAAGCCCTCGTGGGCAGGGTCCTCTCTCCTTCTGTACCAGTTTGCAACTTGTCTTGTTCATGCTTATTGCATTTGTTTAGTATTATGTATGTGCACCCCTTTTCCTATGTACAGCACCATGGAATGAATGACGCTTTAATAATAACTAATAATAATTACTACTGGGATCACAGTTTTCCAATCGCAGTGAATGTGCAACAGTGTATTACACACTCAATCCCCCAGTGACCACGTGGGCACACTTGGGCAACTACCACACAGTGTTGTTGGCACCTATTAGACTACATTCTTTAAAGCAGGAATGATAATGGCAGTGATCTGAGAGAGAACTGTGGGTAACACTGACTCTTTCTTGCACAAGGTTCTCTGTGGTCAGTAACCATGTTACTAGCAGTGGTCTCTCAACGGTAGCCAAACACAACTCTATAGCAGCATTGGCCCAGATCATGCTTAACATCTACTAGTATCATAGTCCTCCAAAAATGCAAAGAGATTGGTATTCTATATATAAATAACATGCACAGTACAAGCAGGAGGGCAGCCATGGAGACATTCTCCAACAACTGGGCATAATCTTATAAGGAAGTTAGAAATCCTTCCTGTTCAGTGCTGACAAAGCATATGCCCATTATGGCATTCACAGTACCACCCACCAGTGAAAATGCGTGCTTCAAATAAAGCATACATTAGTGTAAAATCACACTATGAGACATTCAGCACTCTGTGCCCTATTGTTTTAAGGCCCCAGGAAGATTTATGTCACCAAAACTTTTATCGGCCAATTAGCAACACATTTTCTGATTGCAGATTTATTCTATTTCCTGAACATGATTATGGGGGCTGCCATCTTGCCAGAGCTGTTCTTAACAGCCGTTAGAAAGCATTAAGAAAATTGCTTTACGGCAGCCCCATGGTCCATAATGGTTCTGACAATGGTCAGAAACTGACCCTATGGGAGTGTTTTCTAGGCACCCTCTGTGACCTGTGCAGAGGTCACTGTACAAGGAAAGAATAGATAAACTTTGGCAATCGCCTATTGTGAATAGTAGATTCTGTCTTATCTATGCACAGAGGTGATATCATTACAGGCAGGATTGGAATGACAGATAAGCAGATCACTGCAGCAAAGTGATCTGTACAGACCAAGAAGTGGCTCCTGTTATTAGACTTAGTGGCCAGTGCAAAAACTGCAGGATTTTTTTGGTTTTTGTTTAAATATAGATATGGACATGGAAAATTAAAAATTACATCATCAAAAATTCTTTAAAAACATGTTAAACATAAAAACGTGATTTAAACAATAGGTACATTTCTGACGACACATTCCCTTTAAAATGACCTATACTCTGAGTACAGATAGTTAGTGCTGCCAAGCCACACAAAGCGAAGCAATGTAGGGGGCTGGGTCATAAAGCTCTGTGCACATTGCACATAAACACAAACTAATACAGTGATGGCAGAAAAAGGGCAAATACCCATTTAACTTGCTCTTTTAATATTGGTCTTATATTTTTTTTTTTAATGAGCATTTCAGATACATGAATATTTCACTAGGGTTCTTCTAAGGATGTGGCGAGGTTAATGCTATCATCTTTGGTAGTCTATGGTAGTTGAGTCATTAATATTTGATAGCCTGGTGGTCTAGAGTAATCTCGCTTTCCTTGGTGGCCTAGGATAGGAGAGAAGGTTAATATTTGGCTACCTGGTGGTCTAGTATAATACCCACTTCAAGGGAGGAATAGGTGAGGTGGTTTACTCACCTCACCGGGATTCAGTGATGGGTCCTGCACTGATGAAACACATGTGTTGGACAGGAAGGAAAGCCCCTTCTATGATGGGAAAGCCCACTTTATGAGCCCGCTTTAAGGGCTCTTCCACACAAGCATGTCTCTTGCGGGAATCACGCTCCGTGTGATTCCCACAAGGGACATGCTCATGTGATAGAGCCCTAAATGGCCAGATATTGTTCTTGCTAAAAAAAAGTAACATACTCGTATATAGGAATTAAAGAATTATGAGAGAATTATAGAGGTACACTTTAAAATCAATTAGTGTTGTCTTTTCTACAATATCATATGGTATCAAAACACAGTGGCATGGCATAACTGTATTGCATTTACCGTAAATGTACAAGCAAGGTAGGTGTGAGTTAAAATGGTTTTACAAGATTAAGTCACCAGTAACTGACCGGTGGGGGTCCGACAACTGGGACCCCCGCTGATCAGCTGTTTGAGAAGCCACTGGCGCTCCTGTGCCGGCCGCTGACTTCTCCATTCTTACCAAGCACAGCACCGTACATTGCATAGTGGCTGTGCTTGGTATTGCGCTCAGCCCATAGAAGTGAATGAGGCTGAGCTGCGATACCACGTACCGCCGCTATACAATGTGCTTGGTAAGCTGCGACACTCACAGGAGCGCCGATACCCTCTCAAACACTTGATCGGCAGGGATCCCGGAAAACCCCTTTAAGCACGATATCTAGACAGGCACAAGCACTGCCTTTCCACATTAAGCCACTTTCTTTTCAGGCCAAGGTAAAATCTAATTTATAACACAAATGAATGATTACGACTTCCCTGCGAGATAATGGACCTCTGAAGAAAAGGCATTCTTCCAACAGAATTGCTGCGTTAACCCAGTCACATGGCTTCCTCTTACTACTGCTGGCCATACATGGAAACTATTTTTGGGGGGGTTTGAAAAGATTCAATACTATGAAACAATTGAAATAACTGTCAAGGAGCCCTGCAACAGCTTCTTATATTCTTTGCAGTGGGTTGAAATTTTTATGGTTACCAAATTGGTCATCAGTTGATCGACATTGTGGAAAATATTTTCCAGACGGATTTATTTAGGTATTGCACATAGTGTTTTGAAGTATCCACTGTAGTAGGAACATGGGCAAATCTTTTTAAAACAGCTGTTGGTCTAGCGCTTGTTTGCTTGATTGCTCCTTACCTCCCAATAAAACATGCACACTCAGTTAAGTATGCATGTGTTCTCAATATGAAAGCCGCTACTAGACTCCTGTGGCAGTGGTTTACCTCCAGAGAACATAAAGAACAGGCATGTTAAAATCTAACAGCCCAATCCTTCTCTCTCCCAACATATGCAATTTAGGGAGTTGGGAGACTCCCATGAACATTAGATGGTTGGCTGGTCCTGCTCAAAATGGCTGTGCTCGCAGACGCACATTAGGTCTTAAAGGGAACCTGTCACCTCAAAAACACAAAAAAAAACTGCCAGCATTACCTTAAACTCGGGTCCAGTGTGTAACTAATGATGCTTTTCATCCATTTCAGTGATTCCTCTAACCGGCAGAAAAAGACTTTTTTATCCCCATGAGCGCGCACTTTGCAGTCAGCTTGAAGTCAAGGAGGCAGCGGCCTCCTTGCTTCAAGTCAAGTAAAGCACAGCCCCTCTTCTTGATTGACATCCTTCCTTTAGGCCGGGGATCGCGTGCGCGGTGCGCTCCTTGTTCCTGCGCGATCCCGGGTCCGGCTCTCCAGCTTGCAGGCTTTCTTATGCACACTGCGCATGCCCCAGCAATTCAAACGAGCGCGCGTACGAGCGCCCACCGTCCCCGCACGGACGGACGCACACCTGCCTGACCGCTCCTACGCTTGCTCATCTGAATTGCTGGGGCATGCGCAGTGCGCATAAGAAAGCCTGCAAGCTGGAGAGCCGGACCCGGGATCACGCAGGAACAAGGAGCGCACCGCGCACGCGATCCCCAGCCCCAAAGGAAGGATGTCAATCAAGAAGAAGAGGGGCGGTGCTTTACTTGACTTGAAGCAAGGAGGCCGCTGCCTCCTTGACTTCAAGCTGACTGCAAAGTGCGCGCTCATGGGGATAAAAAAGTCTTTTTCTGCCGGTTAGAGGAATCACTGAAATGAGTTACACACTGGACCCGAGTTTAAGGTAATGCTGGCAGTTTTTTTTTGTGTTTTTGAGGTGACAGGTTCCCTTTAAATATTGTCGTACGCCATTTGTGCAGTAACATTTGCAACTTTTCAAATGTGGCAAGAATAGGGGCCGCGGTGGAGCAAAAAAGCGGGCGGGAAGACAGGCCCGGCTCATTTATCATTCTCAACAGCAGTTTTTGGTGTGGAAAATAGCTTAAATCTACACCAGCAAGAGAACTGCTGTAGAGTTAGGCCTGTTGCACGGACTGCCAGATGAAGCGCCAAATTTATGTAGAGGCATGCTCTTCAATGCATCTTTGGCGCTTCCACCAGCAGCACAGAGGGACTTGGAAAACATCTTAATAAATGTTCCGCTTAGGCCCCTTTCACACGACAGTATTTTTTGCGCGCTCCGATTTTTTTTGCGAGCTCCATTCATTTCTATGGGTCCTCAAAAAATACTGAGAGCATACGGTGTGCTGTCCGCACCCGTATGCCCGTTCCGTAGCCGCGCAAAAAAGATAGAACCTGTCCTATTCTTGTCCGCAAAATGGACAAGGATAGGCATTGTTACAATGGATCGGCAAAAAAAACGGATGCCATACGGACGGCATCCGTTTTTTTTGGCGGATCCGCAATTTGCGGACCGCAAAACACAACGTTCGTGTGTAAGAGGCCTTAGTGTGTAAGATGGTGAATGCACATAAATGAAATTTTTTTTAACATTAACAGCCAGCACTAACCTTTTTTTTACCCAATGACATTAAAAGTTGCGTAAAAACACATTTGTTTTTATATTTCTTACCAGAATGGTGTTTCTTATATACAGAGAAATACCATACCATAAGAAGAAGTATGAAAATGCCTCTTTACTCAGTTGACTTGTATAGGAAATAAAAGTTTATATCACATTAGCGTCACCTTGTTTAACGCATTGAAATGCAAAGCAGGGACCTCAACCATGATTTAAAAAAGAAAAACAAAACGAAGATTTCTTTAAAAAAAGTTATCCGGCCCAAACTTCCCTGTCCCCCCCAACAAACATATTGAAACCTGACAGATTGGAGGCTAACTGAAACAGTTGTTAACAATTGTCATTTTTATGTAAAAATAATGTAACAAACTGAAGTAGGTTAAAAGACAGACAAGAAAATGGACTAAATGTTGTTTTTCTAGACATAGCACAGTTTGTGTTTACTTTTTGTTCCATTCTTAGCTTTTTTAAAGGAAGAAAACTACAATCTTTTCCACTAAAACATGCTTCTTTTTTTTTTTTTCTGCTGCCCCTTTTGGTTAGTTTCTAAACTACACTGAATCCTGCGCTAACAAGGTCTTACTCCTGAATGGTTACCCAAAAAGACTTGTTCAGTCTATAATGAGCAGCATGGCGGCTCAGTGGCTAGCGCTGGGTTCCTGAGCTTGAATCCGATCAGGGACAACATCTGCATGGAGTTTTTATGTTCTCCCCATGTTTGGGTGGGTTTCCTCTGGCTACTCCAGTTTCCTGCCAATCTGCAAAAATATACAAATAGGCAAAATTGGCTGCCTATGAAATTGACCGTAGTGGGCGTTGTGGTTGAGAATCAATGTGGCAGCCACATAACTATGCCTGCACTTTGAGTCCCTGTGAGAAAAGCGCATTACAAATGTTTGTCATTGTCATAATGTTTCACAGTACGGCCTGCGAACCCTGCTGCATACAGGCCTAGATAGGCCTCTGAGTCCAAGACAGTCTTGTCTCCTATAAGCCACCATAGTACTCTGGATCTTACAGTGTAACACAATTATGGGCCCATTGAGGTGTCAGCAGTACATGGAAGAAATCATTTTTAGAGAGTAAAAGTTTCACACCTTAGGACGGCACATTCAGTCCTGTAAGGCCGTGAGTGTCACGTGCGTATAGACACACAACGTTCCAGCACCGCTAATATCACACACCACAAGATATTGTTTCCGATTCAGCCTCTCTTTTGGGACTATCTGGGACCTCGAGGCACTTTCACCCTGTGCCAGAAAAATCCACACCCCCTTCTCTGAACACAACACGCAAATCACGACAGCTGCCTGCATGACGGAGTGCCAACACCACTTCAAAGATTACCTGCAGGAAAAACTAAGACGCAGGGAAAAGAAGATCAGCCACGCAATAAAAAGTGACCTACCCGAGAGACGACAAACAAAGAAAGCCAACGCCGCATGTACATATGGATATCTATAGGTGCCTAGGAACACGTGATAATATGACGGCTCTTGCTGCCTGCTTTACTCTGCAGCATAAACATGGCCACGGAACAAAATAAACGAAAGCAAACGTAAAAATAAAACGTGCAAAAGTCACTACACCAACTCATATAAAACACAAAACCCAAAACTACGCATGGTTAAAATGGATGATACAAGGACGGCGTTGAGGGGGTGTCACTGGGAGAAAGCAAGTCTGACACACGCCACTGCTGAAAAACCAAGCGCTGGCATGGAGGCCTGGAGCTTGCATAATAGTAGTTAAAACAACATATGGCAATGCTAACCCGTTCTGACACGGGGAAATGGGGGATCCCTCCTTTTCATCATAAATACAGAGATTTAGACACGTGATGGCTTTAAATGACAAACATTAAAGAACGTGACACAGCGAGGGGGTAAAAAGAGTTGGCATTTTCGCATTCGTTTCATCAGATTACGGGATCTGATTCGTTGCACCGTGCCCTTTAAACGTAGTGCACAAATACCAATGACTGCTGCTGAAGTTATCACCGATACTAAAACTATACGGACAGAGGCATTGGAACTGTGCAGCTGTTAATAAAGATCAAGTAGATTAAAAAAAATGTAGGGGTGGCAACCGGTAAAGCAGTATAATTGTTAGGGGGTAGAGGTTAGTTCTGCAGCCGTCCCTTCTTTTCTATTGCCGCTCACAAATAGTGCACTAGTCTGGAGTGAGTGCCTTATTGCAAGTCAAGGGGGAGAGGAGGACATGGCCTATGCACTGTCAGCATTCACAGGGAGTTAACCACTTCTCTGCCTCGACCAGATGCAGCCTTGAACAACCTTGCTGAAACTGCACACAGTCAACATACAGAGGCAGGCCTTGTGTGTGCATGTATGAAGATTATGGCGCTATACGACAAACGTCAAAATGCTCAAAGCAAAGTGACACCCCAATTATAATCCCCCATAAAAACAAGATCTAAACACGCATTTAAAAAGAGGGGAATGAAGTCTGTTTGGTGGGAGGGGGAGGAAGCCCCATAAAATGTTGTAGCTAGCTGCCCCCCCTCCATGCTCCCTCATAAAGTCAGTCTAGAAATATTCTTATGGGGGTGGCGGTGGGGGGTCATAATAACTGGGGGGGGGAGAAGCAGCACACAGGCCAAGGCACTGAGCTATCCACCATGACTCACGCCCCTTCTTGCACTACACACAGGGCCTTCCTTTACAGCGGCAGAAGGGTTAAACAGGTAGAGCTAGAGAGACATGACCTTATTACAGTAAACTGCTAGACAAGGAACCGACAAAGACCCCCATGTGCAAGTCTACATGTTCACTCACCTCTCTGCACGACCCAGATCCCCTTCTTCTGTGAGACTGGAAGGGAGTGCAAGCCTCCAGGGAGCCAGAAAAATGAAAAAATTACGTGTGTGCAAATAATAATGTCAGGAAGATGGGTTCAGGGCTCTTGCTCCCCTAATTCTACCCCTAGACAAACCCAAGATCTTGCGTAGAAAGCAAGTTGCAGTCTGAGAATCCCAGTATCATAAGCTTAAGTTTCTTTTTAGAAGGGGTGGGGGGTTTATTCCTGTCTGTGTCTCTCTTTCTTCTCTTCCCTCCGTGTGTCAGGAATACAGACAGAGAGGAAAGAGGAAAAAAATCTAGTTATACTCAGCTCCTCCCTCTCTATCTGTGTATCATACATAGCCTTTAAATACAGTACGGCTGCTACGCAGCACCCCCTGGAGGAAACACTGTGTATAGCACCTCCACCATTCATCTAGTGAGACACTTTCTAAAGAGTGCTAGCTGTGTGCTCTAAACGTGCCGTGCACTGGTCAGATATCACTCCCTTAGTTTCACCCTCGACCATAGATACCTACCTGATAGATGCAGCAAGAGCACAATGTGGAAATTCAGCTCTATCTGTACACATATTAATAATAAATACAGTAATAAAGAAATATCCAGGGCTATAACAAAAAAAGTATTCACTCAGATTATGTCCACATGGATGAGATTTAAAAAAAGCTTTATGAACTGTAGAAAAAATATTCACAGCAAGTTAGTTTATGCCGCAGGAGCCGCACCTCGATTTCATCCTTTGAAATCCACACCAACTCCTGCAGATTTTTCCACCCCAAATTAGATCCCGAGTAGTCATGGCCTCATCGATCGTTGTGGATTATTTAGGATTTTTGCAACACATCTCAACATCCAGGTGACCCCAGGTCTCTACAAAATCATCTGCGCTCATCACAATCACTAAGCCTACGTCCATTTACTTCATACATCATAGTTCGCCATCTGAGGGACAGGAGTAGCTGATTGGGTTTGGGAATTAGGATACAGACATCTTTAGACAGGGGTGGACTAGGAATTTAAAGTGGCCCTGGAAAAAAAAAAACTACAAGTGGCCCCATTTTGTAGACAGGTCCAAATTAACAGAAGATGGGGTAACACAAGTAGTCGGGTCAACAAAACCATAGTGCAAAATACCATCCCAGCAGAACCAAATACCACAGTGCAGCACAATATACTGCCCAAAAAGTTGCCCCTCTGTGGTGGGCATCAATAGATGCCATTTTCTGTCCTCCTCCTCCAGTTGTCTCAGATTAATATACGGACCAAGGGGTTTAGGAGGTGAGGTGCCGGTCACATCAATTTGATTCAGGAGAACATGTGCAACCGCTGCCCAGGTACGTGAGTACCTGATTCCAACAGCATTAATTATGTACCCGGTCAGCTGCAGAGAGGAGGGCTTACGTGGCCCCCTAGGGCATCGGCCCACCGAGAAATTTCCCTGTAAGGTCCACCAATCCACCCTTGTCCTTAGAGGTTGTTACCTCGCTTCCTCACACTCCTCAATGAATGGCGAATCTGCCTAGTTATACAGCGATACTCTGCTCACCATTGCTGCTATATAGGGAGATTGTCACAGACATTCTTATGACAGATAACAGGAGGTCTGTCAGATTGGCAACACGTGGTGTAATCTGACATGTTTTTCCCTTTTTGTTGTTGTTTTTACCACACCCTTTTCCCTCAAGTGTTCCTGGTGTGGTAATTGTCCCTCCCCTATTTATTGCTTCTTCTCCCACTATTCCTTGCGGTTTATAGCTTCAGTGTTGTGGTGGTGAGCAGCAGTTTGGTTTCAGCTGAGATCCTGGAGCCTCCATTTCTTCATTGAAAGATAAGTTTCCTTTTCCCTCCTGTTGTTTTGCTATTAGGCCTTAGGGAGACTCCTGTTCGTCCTTCCTTTTGGAGGAACAGATAGACTCATTCCTGTCATTAGTTTCCAGGGTCCTATAGGGTCAGTTTGGTGTTTAGGTTCCTGTGTATGAACTTGCCTACATTTGAGGCCTGTTCATACTGGTAGATTGACAGGATTTGAGCCAGGGTTTCCTGTAGGAGGTGTCCATCTTCCTTCCTTAGTTTCTAGGCCTAATCTCCTTTCCCTGCTACTCTTGGTTTGGTCCCCCCCCCCCACACCTGCGCATGACATTATAAACCGCCAATTATCGTCACTTTGTTGTTTGTATCTGTAAAGCCATGAATCCTATTGCTGTACTCGCCGGGCAACTGCAGGGGCTGTCTTTGGAGGTAGCCGACCTCCGCACGACCGTCACCCAGATTCAGAGACCACAGGCTGTTGGTCCCGGGGGTGGTGGTTTCCAGGCCTGTCTGGAGCCTAAAGTCGCTCTCCCAGATAGATTCTCTGGGGGACGTGATAACTTTATTTTGTTCAGGGAGGCATGCAAATTGTACTTTAGGTTGCGTCCACATTCATCTGGTAATGTGGTGTGGTGATCTCGTTGCTCAAGGGAGATGCACAGTCATGAGCCTTTTCTCTGCCGACCGGATCGCAGTCTCTCCAGTTGGTGGATTAATTTTTCAATGCTTTGGGGCTTTATGATTACCCGGATTGCATCTCCCTGGCCAAGACCAAGTTACGTGACCTTCGTCAGGGTGAGAGCTCTGTTGAGATCTATTGCGCTGAGTTTCGGAGGTGGGCTACGGATACCGAATGGAACGATCCAGCTCTCCGTAGTCAGTTTTGTCAAGGGTTATCAGAATGGCTGAAGGACACTTTGGCCTTTCATGAAACTCCAGTGTCTTTGGAAGCCGCTATGTCTCTTGCTGTACGCATGGATAGACGCCTGAGAGAGAGATCTAGGGGCCCCCGCTCTCAGGACCTACTATCACTTAGTGTATTGTCTTCCTATGACACTTCAGGTGAAGATACTCCTGGGTTGATGACACCTGCACGTGACAGAAATATTTTGGAGCTATTTTGTGGGATCAGACCAGACAGGCTAGTGTCCGCACCCCATGTGCATCAACAAGCCTTGGGCGTCCATAACTCTGTCACTGTTAAACCATTTCTCCATCCTTGGACTTTTGGAACACCCCATAAGATCTCCTTTTTGGCACGTGCTCTGACACAGTTTGTCCCTAGTCAATGTCTCCAGATCCTTAGGGTGCTTCCACACGTCACGGCTGTGCTGCATTCTGGGTGCTGCAAAAGAAAGCATGAAAAATACCAGATGTGGTTTTTGCAACAACATTTATTTATGCTGTTTTTCCTTCAGGAATAGGGGAAAAAAGAAAATCAACACAGCAAAATTGAAATACATCACATTCAAAATAATCTGTTGCCAGGGACCTCCCTATCCACGCATAGCTGTGTTGCACCTGATGAAAAAGCTGTTTATTGTTTGTTGAGCCGAGGCTCTGTTCCAGAGTTATGATAACTTTAACTTAATATGTAAATTAGGCCTTTGGTGTAATGAGGGTGTCACCATTGCACTTGTTCACCCACACTCCACTCCTTTCTGTGGTCAGCCAGTGGCGTAGCTATAGGGGTCGCAGCGGTCCCCATTGTGGAAGCGCTCATCTCCATAGTCATCTGTATCGCCATCTTCAGGACGGCGATACAGATGCCTGTATTGTACTGCGGGGCAGGGGAGGGAGAGGCGTCTAGGCGCCTGCAGCCTATCAGAGGCCGGCTCAGGCCGCACGATGACGTCATAGCGCCGCCTGAGCCGTACAGCGCGGGACACAGGCCGGAAGAGGCCTGCATTGCATCGCTGGAAGCCTGATGGAGGTAAATATTAGTGTTAATTTTTTTTTTATTGTAGCAGTCACGGACCGGAGCTCTATTGGGGGCACTGGGAGCATTTTTAGGGGCACATGGGGGCATTTTTACTGGCACATGGGGGCACTGGGGGTATATTACTGGCACTGGGGCATTTTACGGGCACACAGGGGCACTGGGGGCATTTTTACTGGCACTGGGGGCATTTTTACTGGCACATGGGGGCACTGGGGGCATTTTACTGGCACTGGGGGCATTTATATTGGCACATGGGGGCACTGGGGGCATTTTTACTGGCACATGGCATTTTTACTGGCACATGGGGGCACTGGGGGCATTTTACTGGCACTGGAGCATTTTTACTGGCACATGGGGGCACTGGGGGCATTTTACTGGCACTGGGGGCATTTTTACTGGCACATGGGGGCACTGGGGGCATTTTTACTGGCACATGGGGGCACTGGGGGCATTATACTGGCACTGGGGGCATTTTTACTGGCACATGGGGCACTGGGGGCATTTTACTGTCACTGGGGGCATTATTACAGGCACTGGGGCCATTTTTACTGGCACATTGTGGCACTGGGAGAATTTGTTACTGGCACATGGGAGCACTGGGGGCATTTCTTACTGGCACATAGGGGCACTGGGGGCATTTCTTACGGGCACTGGGGGCATTTCTTACTGGCACTGGGGGCATTTCTAACTGGCACTTGGGGGCATTTCTTTATGGCATGGGAGCACTGGGGGCATTTTTCTGGCACATGGGGGCACTGGGGCATTTCTTACTAGCACATGGGGGCACTGGGGGCATTTCTTACTGGCACATGATTTTGGGGGGAATCAATGGGGGGAACTTCTGGCGCATTATTGGGGCATTTCTTACTGGCACATAATTTGGGGGGCATCTATGGGTGGGGAGCACTTCTTACTGGCACATTGGAAGCATTATTACTTCTGGGGCACAGTAGGGACATTAGTACTGTTGGGGGCACTATTACAAACAAGTGCACTCTGGCAGAGAATTATTAGTTGGGACTTTGGGAGCACTATTACTGTGGCGGACACCCTGGCACACTATCAGCGCAGTTATTTCTGAGGGACGTTATGTTCACACTATTACGGGACACTATTTGCTGGGCGCAGTTATTTTAGGACACTGTGTGCCAATAACTATTGAAGGGCACTATCTGTGTGGTACTAGTGGCACAGTACTGGGGGTGGTAGGATGATTTGTCCAGAAGATGGGAGGATGATGGAAAAGTAGTAAACTAAGATTTTTTTTCTGTCAAACTGCAGAGATGAGAAATGGCTGAAAAATGGCGTCTGGTCTGAAAGGAGAAGATGAGGAAAGAGAAGATCTATATCAGAGGAGACGTCACTGGATGTAAGAGGTATGGGGCTGTATTATACTGGATGTACGAGGTATGGGGCGCTGTATTATACTGGATGTAAGAGGTATGGGGCGCTGTATTATACTGGATGTAAGAGGTATGGGGCGCTGTATTATACTAGATGTACGAGGTATGGGGCGCTGTATTATACTGGATGTAAGAGGTATGGGGCGCTGTATTATACTGGATGTAAGAGGTATGGGGCGCTGTATTATACTGGATGTAAGAGGTATGGGGCGCTGTATTATACTGGATGTAAGAGGTATGGGGCGCTGTATTATACTGGATGTAAGAGGTATGGGGCGCTGTATTATACTGGATGTAAGAGGTATGGGGCGCTGTATTATACTGGATGTACGAGGTATGGGGCGCTGTATTATACTGGATGTAAGAGGTATGGGGCTGTATTATACTGGATGTAAGAAGTATGGGGCGCTGTATTATACTGGATGTAAGAGGTATGGGGCGCTGTATTATACTGGATGTAAGAGGTATGGGGCGCTGTATTATACTGGATGTACGAGGTATGGGGCACTGTATTATACTGGATGTAAGAGGTATGGGGCTATATTAGGCTACATTCGCACGAACATTGTGTTTTGCAGACTGCAAATTGCGGATCCGCAAAAAAAGGATGATGTTCCGTATGGCATCCGTTTTTTTGCAGATCCACTGTAACAATGCCTATCCTTGTCCACAAATGGACAAAAATAGGAATGGACATACAGATGCGGACAGCACACAGTGTTCATTTAAGTAAATGGGTCCGCATCTGAGCCGCAAAATATGCAGATCGGAGGCCGCAAAAACAACTCTTTACATGTTAAGATAAAGTATTATAACTCGGGAACACAGCTTTGGATTACCAAACAAAATATAGCATTTTAATCAGGGGAACTACAGTTATGTGTCCATGCAAGACAGTTACCTTTAATGTACTTTAAGTCACATGTGTGAATAAAATAGAATATAAAAGACAAATAGATTCCAAAATAGGCTGTCTGCGTAGGCACAACCCATGTACATATGGCACGTTATCCAGGAAGTGCTCACAACATGATTACATATTAGGGCTCATGCACACGGCTGTAATTTTAGTCCGCGTTTTTTTTGCCCATTCATCTCAATGGGGCAGCAAAATACGCTGACAGCACATCCGTGTGCTGTCCGCATCTATAGAAGCAAACCACGTCGCCACAAAAAATAGAACACATCCCATTCTTGTCTATTTTGTGGACAAGGATAGGACATTTGTGCAGGAGTATTAAAAAAAAATAATAATAAAATAATAAAAATGGCGGCGTGCACTCACCCGGTATCCACGATTTGCGGAACACAAAACACTTACGGCCATGTTCATAAGCCCTTAAAGTGATTAATCACATAAAGTGGGGACTATTAAAAAAAAATTGCGCATAAACCCTTTAACCCCTTCAGGATTGGCTATTTTTCTTTTTTGTTCTGCATCCCAGAGCTATAACATTTTATTTTTCCATTCACATACCCACATGAGGGCTTGCTTTTTGCAATAAGTTGTACTTTCTAATGGTACCATTTATGGTTGCATATGATGTAAATGGAAGCTCGAAAAAACAACACAATTTTGCCGCAGGTTTATGGGTTTTGTCTTTACAGCAGAAAAAAACACAAAGATCTTGTTGTGGTCCAGGGTAAATACAATATAATGGCAAAAATAGCTAAAATGCTATGAAAAAGTCCTGTTTGTGACCTTCCTATTAAAACATAACTTTTAGGCCTCATGCCCATTCCTTGCATTGCAGTCCCCAGTGCACGGCAACATCCGTGCGGCGGCCAGGATGGATTGAGACCCATTCAACTTGAATGGGTCCGTGATCCATCTGCACGGAAGCACTACGTAGTGCTTCCAATCCGTGCTTCAGTTCCGCACCGCACTGCATCGCATCTCCCAGATTGCGGACCCATTCAAGTGAATTGGTCCGCATCCGTGATGCGGGGTGCACACAGCTGGTGCCCGTGTATTGCGGACCTGCTGTATGCGGGCCACAATACAGCAACGGCAGGGCAACTTATTCTCTTTTCTTTTTAAATAAATTCCCCAAACAAACTGAACCAAAAAGGTTTGACTGACTCACTCTGTATCTGCTTATTTCTAGTAGTATTAATTGAGAGTACTAATCATTGGTTAGGGTGCTGTGACCCATACCTCCTGGGTATATTTACCATTGAGGTCTTTCCCTTAGGGGAAAGACCTCAGGACTCCCTGTCTGGTGTAATATATAAATTGTTCAGGTGGAACAATTAAAAGGGGTGAGGAAATGCAAGGGTATTATAACAGTAGCTTTTTCATTCAGTTACCTTGTCACAAAAAGTACAGTCATCTATAGATCACAGTGATCCCTAGCAAGCTGCCCTTTAAAGGGAACCTGTCATCAATTTTATGCAGCCCATACTAATGGCAGAATAAAGTAGAAACAGGTGAGTTGATTTCAGTGGTCTGTCATTTATAAGTTAAAATTAAGTGGTTGCCGAGAACCAAAATCATAATCATTGCAGACTTAGGCCTGGAAAAGAGTCAAATCTACCTGAGAAGAGTCATGGTTATTCTTGAATTCCTGCTCTCCCCACCCATCTGCTGATGATTGACAGTTCTCCCCTAGAGAGAAAGGGAGAAAACTAGGTAGAAGACTGTCAATCATCAGCAGATGGGCGGGAGAGCAGGAATTCATGAATAACCATGACTCTTCTCAGGTAGATTTGACTCTTTTCCAGGCCTAAGCCTGCAATGTTTGTGATTTTGGTTCTCGGCAACCACTTACCTTTAGCTCATGTGTGACACACCGCTGAAATCAGCATTTCTGTCACCTCAGTGAGGTCAGCATAAAGTCGGTGACAGGTTCCCTTTAAGTAGGCCTCATGCCCATTTCAAATGGCAAATATTATCAGTGGTTCTATGCCTGCAGCGCATGAACCATCTATAGAGTGATCAGGAGACAGACCAGCAGATTACAATAACAAACAATGCTCAATGTTTATTTCAATATACTCATAGGGGGGAATTTATCATTAGGAAAATATTTGAAGTCAGTTTTGCTTCAGTCTGTGCTGGAGTACTTTCTGCCACATTTATCAAACGTCACAGGTTGTTTGATAAATGTGGCTTGTCCTTAGACCTAACACTTCTGTCTAGAGAAGCCACTCCACTTTTCCTACTCCACCCTCCTCCTGGAGTGAGATTGCGACTATTTTGCTACTTTTTTAAAAAAGTCGCAATGATAAATCTGGAGTGAAACTCATTAACATGGCTAACCACACCCACTTTTCCACCCATATTACAAACTGGAGTGAGTGGTGTACACATGCAAAAAGTCGCAAAAAAATGCGCAAAAAAGTCGCAAAAGCCCTATCGTGCGACTTTTTGAAGACAGAATTCTGGAGTGAAGGTGTGATAAATCAGGGCCATAGTCTCCAATGCATTAGCACTGGAGTCTATGGGGGGAATTTATCATTAGGAAAATATTTGAAGTCAGTTTTGCTTCAGTCTGTGTTGGGGTACTTTCTGCCACATTTATCAAACGTCACAGGTTGTTTGATAAATGTGGCTTGTCCTTAAACCTAACACTTCTGTCTAGAGAAGCTACTCCACTTTTCCTACTCCACCCTCCTCCTGGAGTGAGATTGCGACTATTTTGCGACTTTTTTAAAAAAGTCGCAATGATAAATCTGGAGTGAAACTCATTAACATGGCTAACCACACCCACTTTTCCACCCATATTACAAACTGGAGTGAGTTGTGTACACATGCAAAAAGTCGCAAAAAAATGCGCAAAAAAGTCGCAAAAGCCCTATCGTGCGACTTTTTGAAGACAGAATTCTGGAGTGAAGGTGTGATAAATCAGGGCCTATGAGAATTACAACAGGCAGGGTCTTCATAGGAATCTGTCTGTGGCAGCCTTGTACCTTTCAGGCGGACCAAGATTGCCACACTACACCATCCGGCTACCTGATTCCCGCTAGTTGGACCTGTTGCATGCCAGGGAGCGCGCGGTCCCGGGTATTTGAGCTCCAAGATGTCACGGCATCTGAGGGGTTAATTTAGTGTGAGTGCAACAGGCGCCATGTTTAAAGAACCAGTTTCCGATATAAATTTACGCCGGGCGGTTGGGAAGGGGTCAAGGCTATTTTGGAATCTATTTGTCTTTTATACTCTATAGAAGATTGGATCTACTTCCTCTTTTCTCTTGTGCTGTTTTGTGCCCACGCCAGGCGTGTGGATTCTGGACTTTACTCCTGTGTCGACCAACCTATGATACACAGAGCGCTGAGCTTATCTTTCATTTTCTAAGTCTGCTGTGTCTTCTCTTGTTGGAAGAAAATGCAGCATAAATGCATGTGTTTTTTTGCCGCACCCATAACGCAGCATGGCCACAACATGTGGCCCTTACACTTCCCCATATCTCCCACTTCCAAAACATCAATTTCAAGAACTGACTGCTAACTTGCCACCTTATATATCCCACTCCTTGGCAGATGTCATTGTCACAGGATTGTCATTGGCATTCACGTCACCTGTCAGTGGTTTTAGGCTGGGTTAACATAGGGCATTTTGTGACATTGGAAAACCGCATGGTTTTCTACCACAGTGTTAACCAGCCACAATTTAAAATTTTCGAGGTGGTAACAGTGGTTTTATCTGTTGAAAACACATTAGCAGTTAAAGGGGTTTTGTCACTTCAGCAAATAGCATTTAGTATGTAGAGAAAGTGACTACAAGGCACTTGCTAATATATTGTGATTGTCCATATTGCCTCCTTTGCTGGCTGGATTCATTTTTCCATCACTTTACACACTGCTTGTTTCCATGGTTACGACCACCCTGCAATCCACCAGCATGGCAGTGCTTGCAAACTATAGGAAAAAGCACCAGCTTAGGCACACTCCCACGTCCTGGTCACCAGAGAGGCAAGCACGAGCACCACTGATGGATTGCAGGGTGGTCGTAACCATGGAAACAAACAGTGTATAATTTGATGGAAAAATGAATCCAGCCAGCAAAGGAAGCAATATAGGTAATAACTTTCTGTACATGATAAATGCTATTTGCTGAAGTGACAAAACCCCTTTAATTAAACTTTTAAACAATTTTATTAAACACTATTCTAAATTGCACATGAATAATTTTGTAATATACTTTTTTTTATACTTTATATTTTTTTTCCTTACAAAATAGGTACCTGAAGTTCAAGTGCCTATAACGGTGTAGAATCCATATACTTAAACACCGCTGACAGCAGTGTATGGATTCAGCTGTGGGGCCACTGTGAGCTGAGTTGCTGCTCCTGCCTGTGCCAACTCCGCAATGCTAAAGCCTGGCATAGATGTTAAATGCATTGCTTTAGTGGAGCAGGCACAGGCAGGAGCAGCTATGTGCTATGCAGAACTCCTGCCTACACTCGCTCTGCTAAAAAATTTACCTGTACAGATGTGGTAGATAAGGCTTTTAGCAAAGAGGAGTAAGCACAGGCAGGAGTTCTGCATAGCACATCACTGCTCCTACCTGTACCTGCTCTGCTAAAGGCAAACATTGCAAATCTATGCCAGGCTTTAGCAGGGCGAAGCTGGCACAAGCAGGTAGCAATGTGTGCTCCTGCCTGTACTCAGCTCACTATGGCCCCACAGTACATGTCAGCCGTGTGCGAATCTAAATCTCGAAGGTGCCTAATTTGTTAAAAAAATAAAAAATAAATAAAAAATAAAGTATATTACAAAAATCTTTTTATGCAAGTTAGAATAGGTTTTAATAAAATAGTTTAAAAGTTTATGTACCATTTAACGAAGTGGTAAAAACGAATTTTTCTACTAATTAAAATCAGATACAGATCCATGTTCCTTTTTTCTAACGTGTTTCATTTATGAATTTTTTTATTCCTTATTGTAGACATGCTCTGTGACCTGTGCAGAAGTCACTGTACAGTGAGGAGGCAGAAGCTGTCATATCACCTACTGTTAATGGCGTTTCCTGTGTTATCTATAGAAAAGTTGTTCACCATTATAACTCTGACTGTGATGATAATGTGATGACTACTGACAGAACAGGAAGTGTTAGCATACTACTAGGCTTATTGGCCAAAAAAAATAATAAAAAAGCCACCAATAGCCCACACTGCCGTGATGGTAACCCATATATCCCCTATATCAAAAAGGCTATAACAGAACGGGACACAATTTAAAAAACTGTTTAGTTGCATTTTGCTTTATTAAAAGAAATGAAAACGTATAAAAACAGACCATTTTTCACTTCTCATGAACATTTTTCCAGGTATAAAAATAAAAACATAATAAATATACTCCTGAGAGCTAACTGGCAAAAGAAAGGTGTTTTAGTTAAAGAGGACCTGTAACCTCTCCTGACGTGTGCTTTTGCAACTACTTGTATTACAATATTAATTCTGGAGCAGCTATTCTTAAGGCCCCTTTCACACGAGCGTTACGGATTAGGTCCGGATATGTTCAGGGTACGTTCAGGGAAACTGGCACCATTTTGCAAGCAAGTTCAGTCAATTTTGTCTGCGATTGCGGTCAGTTGTTCAGTTTTTTGTTTTGATGAATTTTTCACGCACATGATAAAGAACTGAAGGTTTACAAACAACATCTCTTAGCAGCCATCAGTGAAAAATGCATTGCACCCGCACTTGCTTCAGGATGCAATGCATTTTTCACTGAAGCCCCATTCACTTCTAGGGGGACAGGACTGTGTGAAAAACGCAGAATATAAAACATGCCGCGTTTTTCAGAACTGATGCGTGAAAAAAACGCTCATGTACACAGACCCATAGAAATGAATGGGTCAGGATTCAGTGCGGGTCCTATACATTCAGATCACACATTGCATCCGCGCGGAAAACTCGCTCGTGTGAAAGGGGCCTAAGTGCCATTGCCGGCATCACTGAGTGAATTGCTAGCAGTTTGCAATGAAGGTCCAGATGGGTGTTACCAGTTGGTGGTGTGTCTCTGCAATAAGAACAGATGCTCCAGAATTGTTATTACAATGGAGCTGCAAGAACCTGTTAAAACAGGCATGTCAGGAGTGATTACAAGTCCTCTATAACCCCTTAGTGATCACCAATATGCCTTTTTCACTAAGGGTCCTTAGGATGGGCTGCCGCGGCACTGTCTGTCCCGTGAGAGCTGCACTCCTGCTCCAATGACCTGGACCGGCAGAAGCACTGATCTGGGCTGTTTAACCCCTTACATGCCACTGGCAATAGTACCTGCGGCATGTAAGCGGTTGTAGAGGGAGCAGACTCTGGCGCAGCCTACTGGTTAATGTCAGTATTGTACTGACATTAAAATACACTGCACTATAGGAATAGTGCAATGCATTTTTAGAACTGATCAAAAGATTGCCTACTATAGTACCCTTGTGGGACTATAAAATGGTAAAAAAAATTATAAAAATTACACGTAAAAAAATTTCCATAGAAAAAATGCTTTTCAATGGAAAAAATTGACAAAATAAAATCTCCACATATTTGGTATTGCTACATCCATAACAACCCGCACTATGCAATTGTCATGTAATGTATCCCCCAGGTCAACTCCTTTAAAAAAAAAATAAAAAAATAAAATAAAAAAGGAATTGCTACTTTTTGCTTATTGGCCACAAAAAATGGAATTAGAAATGATCAAACAGTGTTATGCATCCTTTAATGATACCAATGAAAACTACAAGTTGTCCCACAAACATCAAGCCCTCACACAGCTCTGTAGAAAGAGAAATAAAATTATGGGTCTTAGGAGCGGCAAAAACATTTTCTTCTTTTATTGTTCAAAAGTAGTAAAACATTTTTAAAAAGCCATAGGGCACATTTATTAACCCCTTCACCCCCGGAGCTTTTTTCGGTTCTGCATTTTCGTTTTGCGCTCCCTGCCTTCAAACAGCCATAACTCTTTTATTTTTCTGTTCACATAGCTGTATGAGGGCTTGTTTTTTGCGGGACAAGTTGTACTTTCCAACGCCACCATTTAATATTGCATACGGTGTAGTGGGAAGCGGGAAAAAAATTCCAAACCGGGTGAAATTGCAAAGAAAACGCTATTCCGCTACAGTTCTACGGGTTTCTTATTTACAGCGTTCGATGTGCATTAAAACTGATCCGTTACTTTCATTCTACTGGTCAGTACGAATCCGGAAATACCTAATATGTATAGTTTTTCCTGCGTTTTCATAGTGATAAAATAATTAGAAAGTTGCCCTTTTTTTTTTTTTTTTCCTTGTCAAATCTTGACCCCTATAACTTTTTGGTATTTATGTGTACAGAGCTGTATGGGGGCTCATTTTTTGCGGGACGATCTGAAGTTTTTATTGATACCATTCTGGGGTGTGTATGACTTTTTGATCACTTTTTATTTAATTTTTTTAGAAAAAAAAAGCGACAAAAAACGGCAAATCGCCATTTGGACGCTTTTTTCCGCCACACAATTCGCCGTATTGGAATTTTTTTAAATATTTTAAAAGTACGGGCGTTTTCGGTCACGGTGATACCCATGATGTCTATATTTATTGTTATTTAGGTATTTATTTTTTACTTATACGGAAAGGGGGTGATTTGAACTTTTACATCTTTTTTATTTTTTATATATTTTTTAACATTTTTTTTTAATTTTTTTTTTACTATTAGAAAGCTCAAATATGGGCTTATATATTGTGGCTTTTTTTTTTTTTTTCTTTATGAGCAATTATGGATTTTATAGACTCAGAAATCCATGAGTTGCTCATTTCTTATCCTGGCCTGCCATCTAGTGGCCAGAATAAGAATTGCACTTTGAAAACTGTAATCCTCACCAGCGAGGATTACAGTTTTCATATGGTGTACAGACACCCCGATTGGCCACATGGGGTGTCTGTACACCACCCGGAAGCGAATGCTTCCGGGTTGAAACGCAACTAGATGCCGTGATCACGTGTGATCACGGCATCTAATCAACCAGGAAGACGCCGCCGATGGCGGTAAGTAGCGGCAAGTCTCTGCTGTTAGAAACAGCAGAGACTTGCCGGCCATGACGCCCGCCGCACCCGCGAGCGGGCGCCATGTGCCCGCATCGCCCCAGCGCCGTACATGTACGGCGCTGGGCGCGAAGGGGTTAAGACCAGTGTTTTAGACGCGGGTCTTAAAAAAGCCCTAAACTGGCGGTGGGTCTGCTGGAGTTATGAAGAGGCGCCGGTCTGTGCCCATCCCCGCCCATGCCACGTCCACAATTTTAGACCTGGAGAAGTCGCACATTGCAGCGTGACTAACCATTGCACAGCTTAGTATAGGCATATTTCAGATTAATATATGACCCCCTATATGTACAGTATTTTAAATTGCTGTAATTGTATTGACCCAGGGAGTAAAGTTTCATGCTATTTATACTGAAAAATGAATGCCATAAAACTCATCCTCAGATCAACTTGTCCCACAAAAATTAAGCCCTCTTGTGGCTACATAAACAGAAAAATAAAAAAAAGTTATAGCTCTTGGAAGACGACAATGAAAAAAATCACTCGGTCATTAAAGGGGTTGTCTCACTTCAGTAAATGGCCTTTATCATGTAGAGAACGTTAATACGAGGCACTTACTAATGTATTGTGATTGTCTACATTGCCTCCTTTCTTGGCTGGATTCATTTTTTCATCACATTATACAATGCTCGTTTCCATGGTTACAGTCAACCCTGCAATCCAGCAGTAGTGGTCGTGCTTGCACACTATAGGAAAAAGCATCAGCCTCTCTGGTGGCTGGGGCCATGGGTGCTCACATAGGCTAGTGCTTTTTCCTATATTGTGCAAGCACGACCACCGCTGATGGATTGCAGGGTGGTCTGTAACCATGGAAACAAGCAGTGTCTGATGTGATGGAAAAATGAATCCAGACAGCAAAAGAAGCAATATGGATAATAACAATATATTAGTAAGTGGCTTATATTAACGTTCTCTACATGATAAAGGCCACTTACTGAAGTGACACAATCCCTTTAAGGCCCAAAACAAGCTGGTCACTAAGGGGTGACTCTCTATAAGTGCTGTGGAAAAAGATTCAGTAAAACTTGTATTTTATTCATTTAAATCCCTGTTCATTCAGGACTTTGAAGTCAAGGAGGCGGTCCTATAAGTGATTGACAACTATGCTGTATGCACAGAGGGATGGCTGTCAATCATTGATAGGACCGCCTCCTCAACTTCAAAGTCCAGAATGAGCAGGTATTTAAATTATTTACTGTATTTGTGGACAATAAGAGCAACGGACTATAAGACGCACCAAGGATTTAGAGGAAAATAACAAGAAAAATATATTTTTCATCACACAGATCAGACTCAATCCTCATCAGACCGCCAAATCAGACCCTTAAACTCCATCAGACCCCCCAACCTCCATCAGCCTCAGATCAGACCTTCCCCCCCTCCCTAGACTCCATCAGACCCCATCAGTCTCAGATTAGATCAGTGTCTATACATTAATGTTTCTGTATCTCTTATTCACTTAAATGGAGCGTGACTGCACCTGTGTTGCTATCTTTCTGCCAGGAATGGGCACACTAAGTTTAGAAATCAGTAGTATGAGAGCAGTCCAACCTTCAGCTAGCATGCATTTATATAGCATATACAACATGTTTGCAATAAATGCCTATAGTAGAAAACATTTTAAAGCACAGATATTACAAGTACAGCGAGGAGTGTTTTTCCATAGTTGTAACTGAACATTTGAAAAGAAGCAAGAAATTCATCTGTTTTTCTGCTTACAAGAACAAAAGGTTAAGCTTATCCAAATTCCTGTCAGTAATGATGGGCACTTCCCTTTTACTTCCTCTAGAAAGTGGGTATTAAATGCACGTAAGAAACAAGATGTAGAAGTCTTCTAAAAACTGCTGAAACAGATCAGAAAAACAAATCAGAGCTATATACAGATGTGGACAAAATTGTTGGTACCCTTCCATTAAAGGGTTTCTGTCACCAGTTTTTTCGGTATGAATCAGGCTGACATTAGAGATATGCTAATGTCACCTGATTCCAAATATATATCTGTTTTATTTACTGGTGCCCCCATTTTTATATAAAATGAACTTTTATTTTATGCTAATAAGGCCTCTAGGTGCAAGGGGTGTTACCCCTGCTCCTAGAGGCTCTGTTGATTGACAGGACCAGGCAGAGAAGAAACACTCCATTCACCATAGCTTGCAAAGACCTTCAATGATGTCATGACCATGTGATCAGTCACATGGTTTAGGAGGAGACAGGCTGTTTGTGTGATCCTAATCATGTGACTGATCACATGGTCATGACATCATTGAAGGTCCTTGCAAGCTATGTTGAATGGAGTGTTTCTTCTCTGCCTGGCCTGTCAATCAACAGAGCCTGTAGGAGCAGGGGTAATGCCCCTTGCACCTAGAGGCCTTATTAGCATAAAATAAAAGTTCATTTTATATAAAAATGGGGGCACCAGTAAATAAAACAGATATATATTTGGAATCAAGTGACATTAGCACATTTCTAATGTCAGCCTGATTCATACCGAAAAAAACTGGTGACAGAAACCCTTTAAAGAAAGAAAGACCTACAATGCTCAATGAAATAACTTGTAACTGAAAATAGTAATAATGAATACAAAATTACTGAAAACAGCTAATTAAAATCAGACATTGCTTTTGAATTGTGGTTTAGGAGAATACCGGTAATTTAAAAAAAAAAAAAAACTGGCCTGGACAAAAATGATGGGACCCCTAACATTTTGTTGCACAACCAGCAATCACTGCAATCACTGAATTCTGTAATTCTAAATGAGACTTCTGCACCTGTGCACAGGTATTTTGGCCCACCCCTTGTAAAAAACTTCCAGCTGTCTCACATTTGAAGGGTGGCTTCTCCAGACTGCATGTTCCAGCTTCCTCCGCAGAACTGTGACCTGTGGTTATTTCAGTGACCTCTGTGGGTTTTTCTTTCTTTAACAGAAGGGTACCAACGACTTTGTCCTTGTGTAAAGCCCAAGTCAATCCTACTAATTTTGAGAATTTTGTAGGTTAATTGAAGCATTTGTTTTTTCGAAAATGCCAACAGGAATCTGAATCAGTTGGCAATAATGCCATTGTTCTAAAAATGCCTCTACACTAGTTTAAGGCTCTGTTCGCAGTTTTGGGTCATTATGAATGTGGCAATATTGTTTTTGGCTAAGCAATTTTTTTAAATTTCACTTTCCATAATAAAGACTTTGGCAGCTAGAAATGCAGTTTTTGTTTTCTCTGCATTTTTTAAACCTAAAAATATCTTTTTACTAGCTTTATTAGTCTCACAACAGGTCTTGTACATACGATCACTGGGGCTGAGGGTGATGAAGTGACAGAGAGAGCCTGCTCCCACTGTCTAGCCTTTTAGTTGCCAAGGACACAATCAAAGCACCTAAGGAGTTAAATGATAGGGATCAAAGATTTCTCTGATCCTCGACGATACAGTGGGAGCCCGGCTGTCAATCACCACTGGGCTCCCGTGGTGATTGCATGAGCACATCTCCTGAGCCTATTCAATCACCATGACGTACATGCACACCAACTAATGGTATTCCATGATGTACATGTATGTCCTGGTGCAGAAAGACGCTAAAAGGGAACAGTAAGAGAAAAACTTACAAGGATCTATCTCCAGGGTCATACAAAATGAAAAAATTGACGGAATAAGCAGATGGATGCAAATTTTTTTGGGGTTGTTTTTTCCCTGGACGAGTTTCAAGAATGAACATCAGGACATTCTCAAGATTACTGGACCTCATGAAGGGAACTGTCCGTTCTTGAAGAACGTTGTCCTTTGAATAAAGAAATCCAAGAAATTCAACATCTACTTGCCCTTCTGTCATTTATTCTTCTGCATGATGCCTAAGATCAATCCTGTAGTTTATATCTCTTTTACTTTAAGCAAAGTCCAGAACCTCCTTGTTGCTTCAGAATCAGGAGCAGACTGCAGCTGTGCACCCTACAAAGCTTCTAAAAGTGCCATGCCTAGTAGCACAACTGATCAACGTGGGTCACTTTCCTGTTGGTTAAAAACTGAGACTCTCAGGATCTGAGCCTATACCCCTAGCCTACTGCCCAAGTGAAGCTGCTTTTTTTTCTGTCTCAGATTTTAAAATGGGAGATCATTTTTTTCCTTTAACTAGAGATGAGCAAATCTATTCGCCACTTCGTAGATTTGATACGAATCTTGGAAATTTTACGCTGTGAAGCGAATCCGGATTTTTTGAGATTCGCTCCGTTAGATTCGAAAATGTTCTTAAAGCTTTCTACGCATTCGCTACGTACTTGTCCGATAAATTGTATGCAAATGCTACGTATAAGTTACTTTATACGCTGATGTGTACGAATTCAGTTAATTAGCGATTTTTTACTGTTAGTTCGTTATTCGTGCGGCAAAAAGCGCGGTCACCTGACCTAGTGGGAAGGGCTTGCTATGATTGGCTCACAGGCTCGGTAAGCCAGTGATGCATCAGTTGTGTTGCGACTGCTGAGACGAGCAGAAGCACTGTCTGTGAAGTTCTGAGAGACTCAGAACTCTTGTGTTAAAATTGGGGTGTAATTGTTCTGGGAATCCATATTACACATATCAGGGATACTGCAGGGCCAGTGCAGGGCTAGTAATTAATCAGGCAGGGAGAGAGACAGGGAGAGAGACAAAGACCAGCTGCAGGGCCACAGTCAAGTGAAAATATCTGGCATGGAAAAGCAAAAGGGTTCCAGCCAGACCTCGAGCTCCAAAAAAAGGAGAAGGTGGCACAAGGCAGCAGTGCCAAAGGACCTAACAGTAGCAGTGCTACTTCTCCCGGGGTCCCTTTCACCAGGCAGGCCACATCCAGGGGCGTAACTCAGCCCGCATCCAGTGGCGTAACTAGTACATACATCTCATTGCCCACTGCATGCGTTTCTCCACCTCCACCTTATTCGCGAGTGCGTGGCCAGGAAGCAGGTTTACACCACAATTAATCCAACAGTGCGCAAACTTAATTGTCACCTGACCAAGTTGCTGGCTGTGCACTCTCTGCTGTACAATTTGGTTGACTGCACAGCTTTTAGGGAGCTAATGGCTTGCGCTCAGCCACGCTGGCAGATCCCTAGCCGGCATTACTTCTCAAACAAAGCTATCCCCGCCCTTTACTCCCACGTGGCAGGCAATATTGGACGGTTCCTACAGCTGTCTCTCTGCAGCACTGTGCACGTCACGGTGGACACCTGGAGCAGTGCTTACGGCCAGGGGCAATACATGTCCTTTACGGCCCACTGACTGAATGTATTTAGTGGCAGGGAGGCAGGAACCCCCCAGCAACCAGGCCAATTGCTTTTGGCACCTCCACGCGCTTTCCAGCCAGGATTGCAGCAGACCACCCAACAACTATCCGCTTCCACCTCCACGGGCAGTTCACCTGCTGGAGCGTCAGGGCAGCGAGTTACCCGCGCTCCTTCATCTCACATGTGTCAGGTGAAACGCTGCCAATCTGTCTTAGACTTAATTTGTCTTGGCAGCAACTGCCACACAGGCCAGCGCTTGCTGCATTACATCAAGCAGCAAATAGCGCGCTGGCTGTTTCCCTGCCAGCTAGAAGTGGGCAAGGTAGTGAGTGACAATGGGACAAATATAGTGGCAGCGCTGAACCTGGGTCAATTCACGCATGCTCCCTGTATGGCACATGTCCTAAATCTAGTGGTGCAAAGATTTCTAAAAACATTCACTGGCCTGAATAAAGGTTGGATTACCTCCGATTTTCATACTCCTCTTGCTGAGGCAGATGATTAGATCAGGCCTTGCAGGCCAAAATAGTAAGAGTGTCTTCCCACTGTTGCTGTCAGCCGGCCCATAACGTTGCATGCCAAATGTCTTGTGTCATGGGCTATGCAAACCTGAAGTCTCCAAACCAAAACCCTATTAAATTCCAAAAACTGTTGTCTACCTACGCCTACGTTTTCTACATTAGCAGGCGAATAGCTGTTGTTATACACCGTTATTAGTTCTATTTGGTATTCTTAAATTTGTTTTGGAGCCTTTACTCCCCTCCCAAAAAAAAAAAATAATAAAAAAATAATTATAAAAATGGAATTAAAAAACAAAATTGTTACACTTTTGTTACCTCCACCTCCCGTTACAAGTTACATTAGCAAAGATTGTTATACTCCACCACAGTTTGTTGTATTTACTAATCACTCTCTGCTGATATACCCCGCTACTACTATTGGCCGGGGCACCCATGAAAAGCCCATATATAATTTTCATTGCCTATCTTTACAAGGTAGAATGTTTACAGGCTTCTTGTCGAAACAAGCCAAGCATTTTTCTCTTACACACTTCTTCACACTAATGCGGGCTCCGGCCTATGCACAATTTTTGGAGGCTTCGGCCTAAACAGACACCCCTGTCTTCTTCACACTATGTCAGGAAGGAGTTAGGCCTCTTTCACGCAGGCGTTGCGGATTCGGTCCAGATGCGTTCAGGGTGTGTTCCGGAAAATCCGCACCAATCCGCACGCAATCGCAGTCAGTGCGATTGCGTACGTTCGTTCAGTTTTTTCCGCGCGGGTGCGATGCGTCTAGATGCATTTCACACGCACGTAATAAAAAACTGAATGTTTACAAACAACATCTCTAAGAAACCATTAGTGAATCACGCATGCAGACCCATTCACGTCAATGGGGCCAGGGCTGCGCGAAAAACGCAGAATATAGAACATGCTGCGATTTTCACGCAACGGCGAACTGATGCGTGAAAAACATCGCTCATGTGAAAAGCCCCATTGAAATTAATGGGTCAGGATTCAGTGCGGGTGCAATGCGTTCGCATCACGCATTGCACCCACGCGGAAATCTCACCTGTTTGAAAGGGGCCTTAAAGGTTTAAAATAACAATCAAAACACAGGTTTTACAAGAATAATTTTAGTAATAAATAATAACAACTTTGAACAAATAATAAAGTAATAAACAAAATAAAGGACTAAAAAAAGGTTACGGCGGCCTTTGCCGACGTCTGGCCATCATCTCCTGCATTTCCCTGAGCTCCAGCTGCAGGCCGCGAATAAGCCGGGAGGCAACATGGAGTCTGTTCTCAAATCGGCGTAAGGCTGCCTCCACTTCAAAGTCAGTAGGGATATCTGTAGGGATGGAAACAGTAATATAATTAGTATGATCGAGTTAAAGTGGTTGTCCCACGAAAAAAAATCTAAACTTTCAAACCAGCACCTGCATAATACTTTAGCAATTGCATGTCATTAAATATTTATTATATCTAGTGGAACAAGTTATTCAGTGACATGTATCTGAATTGAGCCTTTTTTTTTTTTTTCTTTGAAGCTCACTGAGAAGCCCACACATGGTCAGTTTGGGATTTGTACTTACTGGACACCCATACTGAGTGGTCTTCCCATGGTCCTGGGGAAAACTCCTCCCTGATGGTTGGAGCTACAAAAGATAAAACATAAATTTAGCTTATATTTTGAAGAGAGAAGGTCCACCCATTACACTTTTTATTTTACCTACCTTCTACCTCTGGTAGATGGGCTGGTGGTGTTGGAGGGGCAGGTTGGGTCCTCTCTCGCTGTTGAGGACGGTGAGAGGGGCTCCTCTGTGGTGCAGCAGCTGTCAAAAATCATTAAATAATGGCATTACATTCAACTCTAATGAACAGTTGTAACTTCTGATGTTGATACATGGGAATAGTTTGGGGCTAGATGATGGGGGCTAGTGCTCTTATATCACTGCAGCTGCACTCCCACGTAGCTTGGATTTAAAATAAATGAAATATGTTTACACTTACTAGAAGCTGCAAGTACTGTAGGGGCGTCCGGGCATAACGCTGGCAGTGTCAGTGACCGTGGTGACGCCGTAGTTGACGGTGCTCTACAACATAAATCTGTACACAATTGTTATGATGACCGTTTTTAATACTAACACTGTATACTACTATGCAGCATGAGCACGTCTGTGAGTCTGTGTGTAGGAGGAGGAAGCGCTAACTATGAAGGGGCATATATCTAAGAGTACTTTCTTTCACACTAGTGCATTTGCCTCACACAAACGGGAGAGAGACCAGCCCCATTAACAATAATGGGGGACAGCGCTGATCTGACTGCTATCCGGCCTGCAGGATCACCACCACATATGTGAAAGTAGCCTAAGGCTAATTACTGGGAAGGGGCACGTATCTGAGAATACCTTCACTTGTTTTGGTGGAGTTAGAGGTGTGGCCTAGATTGAAAGAAAATTGTTGCAGCGCACTACGCACGCCCACGTTGTCCTTCTATACGGTTTTCATTATTGCCACTCACTGGTATATATACAATACAGTACACTCATTTTTTAACATGTCTTTACTTTTCAAATATTTTGTTTCTCACCCTGTCGTATCGCTGCACGGATCTCAGTAAGCCACTCTGGGCACTTAAACTTCAAATAGGACCATTTCCGCTGGATCTGGCCCGGGATCCGCACAGTGTTGAAACGATGGCGCAAGCCTCGGATCACCTGCTGCATCTCCTTTTTATGCTGGTTCGGGTGTCGGTGTGTGCCATTGTAATCCTGCTGGTCCATCAGCTGGATCATGTATTTAAGCTCTCCAGAGCTAAATGCCGAGGATCACCTGGATGTCATTTTGAAAATTTGGCTCTGCCTCTGAGGAGTGCACGCCGCGGCCTAGCGTTGTGCGTGCCTGCGTATTACGCAATAGCTAGACAATAGTACGCTGAGGATTCGTACGCAATTTGTACGCTCATGCGTACGTGTTCACATAAGTTGCGTATAACTGTACGTTCGTTATTAGTGTGTGAATGTTTGCAAAACACCACTTAATATCGTATGATTTGAAAGCAGCTTCGCCGAATAGATTTGTATGAGGTACAAATCTTTTGAAAAGTTCGACAAACATTCGAAGCGAATTTTGGATGATTCGCTCATCTCTACCTTTAACTTATATTCCATCTTTGTTGCCACTGCTTGCTCCTCTTCTCACCTAACAGGCAACTTCACACAAGCATATTCAGAGCAGGAAATATGCTCCGCGTGACAGCAGTATTTTCTGCACTGAATACACTTGTGTAAAGTTACCCAATGACATGAACTAAAAATATATTCAGCTCAGAGTAAAACCTCAATGAAAAACGAAGGCATTCATTTTTTTGTGTGTCCACCTATAAACACTTGCACAAGTAAAAAGTGCACCTACACAGTGAACAGTCAGATTACATGTGTCTATCTTTACACAATATATAAACACAGTACCTTAAAAGCTCCCCAACACAACCAGCATTCATCTCTGAATACATGTAAATAGACATTTTCCAATATTTATGGACAGACAGTCAAGCTGAACAATAAGGGAATAATAGTATTACTATAAATAGCAAAGTCAATATGAACTATTTTAGATCAAGCCAGAAAGTCTGGACTCTAACAGCCTAATAAACTTCAGACAAACTAAAGAATAAATTCTGGTGTCCTCGACTCAATGATGCTCTCCTTGAGTATTTAAAGAACACAAGGTCTATATCTACAGCAGCTAGATTATGGATATCTAGCTGCTGTAGATATAGACCTTCTGTTCTTCAGCCAACATTTGCAGCTAGCAGACAACTAAATACTTTAATCAGATCATGTTCTTATAGGTCAAGAATCACTCTCTTACAGAGATCAACTGCCCAACACACCTTAATAGGATCACACTATTATGTCATGGCCATCCTTTTACTAAACTTGCCCTTGAAATTAATGGGATCACCAAGCCACATTAGACCATTCTATCGTCAGGCAGGCGGTGACTTAAGCAGGACCTGGTGCCGCTTCAAAATATCACTGGACATCAAGAGGATTAGCCTTTGTAATGCAAGTGTGTATGAGGTGAATGTCAAAGGGTCTATCCAGAGCACCAAAGAAAGTGTAAGAACCTATCCCACAATAACAGGTACAAACCTTGTTATCTAAGTGGCGCTGCTCATTATTAGCCCATGTCAAATGTGTCCTATTAATAATGTGTTTGCTGTGCAATTAGTACTTCTACTTTGTGGTACTTGCCATGAAAGCCATCATATTAAAGGGGTTTTCCAGAATAATTATACTAATGGCCTATCCTCAGGATGGACCATCAATATCAGATCAGCAACACCTCACATTCCTGCCAATCAGCTGTTAGGGAGTAGTAGTAACTATGCCATTCTGTAGAAACCATAACAATACTATGGAATAAGACTGGCCATACACATGAGATACATGTCATCAAACAATCTCCCCTCGGCTTGCCCGAATACACATGTGTTCTGAAATGGGAGAGGGGAGTAATCTACTGATGACACTAATCTTATGTGTAAGTAAGTACATGTCATTTGAAAATAATAAAGGGGTGAAAGACATCCCATTTTTATACGGTACAGTTAATGCCCTATTACACTGAGCGATTTATGGGCCAATTTTTGGGAAGAGTATTCATAGGAACACTCATTCATGATAATTCGGCCATATAAATTGTACCACCATTCAACCAATAAATGAGCTAACACTTGTTTGTCGGCTGATGTGCATCGGGCAACAAAGATGCCTGATTATCAGCAGCAAATCTCCCTGTAGAATCAGGGATGTACTGCCAATACTCAATAGCATACCTCCCAACCGTCCCGGATCCAGCAGGACAGTCCCGGATTGCAGTGGCTGTCCCGCTGTCCCAGTACGGGGGAGTTATATCCCGGTCTCTGGCAGCTGTCCATAGGACGCAGAGACAGTTGCCTGTTGCAAGAAGAAGCAGACAGCCGGAATCGGCTGCCTGCTTCTTTCATCCTTCTTTCATCCTCCGAGTCCCCCCCTTGCCACCCTTCCCCCCCACCCCCTCGCAGCTCTCTCCGTACCTTCTGCCTCATGTCTGGGCGGGGCCGGCCGTCAGTCAGCATTGGCTCCGCCCCCCATAGAGAAGAGAAGAAGATCTCCTGCTGGTGATTCTGCAGCTAGAAAAAAAAGGTAAGTATAAGGTTTTTATTTTATTTTTTACTTTCTGTGAGGGGACTGCACTGTGTTTATTATCCCTGTACTCTGACATCACTGTGTTTATTATCCCTGTACTGTGACATCACTGTGTTTAATATCCCTGTACTGTGACATCACTGTGTGGTTATTATCCCTGTACTGTGACATCACTGTGTGGTTATTATCCCTGTACTGTGACATCACTGTGTTTAATATCCCTGTACTGTGACATCACTGTGTTTATTATCCCTGTACTGTGACATCACTGTGTTTATTATCCCTGTACTGTGACATCACTGTGTTTAATATCCCTGTACTGTGACATCACTGTGTTTATTATTCCTGTACTGTGACATCACTGTGTTTATTATCCGTGTACTGTGATATCACTGTGGTTATTATCCCTGTACTGTGACATCACTGTGGTTATTATCCCTGTACAGTGACATCACTGTGGTTATTATCCCTGTACGGTGACATCACTGTGGTTATTATCCCTGTACGGTGACATCACTGTGTTTATTATCCCCGTACAGTAAGGGGACTGGGTGATTAACTTATAGTGGGTGGAGTTAAGGGCGTGGCCTAGTGCTGGAAAAATGTTGCGTGGTGCGCTACACGCGCCGCACAATATGTCCCTCTTTGTCTCTTTACAAAGTTGGGAGGTATGCAATAGAAGTAAATGGGGAAGAAATGACTGTGGTCACAATTGGTCCTCTCCCATCTACTTTGTAAGACCGATGCAAATTAATGCCAGTTAACACATTTATCATTGTTCAGCACTCAAAGCTAGATGTTATTTAAAGAGGAGCTGTCACCAAAAAAAAAAGCAATGCAATCTGAAAGCACCATGTCATAGAGCAGGAGACGCTGAACAGATTGATATAAAGTTTTGTAGGAAAAGATTCCTTGAAACCTGCAATTTATACATTTATATCTTTACTTTTTTTACTTCCAAATGGAATACTTATTGGTACAGGAGGGAGTGGTTATCAGTGATTGACAGCATTGTCTGTATAAGTGTGCATAAGGAGATAGCTGTCAGTCACAGATAACTCCTACTCCCTGTACTGATAGGTATTCACAGGGCTGCAAATATAAATGTAAAAATTACAAGTTTTACTGAACCCTTTACCGCAAAACTACAAGTATGTATCAATTTGCTCAGCTTCTCCTGCTCTATAACATGCTGCCTGTAGTCAAAGAACATGCAATAGGCTAAGTCAATTTTAGGTCTTTTCTACAGTAAAACTTAGGTGGTCATTTATCAGATATACTCCAATTTTTGGCGTATATCTAGTGCTGATTGCGGCGCAAAGGTCTAATAAAGGGGATGTGGCATGGACGGGAAAGGGAGCAGGCTGGCAGGCCCGTCTTATTTATAATTTTCTATGCCTGTTTACAGCATAGAAAATGATCTAAATCTACGTCAGCAAGGGAGCAGGCATACACTTTGACAGGCAGTGAATACACTGAAGTTATGTAGAGGCCAGTGCCTCTAAAACAGCCACCGCCAGCGCAAAGCGGTATTAAGACCAGCGTTTTAAATAAATGACCCCCTGTTAGAAAATTTCTATAGCATTTAGACAAAGAAAGATCATCCAATATGATCTATAATTTTCACATAACTTTCACCTAAAGTTAATATGAAAGCTATACAGATATTGGATAAAATACCAAAGACTGGATGAAACAAGTCAAGTAAAACATGCTACCTGAAATCCTAATGTTATTTCCTGACAATGTCTATGTAGGAAAATGCATTTATCAATTTACACCACATAACATTTGGAACAGAACTCCCAAATGTTACCACAATAAGAATCCACTGTGTCGATCATACACAGACATCTGTTCCCGGTCACCCAGCATTCTGTGCTATCTTCACATGTGCTCTCTGACAAAGTCCCCTCTGTACATGACCTCTTCCTCTTGCACTCCCTAAATCTTACCTTATTGAAATCCAGCTCCTAGCCGCTGGCTATGGTTTTCCACTTACATTTCTTCTCCTTGTGATGACAGCCGTGTGTCTATTCTCTATGCTCACTCTGTCTTCATGTTCCTACGAACTGTTTTAAGATTTTAGTTCTTTTTTAGCTCTTTTTGTCCAATAGGTGTTTTCAATTATTTACCCAGTAATTTCCCTGTTTCCTATATGTGAACTTATTCCACAAGGCCTTCATCCACAGCCACATTTATAACCAGAGTAACCTTCAGTTTCATACCTAAGGGCATCAGGAGGTCAGGGGCCCCTATTGTATTTTCTGACTGTGTCTAATTTCCTTGGACAGAAACTGAGTACAAAGATCTGCACCTAAAAATGTATTATTGATGGAAATGTTGCTGTTTTTAATTTCTGGCCAACTGCACAGTAGAATTCTTTTTATTCTCTATATTATATTAAAATAAAATTCATAATTTTTACAGGCATTTTAAAAACAAACGTATCATATCAATACATGGGAATAATCGCTGCTTGTTCACTTGTATGCTCTGGTTCGTAGCGATATGCTGATATAATATGCGTCTATCATTTTCAGTCACCTATCCAAATCTAGCCATAAACATATGATAGCTTTCAACTGCTATACCACCATTTGCCCCATAAACATAAAGACTTCATGAGGTTAAGTGACTCCCAGGCACCTGCTTTTCTCTACGGTTTGGCACAGCTAAGGCTACTTTCAGTTTCCGTCACTTCCATCAGAGACCAGTTATTTGTGACAGTAGAAAGAGACCTACATGCAGTACTTTTTCTGTTGGCAAAATAACTGATCTCTGATGGAAGTGATACAATCTGATCATAACCGATGCTCAAAAAAAGGATCCGGCATGACCCACAATGCAGGTCAACGGGGATGGATCTGTTTTTGCGGAGCCCTACTGGATCCAGCAAAAACGCTAGTGTGAAATTAGCCTAAGGCTAGTTTCACACTAGTGTTAGTGAGATCCGGCAGGGAACAGCCCGCTGGGTCTTTCTGGATCTGTCATTGCCAGAAACTACATGAATGCCGTCTGGCCCCATTAACTATAATGGGGACCGATAGAGAAATATGCAGAGAATCGGCTGGACTAAAACCACTACACGCATCAGAACAGAACAAAACAGTACAAAATAGTACTTTTTTGAGCATCAGTTATGATCAGTTTCTGTCACTTCCATCAGAGACCGGTTATTTGTGACAGTAGAAAAAGACCTGCATGCAGAACATTTTCTCTTGGCAAAATAATTGATCTTTGATGGAAGTGACACAATCTGATCATAACCGATGCTCAAAAAAAGATGGGTAAGGCTACATTCATTAGGCCGCATTCAGATGGCCATAGTATTGTGGGTCCGCAAAAATGCGGAACCGCAATACTACGGGTGCCACCCGGCGAAACACACGGCCGGGCGCCCCGTTCAAAATGCCTATTCTTGTCCTCTGTTGCGGACAACAATAGGACATGTTCTTTAATTTCTTGCGTAGCCGCGGCATGAAGCTGCAGCTCGGCAAGATCGCGAGCCTGCCATGGAAGTGAACGGGCTCGCACCTATTCCGTAATTTTGCGGAATAGGTGTGGACCCGTTCACGCGGTCGTGTGGGAACGGGCCCTTAAGGAGATGATCAAGTGCAAATGCCAACTGCGTGTAACGATTTTTGTCCAGCCAAAACATTTATGCCTGAAAGCGGCCGGATCATTGTCAATGGGGATCCAGGGGTGAAGTGGAGAATCGATCATGCAAGATTCGGCAGGCTGCTCTGTGCCAGAACAGCCTGCTGGATCTCCTAAAGGAAATGTGAACGAGTTAGTTATTTTTAGTGCTAACTGATGCTGACAACAATTGATGCTCAAAATAATCAGTTTTTTTAAATTTTGTTCGGACAGATCAGAAGAATGTAAAGCTAAGGGTGGATACATTGTAAAAAAAAAGGATACAAATGAGTAGCACGTTGACGTATACTTTTTTTTTTTTACAATGGAATAGAATTGTGAGCAGATGCCACTGTATGGCATCAGTCTGGGGCATCCGTAAACGTATACGTTTTTTGTATACCTTAAACGAGTGAGAAAAATGTAATGTGAACCTACCCTAAACTGTGATGTGAACTCAGCCCAAGAAGTCCACTTTCTTTTTCTATATATTCTTGATGGCAACAATTATATTTTCATTTTTTCACGGCTGCTTTCTCTAGCTGAAAAGTAGTAAAAACTTATTACTACTTAATTAACACCAAACAAAAATAAAGGTGACTATACACATTAGACAGAAGTAGGTTGATACTTGAACAACTGTTGAACAAATGGGCATCTGACGAACAATTTTTTTCCAGATGCAGCAATCCACATTATAGCCTGTATTGGCCATTACAGTTCAAAATGGTGCTACTGTTCAATGGGTGAGGGACGAAAGATGTTTCTGGGAAGGTCCATTCAAAGAAAATCTTTTGTTAACAAATAATCTTTCTTTACCCCTTCCCAACATGCACCGTATATGAAAGTCAGAAGTCAGGTTTTTAATTATGTCACCCACTCAAGCTGACTAGACAAGTTTTTCAGTACATGTATGAATAAAAAATACAGTGGTACCTCAAGTTATAATATTAATTGTAAACCATTGTAACTTGAGTCCATAACTCCAATATGGAAAACCATTACTGGTTCCAAAGCCCAAAATATCATCCCAGAACAAGAAAAAGTGAAGTTTTAAGAAAAATAAGCAGATCATGAAGTCCTTAAGTAAAACAGATAGAAATCAATTTTGGAAGCTGTAAATAACTTTCTATGGTGAAGGCAGAAGCTTCTTCAGGGTCTTGCATAGTACATAGATGTCCCAGAAAAATAAAATGGAGTCGCCGCTCAAGTGATCTCCAAACAAGTAACTCATCCTGGCACAGCCAGTACAGAACATGTAGTACCACAGAGGAGCTACTAGACAAGCAATAAAGGTGTTTTATCAGAGAAATGGCCATGTTGATTGATTGGATCTGACTCTGAGGCATTGTATGATGAGACTAGTTTCAACTTACGATAGCCAGAACACTACTGTATGTTAAAAACATTGTATCCTGAGGCCATATCTTGAGGGATCACTGTAGTATAGCTTGATGTGCATGTATGTGCGTGTGTGTGTGTATATATATATTTATTATATATATATATATATATATATATATATATATATATATATATACACACGCACATTTTTTTAGCCATTTTAATTGTGTATTTATTTGTGACCTTCAGATTGCACACTGCAGTTTTATCTTTTTTTGTCACTGTAAATATTTGTGTACTTGATTGCATTTGTCTAAATATATTATTCAAATCCATAATAATAATAATATTTATTTATATAGCGCCAAGAAATTTCACAGCGCTTTACAATCAGGGTTTATATTATATATTATTCACTCACTAATATGATGGAAGTTTTCAAAAATTAGAGAATGTATCCTAGTGTACATCACTCTGCAGTGCAGCAACATGCATAGCTAGTCCTTTCTGGTAGCGAAACAGTTACTATTTATCAGAATGACACTATTTATCAGCATGTCACATATATGGACATGTACATCATCGTACAAGCCACCAACATTTCTTAATAACCCCTAGCGAAACAAAAAAAAAAAGCATACAGCATCCTTCAGTAAAACAAACAAACAAAAAACAAAATGCTGTGTGCCTCTGCACTTTTTAGTGGAACTAAAGACTTTTTAGTGGAACTAAATCCCCTAAAGTGGGGAAAATTGGCTTCTACCTCACAGGGTTTTTTTTCTGCCTTCCTCTGGATCAACTTGCAGGATAACAGGCTAAACTGGATGGACATATGTCTTTTTTTCGGCCTTATAAACTATGTTAATATGTTACTATGTAAAATAAGGACATGGAGTCAGCCCCAATAAAGTAGTGGAGAAAAAAAAAAATCTTAATCCATGTTGTAGCAATGCAAACACATGCATTTGAATCCTTTCTGTTAACAATGACTGTGTGTCACTATTAGGGCTCATGCACATGAGCGTGTGCAGTCAGTGCCCGTGCTGTGGACTGTAATTTGCGGTCCACATCGCACGGGCACTGACTGTGGGGCCACCATATGCGGATCGTGGACCAATTAATTTGAATGGGGCCCACGATCTGCATCCGAGGGTCCGACCCGCAAAAAAGTAGTGCTTGCGCTATTTTTTTACGGTGCGGAGGCACGGCCAGAAACACCACGGAAGCACACCCGGATTGCGGACCCATTGAAGTAAACGGGTCTGTGATCCGTGATGCGGGCTGCACACGGCCGGTGCCCGTGTATTGCGGACCCGGCGTATGCGGGCTGCAATATGGGCACGGGCCGGCACCGGCCGTATGCATGAGCCCTTAGGCTTAGTTCATACTTCACTTAATTGGCCAGTTATTCTCCTCAGTTATTGTCAGCCCAAATCAGTTGGGGGTCAAAACCACAGAACAGGTGCAGATCTCCTGAATTTACTTCACAACAAGTGATAGAAATAACTGACCAAATAACAGAAGTGTGAACTCAGCCTTACAGGTCAGTGTTAACGTTAGCTCTAATTTATCGTTGGGGACTTATCCGTGCAGTGGCCCAAGAGATTAAAGTAGTGGTCCCATGACAGTGGGGAGGGTGTCAGCAGTAAGGCTGTGTTCACATCACTGTTTATTTTTCTGTTCTTCTGACCCCTCAAACGAACAGGCCAAAAAAGTGGATCCTGTAGTTTAAGCATCTGTCTTCAAACCGTCAGCATTTGGTCATCATTTAATCAGTATTGGTAAGGAAAAATAGGAGTGGGTCCAAAACAGAGATAACATGTTTTGGAAATATTTGCATGTCCTCTGTGTTCTGGACCCACTCTCGCTTTTGGCTTCCAAATCTTAATCAAATCCTGATGCAAAATTCAGACTGTATGATAGTGGCCTTATGGACGCTCAAACGAAAGGGTAATTTTTCTGTTTTTCTGATGGAACTGAATGGAAAAATAAACAGTGATGTCAACATGGCCAAACAGGGCCCCCTAACAGACTCGTGAGGGTGGCAACAGCATGAAGAGTCACAATAGTGGCCCTGTAACCGAGTGTTGAGGGAGACAACAGCATGAACAGTGACAATAGTGGCCCCTGTACAGACTGGTGAGCGTAGCAACAGCATAAAGAGTCACAATACTATGGATGTCTCAATAGTAGTTGAGTTTTTCAACCCTCTCAGAAGGTGTAAAAGCCAGGGTCTAATATTGAGGAGAGCCAGTAGTCATCCCTCCCGTGCGCTAGGGACTCGGAGGGACTCCCTGGCTCCATCTCCACTGCATACCGCCAGTCTGTTGGGGTCACCTGTGACGTCTTTGTCGTTGCCCTCTAGCTCCTCATGATCCTCCTGTTGCTAGGGCAGATAAACCACCTAGTACTGTATATAATTCCTGGGCGTTTATGTCCTCCTGCTGTGCCAGTTCAGCCTCCATAGCACTCAGGTGGCTGTAAAATGTAGGCGCCACGTCTTTTGTCCCCTCGCCAGATTTATCAGCACCCCCTCCAGGACTTAAAGGAGGGGAATGACATCATTCATGCCGTTATCCTGGTGACTGACAAATAAAGTGGCCTTCTCAAAGAGCCTAAGAAAACGCAGGTGTCACGCATGAGCTGCAACTGTCTAATGAAGAAAGTTACATCGCAGAGTATCCTTGACATTTTCAATAAGTCTTGCAGTTGGGTGGTAGACTTCAGGAACCAGGTGACAACTAGATTGAAGTTGTGCACCATGCAGGGAGCATGGTTCGGCCCTCCATAATACAGCCCAGACAGAATGTTCTTCCCGTTATCGGTGACCATGGTTCCTTTCTCCAGTTGTCGAAGAGACAACCAGGAATCTATTTCTTGGTTGATGCAGCGGAGCAGTTCCTCCCCAGTGTGGTTCCGTTCATCCAGGATGACCAGGTGCAGAACCACATGACAACACCGTGGTTTGCATAGGTGGAATGCTGGAGGACCACTTTGAACTGTGTATACAGTGCAGGCTGAGGACAAGGTGGAGGATAAGGAGGACATTGGCACAGAAATCTCACGATTACAACACAAAGGCAGCATAGCCATCACCTGGACAAGTTGCTGTTGTGTTAGGGCCAGAACCACATTTACACAGTGGGCTGTAAAGGACATATATTGTCCTTGACCATACTTACAGCTCCACACGTCAGTGCTGGCATGAACTGTACCAGGAGACAACAGGCTGAATGACTGGCCTGACTGATAGAGAAGGCATGCGGGCCATTTGGAAATGCAATGGCTGCTGTGTCAGACTGTATCACTACATTAGTGCCACGGTCTTCCCAGACCACTTTATGGTGACGTTCCATGTGTTGACGTAGGGCCATGGTGCCAACATTAGCACCCTGACTGCGCTTCACCTTCTATGTACTGTATGTGTTAAAAGTATGATCCAGAGAGCTGATGCAGGCAGCTCTGTGTATAGGAAAAATCCATCTTAGAATTCCTATGCCTATATCCTAAGTATCTGGCCCAATAAGAGCCTTATTCTTTTAGATCAGCTTTTAGGAATCCTATTTTATGATAGAAAGCATGCAACGGTCTGAAAATAGATACAAGCTGACTAAACAGTCAATGTTTTGTGTATACACTGTGTTCTATTTTTGTATAGGTCTCACCAATATTGTTTCAATTCTGTTTACTTTTTGCAAATCCAGAAAAGATTAAATTTAGAAAATACATAATTAAAGGGCACAAACAAAGAAAAACTTGCTAAGCCTGTGTTCACATCACATTTTTGTTCTATGTTTAACGTAGACATATAACGTATGTGTTAAACTAATGCCATACACCGTCATCATAGGGTTCCTTTGTAAAAAAACAAAAAAAAAGTTTGTTAGGGCTCATGCACACAACCATATGTATTTTGTGGTCCGCAAAAAACGGATCTGCAAAAAATACGGATGATGTCTGTGTGCATTCCATATTTTGCAGAACAGAACGGCCAGCCCCTAGTAGAACAGTACTAGCCTTGTCCATAATGTGGAACAGAAATATGGACATACGGAAATGGAACACGGAGTAACTTCTGTTTTTTTGTGGACCCATTAAAATGAATGGTTCCGCATATGGTCTACAAAAAACGGAAGGGACACAGAAAGAAAATGCATTCATGTGCATGAGCCCTTAACATAAGTTTTTTTTGCTGGACTCTGTCTGTAGGATGGAAAGCGTAGTGTACTATGCTTTTGCGTCCTTTTTTTTACCCAATGTATGTGTTCAATGTGGGACAAAAATGTGATTTTAACTGCCCCTAAAAGCTGTATCCAAATATTTCCTAAGCAACAAATTTTCTCCTCGTGTATTTTAAGACACATACATAGAAGACTGCTTGGCAGCTCAAAGCCATGATTGCCAGTGATTGTGATCCATGTCGCTTAAATTATTGATGGTCTTCTCTGGAATACAGTCACATTTAGCTGGCAATACTTCTTATGGCTGGTGTCTTCTCGTTTCCTATGACAACACTCCTAAGAACTGTCAAAGTGAACGACAAATGAAAAGAGGTGACAGCAAGAGTGGTATAAATGTACAGATAAAGGTGTCCAACATAGCAGAAATCAAGAATGAGTGGACACAAATCTGTATCCTGAAAGGGGTTTTCTAGATTTACTTTGGTTTTTAACAGATAAGCTCATGTAGTTCCTTACCTCATTTACATCTGCTGCAGAAACTTAATACACACACTTAATACACACCTCAGCTGCTGTAGAACATCCTAATACACACCGTAGCTGCTGCAGAACATTATAATTACACCTAGTTCTATGATCACATTCCCTATAAATATAGATACAGTCCAAGCACTCACTGGGGTCAGCACAAGACAAAAATCACCATCTATGCCAAAGCACCATATTGCCTAAGCGCCTGACAGTTAATCATGGCAGTTAGACAGGGCAGGAGACGGAGACGCTATGTGATCTACTCAAACAGTTAAACACAGCACAGGTATGTCACAGTATTGTTTCACCCAGGTTCGTGTTACGGTTCTCATTGCTATGTGCCTTGTCTCCATGTCCCTTTTTGTACGTGCATTTTACCCCCAAATTCACCGCACTGTTCCTCATCCATTACCTTCCATCCACATCATCCCCTCTCTGCTTCACTCCCCCATGTACACCTCCCATGCTTTATTCACCTTCCTTAACCATCTGAACCCATAATGTCCCAGGGTGCAGCACAAGAAGCTCTTTCACAAATCCAAAAACCATTTGCTCTTTCTCTTTTTACTTCTTATTTCAGGGGATATCTCTCCTAACCCGGCCCACCTTCTTCCAAAATCAGCACCCCAATCTCACATAGGAACCCTGCCAACCTCATGAACATTCGTTGTCCACCGTCTCTTCCCTCTTTTAACTGTGCACTCTGGAATCCACGGTCTGTCTGTAACAAGCTCCCCTACATTCACAACTTCTTTCTTACTAACTCTCTTAACCTGCTGGCCCTCACTAAAACCTGGGTTCAGGAATCTGACACTGCTTCCCCTGCTGCTCTCTCCTATGGCGGACACACAAAGACACATAAAGACGATAACACAATTGACTTGGTTTTCTTCCAGCTTTGCTCAGTCTACAACTATAATAACTCACCTCTCCCGCTCTCTGACCACAACATCCTTTCTTTCACTCTCACAAATCCACACCCATCTCAGCACAATCCTACTTATTACACATACCGAAATCTACAGGCCATTGACCCCCATAGACTTACTGACACTCTACACTCATCGTTGACCCCAATCTCTTCCCTCTTCTGCCCTGATCTGGCCGTAAATCACTACCATGACACCCTCAGAAGCACCCTGGACAAAGTAGTTCTCCCTACTCTCAGAACCTCCAAACACAGACCAGAGCAGCCTTGGCTTACACCGCAAACTCGATACCTCCAGCGTTGCTCCAGGAGTGCTGAACGTCTATGGAGAAAAACTCTTAGACCAGAGAACTTCCTCCACTACAAAATCATGCTAAGAACCTATGACTCTGCTCTCCACCACACCAAACAGACATATTTCACCTCCCTAATCCCCTCACTGTCCAACAACCCAAAAAAAACTTTTTGACACTTTCCACTCCCTCCTCTGTCCTAAAGTTCAGACAACAATCACAGAATCACAGAATCCTCTGCTGAAAACCTCGCTGCCTACTTCACAGAGAAAATAGAAAACATCCGGCATGAAATCTGCTCCAACCCCCTAAGTGTTATTCATCCCCTCCCCCCCCGCATCTCCTCCAGCTCACTGTCCACATTTGACCCAGTCACAGAAGAAGAAGTCTCCAGACTCCTCTCTTCTTCTCGTCTTACCACATGCACCTCTGACCCCATTACCTCATACCCACTCCAGTCTCTCTCTCTCCGGCTGTCACCAATCACCTAACAAAAATCTTCAACCTCTCCCCCTCTTCTGGTATCTTCCCTTTCTCTTTCAAACACTCCATTATTACTCCATCATTAAAAAAGCATCTCTTGACCCATCCTGCACACTTAACTGCAGACCAGTCTCCAATCTTCCTTTCAACGCTAAGCTCCTGGGGCATTTGGTCTACTCTTGCCTCATC